>JAPDPK010000047.1:3050000-3395000 GCA_031772115.1 Heritiera littoralis
GTGCGCATTGACGTTCTATACGCGTACAAGGCAAAAGGTAACTTTTCATGCCAATCCTTATAAGTTTCTGTCATTTTTCCCACTATTCTCTTGACATTCTTGTTCGCGGCCTCTACTGCCCCATTCATTTGTGGTCGATATGGCGCCGAATTGTGATGCTTGATTTTGAACTGTGCACAAACTTCTTCCATCATTGTGTTATTCAAATTACGAGCATTATCTGAAATAATTCTTTCTGGAAGTCCATATCGGCATATGATATCTTTCTTTATGAATCTGCATACTGCCGTTCGTGTCACACTAGCAAAAGATGCTGCTTCTACCCACTTGGTAAAATAATCAATCATCACAAAAATAAACCGATGTCCATTTGAAGCTTTTGGTGTAATGGGTCCTATCACATCCATCCCCCACATAGAGAAAGGCCAAGGAGGGGCTAATACATGCAGAGCTTCCGATGGAGCATGAATCTTGTCAGCATAAACCTGACATTTGTGGCATTTTCTAGCGTAGTTAATACAGTCTTTTTCCATGGTTGACCAATAATAACCCGCTCTCATTATTTGTTTTGCCATCATATGACCATTAGCATGTGCCCCACAAGATCCTTCATGTACCTCCTCTAATATCTGTTTAGCTTCTACAATATTCACACATCTCAAAAGCACCTGGTCTCGACTTCTTTTGTATAAGACTTCCCCGTCTAAAAAGAATCCCATAGCCATTCTCCTAATGATTCTTTTGTCATTCTCCGAAGCATGTTTTGGGTACTGTTGGTTTTTAATGTACTGTAAGACGTCATGGTACTAAGGCTTTCCATCGACTTCTTCTTCTAAACTTGCACAATGCGCTGGTGAATTCTTCAGATTCATCCTGATGGGTTGAATTTCAGCATTACTGTCCAACTTGAACATTGCAGCTAAAGTGGCTAGAGCATCTGCCATTTGATTCTCCTCTCGAGGTAGATGCTCAAACTGAATACTTTTGAACTGATCAATTAAACCGGCTATGTATTTTTGGTACTGGACCAACTTCGAATCCCTAGTTTCCCATTCACCTCGCAACTGGTAGATGACTAGAGCCGAATCTCCATATACTTTGAGCACATCAATCTTCTTTTCAATGGCGGTTTGCAAACCCATGACACATGCTTCATACTCGGCTACGTTGTTGGTACAGTTGAAGTCCAATCTTGCAGTAATCGGGTGATGATCTCCTTCTGGGGATATCAGGACCACTCCTACCCCTCGCCCAAAAGCATTGGATGCTCCATCAAAGAACATTCTCCATGATTTCTTAGCTAGCTTCTCCTCTTCTACCTGAAATACAGCCATCAAATCCTCATCTGGAAAATCGAGTTTCATAGGCACATAGTCATCGGCAACCCGGTCTGCTAAGAAATCAGCGATTATACTCCCTTTAATGGCCTTTTGAGTCACATATATAATATCATACTCAGAAAGCATGACTTGCCACCTCGCTATTCTACCAGACAAAGATGGTTTCTCGAAAATGTACTTCAAAGGATCAAGTTTGGCCACCAACCAAGTCGTGTGATATAGCATGTACTGTCTGAGTCTTTGGGCTGTCCAAGCTAAAGCGCAACACATCTTTTCCAATTGAGAATTCTTCACTTCGTAGTCAATGAATTTCTTACTTAGGTAATAGATGGCTTGTTCTTTCTTGCCATTCTCATCTCGTTGCCCCAGTACACATCCCATTGAACCTTCGCAAACTGTCAAGTACAAAATCAAAGGTCTATCAGGAATAGGAGGTACTAACACAGGCGGGTTTGATAAGTACTCCTTGACTTTATTGAAGGCCTTTTGACATTCTTCATTCCATTCCCCAGAGTCATGTTTATGAAGAAGCTTGAAAATTGGATCACATTTTGAAGTAAGTTGAGATATAAACCTGGATATGTAGTTTAGCCTCCCTAAGAAACCTCTTACTTCTTTGGTGGTGCGAGGAGGGGACAAGTTCTGAATGGCACGCACTTTGTCCGGATCAACTTCTATCCCCCTTTCGCTAACCACAAATCCCAATAATTTTCCAGATCTTGCTCCAAATGTACACTTGGCTGGGTTTAACTTCAACTGGTACTTCCTCAACCTTTCAAAGAGCTTCTTAAGATTAGCCACATGGTCTTCTCCTTCACGAGACTTTGCAATCATATCATCCACGTACACCTCAATCTCTTTATGCATCATGTCGTGGAAAAGACTAACCATAGCCCTTTGATATGTAGCTCCAGCGTTCTTCAATCCAAATGGCATGACTCTATAGCAAAATGTTCCCCACATTGTCACGAAAGTAGTCTTTTCCATATCTTCTCTAACCATCTTGATTTGATTATAGCCGGAAAAGCCATCCATAAATGAAAATATGGAATGCCTCGCTGTATTGTCCACAAGGGTGTCAATGTGAGGAAGCGGGAAATTGTCTTTAGGGCTAGCTCTGTTCAAATCCCGATAATCCACGCACATCCGCACCTTTCCATCCTTCTTAGGCACAGGGACAATATTAGCTACCCACTCCGGGTATTTGGCCACTTCAAGAAAACCTGCATCAAATTGCTTTTTAACTTCCTCTTTGATCTTCAACAACATTTCCGGCTTCATGCGTCTTAACTTTTGTTGTACCGGTTTGCACTCTGGTTTCAAAGGCAATCTATGCTCCACAATATCAGTATCAAGGCCAGGCATATCTTGGTAAGACCAAGCAAACACATCTACATATTCACGAAGTAACTCCTTAAGACCCTCTCTTTCATCTGATGCTAGTGATGTTCCGATTTTGACCTCTTTCTTATCTTTTTCATCTCCCAAATTAATTATTTCAACAACTTCCTGATGAGGTTCAATTGGTTTCCTATCTTCTTCCATCGATCTCAACAAGTCACGGGATAAAGGGTAGTCCGTAAAGACATCTTCATCATCAGATTCACCAAATTGAGCAGGGTTTTCAAAATCAATTTCTGAATTATTGACATTATTATCATCTTGTTTATTGTTTTGATACCTGAAAATAGATGAAATGGGAAATTATAGGTATTTTCAGTGTTGGCATGCTAGAGAAAGATAGAAAAAAAATGATTGGGAAAATAGGAATGCATAACGCTAATCATTTATTGAAATGGAAAATAACAAAGTTGGCCTATACATAAAAATTTATTTAGGTGCTTTTGGGCTGAAGCACTGAAAATCCAACTTGCATTATTCAAAACATAAAAAAAAAGACAATTGCATTATTACTTTTCGAAGGAAATCTCTAGGAACTCCAAAATCGTCCAATTCTTCAACTCAGCTCCTGGAGGGGTCACATGCACAAACCGTCCAGCTACATTCTCCTCTGATATCTTCTCATCTACCATGTGAATGACAAATCAGAGAGATCCTCCTCAAGCTGCATCGCCAATTTCCCTCCTTCATCACCAGTCTGATATCCACCACAATAGAAGGTGTCATAAAGGTAAGGAATGACCAATTTCTCAGTTTCAAATTCGTCCCATTTCAACTGTGCTGTTCGCCTCTCTTTCTTTTCTTCCATCTTCTTTGCTTTATCTTTCCAAGTTGGTTTGTATCCTAACCCGAACCTGTCCTTGCTTTCCAAAATTGTGATTGCCTTTCTAATCCCTTGGTGGTTTCTTCCCAATCCAACTCCTGGATACCAACCTTTGCCCATGGTTTGCTTCACCACCATCTCTGTAGCTGCTGACAGGTGAGGAGCATATAATTTCGAACCTTCTCCTATGTAGGTTGCATTAACAAACTCAAAAGCTCGATATGAACATTCCCATGCATTCTCTGTTGTCTCGACATACGGAGTGCTTGGAGATTGAGTGACAAAGATGTCTTCCTCTCCCGAAACTGAGACTTGTTGATTCCCCACGAAAAACTTCACCTTTTGATGGAGAGTGGAAGGGACAGCTCCTGTCGTGTGTATCCAAGGCCTTCCTAGCAAAAGAGTATATGAAGGCGTAATATCCATGACTTGGAATTGTATATTGAAAATACATGGACCAATCTCCACAGGTATCTCTATATCGCCCAACACTTCTCGACGGACTCCATCAAATGCCTTGACAATCATGTTGCTTTTCCGCATATACGATGAATCCACTGGTAACCTTAGCAAAGTGCACATAGGCATCACATTGAGAGCCGATCCATTATCAATGAGAACCCTGCCAATTGTGTGGCTCTTACACCTGACTGTGATGTGAAGAGCCTTGGTGCTTCCCCTCCCTTCCGTAGGAATCTCATCATCACTGAAAGATATATAATTTGAAGCCACCAAATTACTGACTAAATTGTCCATTTTGTCCATGGATATATCAGGAGGTACATATGATTGATTCAACACCTTTAATAAAGCATTTCTATGAGACTCAGAATTCAGGAGAAGTGATAAGAGTGAAACCTTTGCTGGTGTTTTGTTCAACTGCTCGACAATATTGTATTCACTATGCTTAATCAAGCTCAAAAACTCATCGGCATCTTCTTTCGTAATAGACTCTTGACATCTTGTATCTTGAACCTCTATCGGGTTAACCCTATCCCCTTCCACAATTCCTGCCTTCTCTTTTCTAGCTTTAGCTAACATTTCAGGACTATAGCAACGCCCACTTCGTGTCATTCCCCCAACTCCAGTGATATTCGCTGTTTCGAGACTTTTAGGGGACATATGCTCTCTTTCTCCATTCATTACTATATCATAGCCATATCTCCAAGGTACCGCCTTGTTGTCTTTGTATGGAAACGGAATAGGAGCTTTGATTGTGATCCCACTAGCTTGGCTTGATTTTTCCTCAAGGCGGATTTTCAGAGGCTTTGACTTTAGGTCGTCATCAATCACACTAATCTCATTCCCTTTTCCTCTTCCTTCCCAAAATTCAATTTGATATGAGTCCATCAACTCTTGCAATCTGTAACGAAAAGTTTCACAGGACTGAATTGAATGACCTACTGCACCATTGTGGTATGGACAAACCAGATTGGGATCATACGAATCTATATAGGTCTCCAAAATCACGGTTTCTGGTTGCAACATGTCTGCCTTCACTAATACATCAAAGACCTGACTTAACGGAGTCTTTATTTCTGCAACAGCTCTTTTAATGTAATCCTTCTTTTCATTGCTCAACATGTTCACTGCTGCTCCACCATGGTTTGGCAAAGGATTCCCATTCACAACTTGTTCTGCTTTCGGCTCCTCAAAACTCAACTGCCCAGCCTTCATCAAGCCCTGCACTTTATACTTCAATCCCAAGCAATTTTCTATAGAGTGACCCACATTGTCATTGTGGTAAGCACACTTTGCGTTTGGATCATACCATTTGGGATACGGGGGTTTTAGGGGTTCAAGGTATACGGGGGCAATAAGACGGTTTTGCACCAGTTTAGGATATAACTCCGCATAGGTTATGGGGATTGGGGTGATAGGGGGTCTTTCTTGATTGAAGCGTGGCCTTCCAGGGTTGTTCATTAGGTTTGTAGGTTGACTAAAGGGTTGGGTTGGTCTCAGGGTTGGCGAGCGGAAAATGGGCTGAGTATTTGTTGGTGGGTTTAGTTGATATGGGTAGGGTGAAACATAATTGATAGCATGAGGATAAGATTGGTATTGGTTGGATGGGCGTTGGTGAATATAACCTCCTGCAGAGATAACCTGGACATCTCCTTCCTTTTTCTTAGGAAAACCTCCTTTCCTGGCCTCTACACCCTCAATCTTGCCATTTTTAATAGCATTTTCTATTGCCTCTCCTGAAAGCACCATGTCAGAAAAGTTCTTACTGACGTTTCCTATCATTCTCTCATAATACGGAGCTTTGAGAGTGTTTAAAAATAACATCGTTAACTCCTTTTCTGTCAATGGAGGCTGAACTTCAGCAGCTGCATCTCTCCACCTCTGAGCGTATTCTCTAAAATTCTCGTTTGTTTTCTTCTCCATGCTTTGAAGAGAGAGGCGATCAGGAGCCATATCACTTACGTGACGATATTGGGCTAGAAATGCCCTAGCAAGGTCTTTCCACGAATGTATACGACTCCTGTCCAACTGAACATACCACCTTGCAGCAGATCCTGTAAGGCTATCTTGAAAACAGTGAATGAGCAACTTTTCATTACGAGCATATCCTGCCATCTTTCTGCAGAACATCGTAACATGGGTTGTCGGGCATTTAGTTCCATCATATTTCTCGAAGTCCGGAACCTTGAACTTTGCGGGCAACACCAAATCGGGAACTAGGCTCAACTCTTCTGCATCAACATTCCCAAAGGAGTCGTTTCCTTCGATGGCTTTCAACCTTTCCTCCAACATGTCACATTTCTGTTGTATCCCTACAGCTAGATTATCAACTGCTTCTCTCTTCAACTTCTCTTGTTCAACAGGATCGTCCAAGTTTGGGACGAAAATAGGGTCGACAGGACTAGACCCTATACCAGGTTGATTTTGGCCTATAGCATGGCCTTGTCCTCCCATTGAAGGTGTTGCGTGAGCATAAACCTTTGGAGACATTTGGGCTTGATGGGTGAACCCTTAAGGGTATGGTGGATCATCACTAGAACATTCTTCTTTTGTTGCTAGGTCTTGCACAACTCCCTTCCCCTTAGCCATACTCATCATCAATTCCATCATCTTGGTCATTTGCTCTCGAGTTTCCTCTTGAGCCTTGACAATCTCTTGTTGCACTTTCTCCATCCTATCCATCCGTGCTAATTGTTCGCTCTCCATTGTTCATGCATGAGTTTGGTATGGATGATTTGGAAGGGCTATTTTTGTACCTTGTTGTCACAATTAAATAAAACTATTTTTATCAAATGCTTATGAAGGAAAAGCAAAAGTAAGAAAAATTTTCGTGAGAAATTTATTGCATAACAAAAATTGTCTTATAAAAACCTGTCTCATAACAATTGTTGAACAAAGTTAAAGACCCATTACATCCATAAAGAACATCTAAGGTGTCCACCTAAGTCCCTTCAACAAACTGTAGTGACCTTGGATCTCATCCAGCAGTAGTAGCAGATTCTCCCCATGCTCGGTAAGTGGGCTGACTCCGAGCTTCAAATCCCTTATTCTGTCTTCCATGTCTCTTGCTCTGTGAGCCATGACATTAATCTGTTCAATCATGGAAACCAGAAGATGTGAATCACGAGCTCTCCTCAAGGTAGCATACTTCTCCTTTAGGTCATTCAACTCATTGACAACCTTTTGTAGGATCTGCAAGTATTCTTGGGATCGATTGAGGGCACCTTGCGAACTCATCTGCTCGCTTATGACCTTGCCTTTAAGTTCTTCACATTCAGTCCCCTTCTTTTGTATCTCAGCTTTGAGTTGTTCATTCTCTTCCCGCAAACGTTTGTTTTCAGACCTTGAGAGCTGCTCCTTCAAGTATCTGATTTCATCTATCAACTTATACTTCTCTTGATGGACCCTTGTATATGCTTGTTCCCTTCTCCCCAGCTTCTCCTCTGTTTCACATTTGAGTTTCTTAATTTCTCTTTCTAAGTCCCTTTTTTCTTCCTCTAATTTCCTCTTGGCAATCTCCAAGTCTATCATGGGATCTCGAGGTATAGGCTCTTCACTTTTGTCGAGACCTTCTTCGGGTGGAAGCCTAACATCCTTGTCTCGTCTCGCATGCCATACCGAGTATTCGGGAGGGTCCTTCTCTGGGAATATTCCTTTCTCAATCCTGAGAGTTGCCTTCCAAGCCTTGACATCGTCTTCTATTTTCCTTACAAACCCTTCTTCTGCATATGTATACTCGTGCTGACTGAGCCCTTGAGTCATTGGGATGAATTGCTCATATCCCAATTGTCTTCGTACCATAAGAGGTGCATAGGAGATAGTACCCCATATACCCAAAAGAGGAACCCATGGTTTATCACCACAAGCATATAACATAGATCTTCGTGGCATCCAAGGTGCCCTCCAAACAACATCCTTTTTCTTGGTCTTGCGCAATGATGAAACCCATTCTCTTTTTGTCTTCGGTGCAGGCCAAGTCTTCTCACAGAATTCTTTTATCGGGACTGTATTGAGATAAGCTTCTCGGAATTTTTCTTTATTACCTCCGAGGTGACTTTTCATCCAAATGTATAACAATGGAGTACATCCGATGAAACGTCCTTCTCCCTTGCGGCGGCAGAAATTTAAAGACCTAAAAGTCTCTGACAAGATAACTGGAGCCACATTCACCTCATGATCAAGCTGCTCAACAAAATCCACTATTGTAACCTCAATGTGTCCTAAGAATTTAGGGAACATGGCCATACCATACACAGCTAATGCCATTATGCTCATGTGTTGTTCTTTCGTTAACGGCTTCTGAAGACAACTTCGTAGAAGACTCCATGGCACATAAGTGGTATCTCCTTTCTGCCTTGTGTGATGATCAATTTCTTGAATACTATGACCAGTCATGGAGGACAATTTCTTACGATATCCTGATTTCCTTTTCTTCCAATAGATTTTGTTGGGATTTTCTAACTCATGACGGAGCAAGAATGAATACTCTTCTACGGTTGGCATCAAATCGGCCTCATTGAAGACAAAACATCTATAGGACGGGTCCCAAAATTGCACCATGGCCCTTATCAAATCCAAGTCCACTTCCACTAATAATAGTAGCATCAAGTCCCCATACTTTTTCTGAAATTCTGTCTTCCTCTCTTCATCCCATGCCTTCCAAATTCCTAGCAACTCGGTGTAGTCATTTTGTCTTAGATCTAAATGAATCCTCTCTGGCAGAGTAGAAACAAAACCAACAGGTAGGCAATCACCATTCTCACGTTGGGCCTTTTCGGATCGTTCCTTCACTATGTGGGCTGGCTCTCTTGCGATAATTTCTCCATGGATGCAAATGGATCTTAACCTGTAACAATTTGTTATGAGACAGAAAAAGAAAAAGAAAAAAAATGCAAGAAATTATGTTTTTTTTTTATTTTTGTATTATATTATTATTATTATTTATTTTTTTATGTTTTTCTTGTATAATTATTCTTTGTGTCCTAATATAGGTTTCAACTCTAAAGCTCTAGCTTACAAATGGGTATCATAAGTTCACTATATGCTTGGTTTGGATAGATAGGTTACTAAAGGTTCCCAGACTGTTCCCCACTATCGTCCACGTGGACTAGTAATGCACCCCAATCCTCACCCATTATAGGCTTCGAACGGAAAAGGTTCAACCTGAGTGGGAGTATTTCACTGGCCTATGTGGAGGTTACCACCTCACGAAGGCAAAGCTACTTTACTTCTTCTTTAAAAAGGTAAGCCCGGGTCGAAGGCTAATGTGTGCACATGCAAGTGAAGTGTGTGTATTTAAATGTCTTATGAAATTTAAAACTTTTAGACAAAATTTTGATAACCTTAGACTTCCTAATGGCTTGATTCTCTAATGTCCCCAGTGGAGTCGCCAAACTGTCATAACGTATCAAGTTTTGGGAAACCTAATAGCTAGACACAAAACTACGGAGTCGCCACCAACCATTCTAACTTAGGTGTGATTGGTCACCTATTCAAACTAAGGATAAGGCTTGGTCTACGTTAAGAGTTCTAAGTTCGGGAGTACGGTTACGTGTGAGGAAGGATTAGCACCCTCACAACGCCCATCCTAAAATGGTACCAAATAATCTAAGGTTATCTTAATTTTGCCTTTGACTTTAATTTCGATATAATTAAATATTGAAAAATCTTTTAAGTCTCCTCCATCAAGCTGGTTGGACAACTTAAAAGTTATTCTCACCTCAAGAGTATTCAAGTAGGACCAATCGCCTTTCTTGAAGAGACTCCGTCGTCGGATTGATTAAATATTTTATGCAAACCCTATTTTGACTCCTATCCAATTTCTATTTATTATCTTATCTTATTTTATTCTATTGTTATTGTTTTCTTATATAATTATTATTTCATATATATTTTTTTATATCTTTAAATAAACATGAATTATTTGATATTGAAGATTTTCTTAAAGACCTTCCATCAAGCTGGTAAGACCTTAAAGAAACTTTCTCACCTTAGGAATTTTTAAAAAAATTACTCGAGCGCAATTCCTTTTAAATTCCATCCTTGGAATAATTCACATTTATTAAAATATTTAATTTAATTTAATTTCTATTTATTTTAATTATTTTCTAATTTTAATTCTAATTTGTTAATTTGATCTTTATTCTTTATTATAATGAACTTAATTTTAATTTACTTTTTTTAGTTTAATTTTTATATTTCATAATTAGATTGATTTATTAAATATTGGAAATATCCCCTTAGATCTTCCATCAAGCTGGTAAGACCTAAAAGAAACACCTCACCTCAAGATATCTAAAAGTACTACTCCAGCGCAGTCCTTTTAAAATTCCATCGTCGGAATATTTGTAGTTGTATTATTTTATTCTACATTAAAATTTTTATGACTTTTAATTCCTAATTTGATTACTAATTCTTTTGTTCGTAATTAACTTTAATTAATTCTTATTTCAATTTTTTAATAAATTTGAGTTTTAAATATCGGAAATAACTTTTTAAATCTTCCATCAAGCTGGTAAGACTTAAAAAGGACCTCCTCACCTCAAGATTTCCGAGAATATTACTCGATCGCAATCCCTCGGAGTTCCGTCGTCGGAATATTTGTTGTATTATTTTATCCTATTTTATTTCTAATTATACTAATTTGTATGAATCTTAATTTCTAATTTAATTATTAATTCATTTAATTGTAATTAATTTTAATTAATTCTTGTTTTAATTTTTTATAAATTTGAATTTTAAAAATAGGAAATAACCTTTTAAATCTTTCATCAAGCTGGTAAGACTTAAAAAGGACCTCCTCACCTCAAGATCTCCGAGAATATTACTCAATCGCAATCCCCTCGGATTCCATCGTCGGAATATTTGTTGTTATATTATCTTATCTTAAAATGTTCATTATTATATTCTCTTAAAGTATTGTAATTCTAAACTACCTAGATGAATCTTAACAATAATTTAACCATACATCAAACTAAGCATGTCGTATAAATTTTATTTGAAACCTTTAAATAAAATAAAAGTGAAAATAAAATAAATAACTAAAAATAAAAAAAAAAGAGGAAGAAAAAGAAAAGAAAAGAAAAATAATAAATAATAGATAAATATAAAAAAACAAATCATGCCAATTATATCAAAATCATGATAACTAAATTAAATCATTGAAACTTATACCACCAAACCAATAAAAAACAACTTATATCAATTTAAATACATAAGCTACATTACATTAATTAAATCTTATCCATACTTATTAAATTACACTATCCATACATCAAATTAAATCTATTAATTCATTATTGAGGTTAATCAAATTTATTATTTACATCATTTTATATTTTTAGTTAAATTATTGCATTAATTACAAATATAAAAATCATCAAAATAAATAAACAAAATAAATAAAAAAAATAAAAAAATAACAAATAAAAATAAATAAAAAAAAGAAAAAAAGTAAAATTATCAAAAAAAAAGGAAAAAAAAGAAACCTGCGATCGGGTCGGGTCAACTATGGGTCGGCACGCGGGTCCAGCGGGTCGAAGCGCGGATCCTAGCTACCCCAAAACGACGTCGTTTGGAGCATGCTATTTAATCGTCTTTTCCGATTTTTTTGGTCAAATTTCCTCTTTCCAGCCAAAAAAAACCTTCAGACCCTCTACCCCCTAGGCGATTTCCGATGGCTCCCTCCGCCGTACACCACCATAGGTCACTAGAAAAACTCTCCAAAAATCTTCCTCTCTCCCCTCCCTAAAACTGGATCTAGGGATCCTGATTACTAAATCAAACTCAAAGCCCCCAGATCTGAATACAAAAAATCGAAACCCTAACTGCCTAACTTCCTCCACTTCCACACATCGCTCTCTGTGTTTTTGGTTGTTGTCTCTTTTGGTTCTGGTTGCTTGGTTGTCTCTGTGTGTGTTTGTCAGCTATTGTGTATTTTCCTTTTCCAGATCTGTGGCTGTCGGTGTGTGTGTGTTTTTCCTCACTGTGGATCTATGGCTATTGTTGATTTTTGGCTGTGTTGTGGTTACTGTTGGCTCCCTCCGATATGTCGTTGTCCTCTTTTCCTTTGTCTCTGTCTGTGTGCTTTTTATAAATGTTAGATCTGTATATTTTTGGGAGTTTAGAAATCGAATCTCAGATCTGATTGTGATTCTGCCTTTAATGTCCGATTTTAAATTCCCTTTTAATCTTGATTTCCCAGCAGATCTGAGACCAATTTGACTTGCCAATTCTTTCCTTTTGTGTTTCTGATGATCTTGTGGCATTTAGGGTTAGGGTTAGGGTTCAGTTTGGGATTTAGGTTTTGTTTAAGGTTTGGGATTCTGTTTGGGGCTTGAGGTTTAGGTCAGGGTTTGGGTTAAGGGTTTCGTGGGGGTTTGGTTTTGGGTTTGGGGTTTCAGAGGGTATGGGGTTTCAGAGGGTTTGGGATTTCATTTTTTGTTTTGTTTTATTTTTTATTTTTTTTATTTTTTATCAAAATAAATAAATGAATAAATAAAAAAAAGAATAAAATATAATAATAAAATAAATCAAAAAATAATAATAAAATAAAATAAAAAAATAAAATAAAATAAAATAAATAAAATAAAATAAAATAAAATAAAATAAATAAATAAAATAAAAAACAAAATAAAATAACAAATAAAAATAAGAATAAAAAGAGAAATAAAATAGAAAGAGAAATAATAATAAAATGAATAATAATGAAAAAGAAAAGAAGAGAAAAGAAAAAAAGAAAAAAAAGATAAAAATACAAAACACACACAAAAAAATAAATAAAATAAAATAAAATAAAAATACAAATAAAAATACAAATAAAAAAATAAAAATACAAATAAAAATAAAAATAAAAATAAATAAAAATAAATAAAAATAAATAAAAAATAAATAAATAAATAAATAAATAAATAAATAAATAAATAAATAAAATAAAAACAAAATAAAATAAAAATAAAAACAAAATAAAATAAAAATCAATTATTCAAACATGGGTTTAATTCACTTTTTATTTTTAAAATACACGTCGAATTATTCGAGATTCATAATCCCGGACAAAATTGGTGTCTACAATTGCTTTGAAGTTCAGTTGAATACGATGATTGATGGGAATTGAGCTTTTAGAGTTTCATGGCTAGTTAAGGCACTGTTTTGGTATTTGCAATTTACTGGACAATTGAAAACACAACTTTCTTTATGTCCTTTTCTTCTATTTCGATGATGCATTGAGTTTAGCTTGTTGTTGTTGTTTATAAACAACTAAATTAATTTTGCACCATGCCTGTGCAAGAATTTAAGGAGCTTGATTATTAATTAATCATAAAATAATTAAGTTTATATCATTATTTGGTTCATGATATATTTTTGTATGCTTGAATTTTATGTGTAAGTGATGAATGTATGTATACAATATTATCTGTTTATAATATGCTGACTGTATACATGATCAGAAAATCATAATTTATGCATAAAATTTGATGTCATGTGATCTATATAATTTTTCTTGATCAAGGAATAGCCATAGCATCCTTGATTAAGTTAAATTATATATCAAGTATATTCTATCACATATAGAAAAATGACATTAATTGTAAGTAATCATATTTAAAATAATAAATTTTATCCCACAGGAATTAATTAGGATGAAGTAACAAATTATTTTTCTTAATTTACCCACAGGAATTAAGAAAAGGAATATAATTTGATAGTTTCATCATAAAGTTTATATATGAATCTGTTTAAATTAGAACTTCGCCCACAGACAGTTTTATATGTTATTTGATTCATATTTTAATGCATGATTTACATTGATAAAGCATGATATATGTTTATTTGCCTCAAATTTGTAACATAAGCGTGAATGTTTGATTTATTTGCAGTTATACAACCTCTGAATTTTTTTGATGATAAATGTGATTTTTCCTAATTAAGTGGTGATAACTATAAGATATGAAATGAGAGAGTTCTTCTTCAATTAGGGTGCATGAACATTGATTATGCCATTAGGAAGGATGAACCACTTGTACCTATTGATACTAGCCCTCAGGGTGCGATTGCCATATATGAACGATGGGAGCGATCTAATCACTTAAGTATGATGTTCATAAGGACACGTATATCGGCTAGTATTCGTGGTTCAATCCCTGAGTGTAAAAATGTCAAGGAATTGCTGAAGGCTATTGATGAACAGTTTGAGTCTTCGGATAAGGCACTAGCTCGCACCCTAATGACAAAGTTATCATCTATGAAGCTCACTACTGTTAGAGGTGTGCGTGAGCACATCATGCAGATAAGGGACATAGCGGCTCAATTGAAGTCTCTTGAGGTTGAGATGTCTGAATCTTTCCTTGTGCACTTTATTCTGAATTCCCTTCCACAACAATATGGACTTTCAAAATTTCTTACAACACACATAAGTAAAAATGGTCAATAAATGAACTCTTGACCATATGTGCTCAAGAGGAAGGGAGGTTGCTAATGGAAATGGGTGAAAGTGCACATATGGCAACACAAGGAAAGAATAAAGCGTAAGCCAAACAAAAGGGAAAGGGTAAAATACCTATCCAGACTGAGAAGAAAGAGTCTAAGTGTTTTTTCTGTAAAAAGAAGGGACACATGAAGAAGGACTGCAACAAATATAAGGCTTGGCTTGAAAAGAAAGGTAATCCAATCTCACTTGTTTGTTATGAATCTAATATGGTCGATGTTTGTCATAACACTTGGTGGATTGATTCTAGTTCTACAATCCATGTTTCAAATACCTTGCAGGGTTTTCTAAACCAAATGAAACCAATGGCCAGTGAGCAATGCATCTATTCAGGAAACAAGATGCGTTCTCAAGTGGAAGCATTAGGGATGTGCATATTAGTTTTAGATACTGGTTTTGTTTTGAATTTGGAAAGAACCTTTTATATTCCATGTTACTCTAGAAATTTAATTTCAGTTTCAAGACTTATACCACTTGGATTTTCTTTTGAATTTTATGAAAATACTTTCCGCTTGCTTTATAAATCTAGTGTTGTTGGAAATGGGATGTTGATTGATGGTTTATTTCGAATTCATTTACAAAATAGTATTTCAAACAGTATAATGCACGTCCAAGACAATGTTGGTATTAAACGATGTGTTATGAATGAAAGTCCTCTATGTTGTGGCATCGGAGATTAGGACATATCTCCATAGAGAGAATTAAAAGGTTAGTGAATGATGGAGTACTTAGTACTTTGGATTTTACTGACTTTAATACTTGTGTGGACTGTATAAAGGGAAAGCAGACCAATAAGACAAAGAAAGGTGCCAAGAGGAGTTCAGACATATTAGAGATCATACATACGGACATTTGTAGTCCGGATATGGACTCATATGGTCAGAAATACTTCATCTCATTCATAGATGATTATTCACGATACATGTATCTCTACTTGCTTCATAATAAGAACGAAGCATTAGATGCTTTTAAAGTTTTCAAAGTAGAAGTAGAGAAACAATGTGGAAAGCAAATTAAGATCGTGAGATCAGATAGAGGTGGAGAATACTATGGTAGATACACTGAGGATGGACAAGCGCCTGGTCCATTTGCAAGGTTTCTTGAAGAGCATGGGATTCAAGCCCAATACACTATGCCTGGATCTCCAGACTAGAATGCTGTAGCAAAAAGAAGAAACCGAACCTTGATGGACATGGTGCGGAGTATGCTTAGCAACTCCAAGCTTTCTAAATCCTTGTGGACCGAAGCTCTTAAAACGGTAGTGTATATATTAAACCGGGTTCCAACTAAAGCTGTTCCAAAAACACCTTTTGAATTATGGAAAGGTTGGAAACCGAGTTTGTGACATATACGCGTTTGGGGGTGCCCGTCTGAAGTAAGAGTTTATAATCCACAAGAAAAGAAATTGGACCCAAGGACTATAAGTGGGTATTTCATTGGATATGCTGAAAAGTCTAAGGGTTACAGATTTTATTATCCATCACATGTCACTAGAATTGTGGAATCAAGAAATGCAAAGTTTCTTGAAAATGACTTGATTAGTGGGAGTGATCAATCTCGGAACGTAGTTTCTAAGAAGGATCATTCAGATATTCAAGCTCCCATTTCAAGTGACAAATTAGTTGTTGTTCATAACTTCCCTCAAGTTCAAATGGATGTTGAACAACCAATCATTGAAACTCCACAAGTTGCTAATGACAATCCAGTAGATCCAGTTGTTCAACAATTACCAAAGACTGTTGAGCAACCAGTTGTGCAACATGCTCCACAGGAGGATGCTGACACAACATTAAGAAGATCAACTAGAATGAAGAAATGATCAATATTTAGTGATTATGTTGTGTATCTACAAGAGTCTGACTATAATTTTGGAGCCGAAGATGACCCTGAAACATTTTTACAAGCCATGAGTTGCAGTAAATCTAAATTTTGGTACAATGCCATGAAAGATGAGTTGAATTCTATGGCATCTAATGAAATCTGGGATCTTGTTGAGTTGCCTAATGGTGTAAAGGCCATTGGATGTAAATGAGTCTTTAAAACAAAGAAGGACTCATTAGGCAACATTGATAGATATAAGGCAAGACTCATAGCTAAAGGATTCACTCAAAAGGAAGGAATCGATTACACAGAGACTTTTTCCCCTGTATCAAAGAAAGATTCTCTTCGTGTTGTTATGGCATTGGTTGCTTATTTTGACTTGGAACTGCATCAAATGGATGTGAAAACAGCATTCTTGAATAGAGACCTAGAGGAGAAGGTTTATATGAAACAACCAGAAGGATTCTCCTTTAGTAATGGTGAGCATTTGGTGTGCAAGCTCAAGAAATCCATATATGGATTGAAACAAGCCTCCCGTCAATGGTATTTAAAATCTCATGATGTCATCTCTTCATTCGATTTTGTAGAGAACATCATGGATCAATGCATATATCACAAGGTTAGTGGGAGTAAAATTTGTTTCCTCGTCCTATATGTGGATGATATCTTACTTGCAACCAATGATAAAGGGTTGCTGCATGAGGTGAAGCAATTTCTCTCTAAGAAATTTGATACGAAGGATATGAGTGAGGCATCTTATGTCATTGGCATTAAAATCCATAGAGACAGACCTCAAGGTATCGTAGGACTGTCTCAAGAGACTTATATTAATAAGGTTCTTGAGAGATTTCGGATGAAAGATTGCTCACCAAGTGTAGCACCAACAGTAAAGGGTGACAAGTTCAATTTGAACCAATGCCCCAAAAATGAACTTGAAAGGGAACAAATGCAAAACATTCCATATGCTTCAGTTGTTAGAAGCCTAATGTATGCTCAGGTTTGCACAAGACCTAACATTGCATTTGTAGTCGGAATGTTAGGAAGATATCAGAGTAATCAGGGTATGGACCACTGGAGAGCTGCAAAGAAAGTAATGAGGTACCTTCAAGGGACCAAAGATTACATGCTTATGTATAAACGAACTGACAACCTGGGGGTAGTTGGTTATTTAGATTCAGACTTCGTTTGATGTGTTGATTCACAAAAATCAACATCTGGATATGTTTTCATGCTTGCTGGCGGAGCCATATCTTGGAGGAGTGCAAAGCAGTCTTTAGTTGCTACTTCTACCATGGAGGCTGAGTTCGTTTCTTATTTTGAGGTTACCTCACATGGTGTATGGTTGAAGAGTTTCATATTTGGGCTTAGAATTGTGGATTCTATTTCAAAGCCATTAAGAATATACTGTGACAATTCAGCTGCGGTTTTCTTGGCTAAAAACAACAAAAGTGGTAGTCGAAGTAAACATATTGACATTAAGTATTTAGCCATAAGAGAACGTGTTAAAGAGAATATAGTGGTCATTGAGCACGTTAGCACTGAATTGATGATAGCAGATTGTAAGATCCGATTCTACACTACTGTAGAGTCTAAATTCATAAAATGGATAATGGAAATTAAATAAATAATGAATGTTAAATTTCCAAAAGGGTGAAAAGCTCCTTAACTTGAGATGAGAACGGAGCCAAGTATGTGAAATACTCGACGGGCGAGTACCATGAAGAAACGGCTCGCCAATGGGCAAGCAAGGTAATGGTGTAATCGCCAATGCTAATGGCGAGTTGGACGAGGCGTGGGCGAATAGGTGTGTTCGCCAACGTGTGAGGGGAATCAGGACAAGGTTGGCGAGTTGAGCCATACCTGGTGATGGCCCCAAAAGGGCGAGAACTTGTGATCGCCATACAGAGGGGTAAAGAATAGCTTAGTTGGCGAGAAGGCAACTGCCATTCGCTAATTCTCAATGTAATTGTCAAGAAAAAAAAAGAAGAATTTCTTTTAATTGCTAAGATAAAACTGGCAACTGAATGGCTGGCGAACTGGTGTAGTGTGGCGAGCTGAGGTCTCAAGACGAGGTGAAGACCGGGAATCAGCTTGTGTGGACAAGGAAAATGGCTTCAGAAACATTAGCAACCAAGATTGACTTTGTGAGATATACGGTCGAGGACAATAAATGAAGGAAAGTTAAAGTCAATAAGGGAATTAGCCTTATTTGTTGAGGAAGTAAACAAAGTCTGCAGCAGAAGAAAAAGAGTGTGAAAGGGAGACTTCCACGCCATTTGTGCTTCAGTTTTCTACATGCATTAAATGCATGATAGACGTGAGGAATGATGAAAGAAACAGGATAAGAGGCAGGCGGTGGCTATTGATTGGCTGAGCATGGCTATATAAGTAGAGACAATTGATGAAAAACGAGTTAGCCAATTCCAGCTTCTTCACGAAAGCCATTTCTCTGTTTCTTCCATTTCTCTGTCATGTTTGATCTATTGAGTTTCACTCTTCAGTTGGCTAAACAAGTAAAATAGCTTGCAAACTATCCTTTCTTAGCCTGGTGAGCTGAAGGAATAAGCAAATGGAGGCCAACATGAGACAGAAAACAACCTGTTCTGGAAGTGCAGTTGGTTGAGGTGAGTTTCATATTTTCTGAGGTGTTCTCGATGTTCACTGATAGATTTCTATGTTTTATGAAGTAATAAACATAGATACAGTCTTGGTTTTAGTTAGATCCTTGGAGAATAGGAAAACAAGGAAAATTATGGAATAAGTGACGACAAGGGCGACTACAGTGATCGCCCATGTTGAAAACTAGTAATCGCCAATGAGGCGAGTAGATAGTAAGGAACTCGCCAAGGTAAATTCTGTGTTCAAAGGGCGAGAACGCCCAACTTTAGTGAAATGAATTAATGGGCGAGCTCAAATGCATAATGCATTGGGCAAAAAGGATTGTGGGCGAACTCCCACAATTAAGCCAATGAAGGCTTCGTGAGTAACGGCGGGCGATCTGCCACGTGGTAGCCATATGGTGAATAGCGAGCTCGTCTGGGCGAACTAGTGGAGCTCAGTTGGCGAGTAGTCATTTGATTTATTTCAATTTCGCCCAAGTAATGGAAAAATATATATAAAGAAAATATTAATGGGATTTATATATAATTTGCAGCCGATAATTGGGAATGGCTATGGGCGAATAGAGAGCAGGGCGAAGCAAAACTTCGTTGGAACAGGTAAGGGAGATGTGTGTGAAGTGATGCATGTCCTGTGGAGTAAATTTTATGAAAACATTAAGTTAAATGTTTTGTTTTCTGACATGCATGGTTTGAAGAAGTTAATTGATAATTATTTTGATTTGGGCGAGCTAAAAGCCGACCCCTATGCTGTTTTCTGGGTGAACTTATACAGGGCGGGCGAGCTCTTGTATTTTTATGTTGGCGAGCCCTTGTATTTTTATGTTGGGCGAATTGGTATTGGCGGGTGATCCAAACCATTTTATAATTTTATACACCCGTTTTAGACTTAAGGGCGGGCGAACCCTTTTATAGGAAAGCTATTGGGCGAGCCAAGTGGCAAGCTCACTTTTATGAGAACTGGGCGAGTGCCCTTGTTTTAAAGAGAAATCTGGGAAAAGCCAAAGCGGGCGAACCCTTTTTAATGTGTCTGGGCGGGCGACCCTTGTTTTAAATATAAGGCGGGCGAACTGTTATCAGCCAGCCATACATCTGTTTTGAAAAGCTAGTGGCGGGCGAATACTAATTCACCGTCTTGTCGAGTTAGTCAGGGGCGAGCTGTGAAGGGCGAGCTGACCGTGGCGACCGGTTTTAAAGTGTATTTTCCTAAACGAAAAAAAATGAATAATTTTAAATATTTCAAAAAAAATAAAATATGAAACATTTTGGGGCGAGTTGACCATTGGGCGAGTTGCCTAATGGGGAGTCACTGAGGGCGAGCCAAAGTTGCTTGTCGATTTAAAGGACAAAGTTGGGCGGGCGAACACATGTTCTCCGCCATGGGCGAGCTGCCATGGGCAAACCATGACGGGCGAGCTTCCATGGGCAAACTATGACGGGCGAGCTGATCATGGGCTGGCAGGTTTTAAAAGTTGAGAATTTTGGAAAGTTTTCAAAGTGTTGTGTAAACAGAAAACCTAAAACCTTTTCGGGAATTAAATCATTTGAGTATGTCGGGGAGATAAGCCCTTAAAGGTTTTCATGAGATAAAACTTGATTTTTGAGACTTTAGGCCCTGAGTTCATGCGTTACTTTGCGTGACCCATTTGGGGCGATGGCTCGGGTCATATAGACCAACGAGTGCACCTTAGGGCATCACAGGGCTGATGGACCCGCCAAGTCATCAGCGGTCTCAAGGTCACTTGGCAAGTGGACCCGAGGACCACTTTAGATTATGGCCATAGATCTGAGATAGCCGTGAGGGGCGATGGCCTACGGGTGCACCCCAAAAGCGGCAGATTCCGTTCTCGCAAGGGGGAGGGGGAACGAGGATAGCATGATTTATTTGTTGCCTAGTCTCAACTTACCAATTTCTGTTTACTGTGAGGATTTGTTGAAATCCTATATAGTGTTTACTACATTTTAAAGTAAACTGTTAGCTAGTGATTTGAATGGCGTTTTAACCGAGTTGTTTACTATATATCCACTGTCTTTTCTATTGGGTTATTGTTAAGAAAAGAACAAATGCGTTGTGATATATAGTTTTGCTTTATTTAAAGCAGCATATGTTTCCTTTACTGAGCGTATGAATCGCTCACCCCTTTGTTTTAACTCCACAGATAAGAAGTACACGGAGTTGAGAGAATTAGCTCTCAGATGGGTATAGCTATGCTTAAAGCACTGAGGCATGGCACGATTAAACGTGACAGGTACAGTCTTTTCTCTTTTACATTTCAGACATATGTATACAGTACTACCTTAGTGGAATAAAAGTTAATAGGGGATGTCAGATGTAAGGAATAAGGAAAAGAAATTTCATATTCCATAATTAATAGATAAATGTTTATCATTTATCATTGTTACTGTTGAATGTTAATGGCATCGCAGACAGCCCAACCGATAAAGTTGTATGAAAATACGTGAAAAATGTGGTAACGGGATGTTACACAGATCCTTTAACAAAAGGCATGCCACCAAAAGGTTTTAAGGATCATGTAGTGCGAATGGGACTTGGTTCCATCTTGTGAATTAGTTGTATGGACAACTTTTATTTGTAATGAAACTCTTATTCATTTGTTTTGTTTTCTCAATATTTGGTGCGCATATTGGTTATTGAGAATAACAATAAATTTTGGACCTAGAATAAACATAAGGTTTATTCATTAAGATATGTTATCACATATAGGCTGATATTGAAGAGATGAAATATATTGTAATACATGGAAGATATTACTCATTCTTAGAGGACTTGTCGCCCTGATTCATGTATTTTGTTTCTTTAATTTAAGCATAAGGATTCATAGATTATGGATGGAACAACAAGTATAATAAAATATACGGACCAAGTGGGAGAATGTAAGTTCCCCACATAAGTTAACTACTTAGTCAGTAGTGTTTTATAGGAAATGAAAGACTTGAGGTTAGTTTCATAACCTCTTAAAACTTCCTATTGTGGTCCTATATTTTATTATCTTTATCTAATAAATTTTAAATTATTTATCCATAGCTACAAGTGATAGCTACCCACTAATTGAATTATGTTTTTAATGGGAAGACGTATATAAAGAAAAATATAAGGTATTGGGTCCCTAATCTGAGCATTCTAAAAAACACACCATTAGTGAGTTTGCTTAAGATTAGAAGATCAAATACGAAAAAAAAGTAATTTCATTGCAGCTCAATATTTTCGGTATCAATGGCTGGAGGTTAGTATCCTATTCCGCATTTATAATCTATGATGTGTTATTTTTGGTGTTGACACATTAGATAAATCAATCAAGATTTCTTACACAGATAACTCACGAGTACCAATAAATTTCGTTTAATTTAATCAAAAGCAAATTATTTTGAGTGACACTGAGTTAATAAAAGGTTATAATTGATGCATTGTAAGAGTATAAATCTTATAAATTGTCATTAAATCATATTATTCTAGTTTATTAATTAATGCATTTAATAATGTTTATTTTTAAAGATTTTTCATTATAAATTTATAAAGTAATAAATGACATTTTATGATTCATTAACGGTGTATGAGATTTATACAATAACAATATATCAAATATAAATCCTTAAAATAATTTTATATTAATCTAAAAATTACTTTTATAGTTCAGACTTGAACCTAACCCAAATCTTAAAAAAAATAGTGATAAACTTGGAAAGGCTTAAAATCAGAACCCAAAATGGCCAAACCTGAAATACAGGAACAGCAAATTTGTCATTCTTAACTATTATTGTTCCTTATTACGTTGTGATTTTTTTTGTTTGTTTCTATTTTTTATTCTTTTGGATAAAGATTTTTTTTCTCATTGAGTTTGTTGTTGTCCTAAATTTGTTTTATTTTATTTTCCTTTAACTTTTTGTATTCAACACTAGCCAATTTATTTAATCGCAAATGAAAAAAACTTAGTATTGTAATGTTTTACTTCTAATATTTCAGAGGAATTTCAGAATTATTTCTTTACTTTAATTTTCCAAGAAAAAATTCACTATAATCTCCACTAGAAATTAATATCATTGGTCCAATATCTATTTACATACAAAATTAGATTTTTTTTCCTAATAATTTAGAGTAGGGGATGAGGTTACTTTGATTTAAACTCAAATATTATAACATGCTACAACTCTTACTTAACCACTCAATTAAGAGGTTGTTAGCACGTACAAAATTAGAATTAAGTACATGTAAAGCAAGTACACGATTAAAAAAAAGTCATAGACTACAATTACGTAGAAAAATTAATTACGGTTTTTAAAAGAGCATGCAATCTAATATCTATATCTTTAACTATGACCTTTTAAATCGTAAAAGTTTTAAAGTATTAGATATCATAAGCACAATATATTTATATATATTTATATATCTATGTATATATGTATACACATAACATAGTTTCTAAAAAAAAATCACTACTTAAACATTAATAAACTTACATTTCAATAAAAAGATTATTGTAGATAGACTACTTATATTTTTCTAAACGTAGTCTATATTCTATAATTCCTATATAAGCTTTCAATCAAAAGGTTACAATTTTCTTAAAATGTAGTCTTAATTTAGATTTATTTTCTTTCTTTTAGGGCGCTTTCTGAAACCAGAGCAATATTATATAGGCTACATTTTATGTCTTTAATTGTAATCTATTTTAAAAAAAAAAACATTTCTTTATACGAAAGACTATGGTTAATGTTGAATGCTTTTGATTAAAAGATTACAGTTTTCTTCAAAACGTAGTATTATTTTTAAAAGTAGACACTTCTATAAACCAAATATTACAGTTAGTGTTGAATCATAGTTTATACTATATAAATCCAATACAAACTTTCGATAAAAAAAACTACAGTTTTCTTAAAAATATAGTCCTATTTTAGGTTTATTTTCCCTTGTTTTTTCATCATGATTTATGAAAACAAAGCAATACTTGCAATTTCACTCTTTGAGCTTGCTCTCGCCTCCTTTTCTGATTGATGAAAAGAGTACAGTGTTTATCAAAGTTATTGCAATTGGACATTTCCTGGAAAGACTAAGAAAAATGGATCATCTACATCTATGTATAAAGACGTAGAAATGACAACTTATGAACTTTTCAAGTCATTTTATAAAACTGTAGAAATATTACAAGTAGCATATGATTGTTGTTAAGATGATCTTAAAAAACTTGACCAATTGTTTGAAGAGGCAATGAAACCATTGTATCCTAGTTGTAAGAAATTTTCAAGGTTATTTGCACTAGTCAATTCATATAACTTAAAAGTAAGACACAGGTGGAGCGACAAAAGTTTCTTGAATTTACTTTGCCTTCTAGTAGAGATGTTTCTTGTAGGCAATCAATTTCCTTAATCAATGTATGAGGCTAAGAAGACATTGCCTTCTCTAAGAATGGATTATGAGAAGATTCATGCATGTCTTAATCATTGCATACTGTATAGGAATGAGTATGAAGATGCAGAAAGATGCCCTAGATATAATCAATCAAGAAGGAAGGTGAATAAAAATAACAGTGTTAAGAAACAACATATGCTAGCCAAAGTTATATGGTATTTCCCTCCCATGACAAGATTTCGTAGAATGTTTGGCATGAAACAAATAGCTCAAGATTTGATATGAAATGCAAAAAAGAGAGCAGATGGACTTCTGCATCATGCGGCGGATACACCAAAATGAAAATTAATAGATTATTAGTAGCCTAGTTTTACAGCTGACCCAAGAAATCTTAGACTAGCTATTTCAACTGATGGGATAAATCCATATAAAACTCTCAGTAGTACTTCTTGTTGTTGGCTAGTTAAAATGGTAATATACAATCTCTCACTATGGTTATGCATGAAAAATAATTTATGATATTAACTTTATTAATATCATGCCTTAAGTAACCTAAGAATGATATCTAATTTACTTGGCACCATTGGTGGACGATTTGAAGCTATTGCGGGATGATGGTGTTGAAAATATGACACATACCATATAGAGACATTTACTTTAAAAACTATATTGCTTTGGACAATTAAAAATTCACTACATATGGTGACTTATGTGGTTTTGTTGGCAAAATTTATTATGCTTGTCTGATACGTAGGGAACAAACTCATTTATAAAGGCTGAAACATAGTAGAAAGATGTCATTTATATGCCACAAAAAATTCTTGCCAAGGCATCATCCCTATTGGAAACAAAAATAGCATTTAATCGTAAAGGGAGTTAGAGATGGCACTTAAACCATTAAGTAGAGAAGAAATTCTATTAAGACTTAGGGGAAAGAAGTTTACCATGAGAAAAATGAAGAGGGTTTCAAAGAAAGACTTTGGGAGTGCATAAAAAAATATTTGTAAAAAGACGTCGATATTCTTCGATCTTGAATATTGGAAGAGCTAATACATGTGACATTACTTTGATGTTATGCATGTTGAGAAGTATTATTGTGAGAGTATCATCAGCACACTTTTCGACATCCTTAGAAAGACAAAGGACATATTGTCAACTTGGATGGAGCTTAAGGATATGAGTATTAGGAAAAAGTTAACTCTAGAATTTAATGAAAGCAAGACATATTTTCTTGCTGTAAGTTATAAATTAACACGAGATGAGAAGAAAAGCGTTTACAAATTTCTTTTTAATATCAAGATGCCCGATAGATATTCTACCAATTTCAAGCACCTCATGTCAATGTAGGATTCAAGAGTCCAAAGTTTGAAGTCTCATGATTGTCATACTTTAATGCAACAACTACTTCTTGTTGCAATACATGGAGTCTTATTTGAACATGTTAGATATACAATCACAAGATTTTGTTTGCTCTTAATTGCCATATGTAACAACGTTGTTTATGTGTCTAAATAGATAAAATAGGAAACAATATTATCATAATCTTGTGTTTGATGGGAAAATACTTCCTCTTTCATTCTTCGATATCATGATTCATTTAATAATCTATTTTGTTTGAGAGATCCAACTTTGTGGACCAATTTTCTTTCAATGGATGTACTCATTTGAAAGATATATGAATTTGTTAAAGGGGTATGTTTGTAATCGTATACAAGCTAGAATGATGCATTGTAGAGTACTGAAGGTGATGCATACTCAAAATGTGATAGAAATGTATATTTGGGTGAGTTTTGGCAGAAGAAACTTTGAATACATTTAAGAAAGCATTAAGATCATGTAATCAAATTATAATGAACTTTAATACATTCTTGAAGTTATTTAAAATGTCTTGCTACACAAAAGCTCTCGCAATTAATGAAGGTCAAGCCTTTGTCACATTTTGAGTTTGTGTCACCTTTAACCTAAGCTGTTTTTTACATAAACGAAAAGACAACAAATTATTAAACAACAATGTTACAAAATAAAATATGAGTTATATATTGCCTAAATTTAGATGAGAAATAAATTATTAAATCTTAGAGTTAAATGATGGAGCACTCACTGTGTACAAGTATTTTCAGTCATTCTCAACTTAATCCGACCATCCTTAACTCATTATGGATTGTAATCCCTGATAGGTACTTGTTCTTTATGAAAATTTGATCTAATATATTAAGTTTAAATTTTTTTTCTTAATTGTTGTTGAAGTAAATTTGCTTTTTTATCTTCAAGCTTATGGTAAATCAAAAGCTAGGTTTTTGGTTAATGGCATATATGGGGATAGATAACCATAATATACATGTCAATAAATTATTTTTTAGTATTTGTAGTGTAACAGATTATTGTTATGAAAAATGTAATATATGAATATTTTGTACTATTAACTTTGTAGTAATTTGTGTAATGACATTATAAAACAGTTAATATTTTGTTATTATTTTATATGAAAATTATTTGTTAATTATTTGATGATATATAACCAGTACGCAGGCTAGATATGGTGTTTTAGAAACGCATTCTATACAATAAAAAATATCAAACATAAAACCGTAATCTATTCATAAAAAATAAACCATGTTTCTCTTGGTAAAACATAGTCTATTAATCCAAAAATCAATTTATTTAAAAAAAATTCAAATTTATTAATAAATCGGATACTAGGTTTAAAACAAAAGGTGTAGTCAATATTATATTAAGGAAGACTACGTTTACTTTAGTCAAAGGTAGTTTATATTATACTAAGGAAGACTACGATTCTTCCAAAACGTAATCAAGGATACTTGAAAAAAATAATTAGGTTAGAATAGATTATTGTTACGAAAATGTAGTCTTATTTCATACACTACGTTTTTAAACGTAGTCATTTAACTTTTTGTAGTAGTGTCTTTTAGTATATTAGACTGCGTTTTTTATATACATGTAGCTGAAGTCCTAGAAAAATGTATAAAGCCACGCTTCTTATAATATCATAGTCATAAAATCTTTTTATAATACATTTTTATGATACTAGAAATATGAAAATTTTTACAATTAAAAAAAAAAGTTAAAGATATTAGACTACGCTTAGTTTCAATAATCATAATATTTTTTCATATAGTTGTAGTTTATGACTAGACTTTGTAACCAAAAAAAAAAGTTTATGACTAGACTTGTTCATTGGTTGGGCTATTTGTCCAAACTCGAAAGTTGCTCAATTTTTGGATGGATTTAGATAAAAATATTAAACTTGTTAAATAAACTTGGATTAACAAATAAGTTCCAATTAAAAAATAGGTCCGACCTTGGTCTTACATATAAAAGCCCAGGCCTGACCCATTTATTTTTAGTAACATTTAACAAAAAAAAAATTTTGTCTTATTAACTAATAGTTGATTCATTTTGGATGTTACCAATATATAATTTTATAATTGTAATTCTATAAGATATGACACATTTATTTTAATCATAAAAAATAACATGAAAAAAATTTTGAGTATTAGTTCAAGTAATATATTTAAGTTTTGCTATGTAAAAATTCTAAAGAATTAAAATTTTACAAAATAAACATTAAATTGAATGACAGATTTTTTTTAAATGGATGAGTTTGGGCGAGCTTGAGTTTTCTTGTTGTTTGCAAAAACAGGCTTGGACAAAACATGACTCCCCAAAATCAAGCAAAGCCAACCTAAGCTCAAATAAAATCTCATAATATACTATTTAGGTCGAGCCCAAACCAAGAACAGCCCGGCTGATGAATAGATATATCTATGACCTCTTTCTAGTAATGTGTGCACTTTTTACCAAACAAAGTTGTTTTAAGACCTTAACAGAGAATAAATTGTATGAAACGATTATCTTAAATCAGCATGTATCATTTTGATTGAAATCATGTCACGTAATCACATTATTACAAAAAGTTAACCATTTATTATACATGATATGTGATAGTTTATTGGAAGTTTTAGTCTCTAATTATTGGAAGTTTCCCTCTGGTAAAAAAATTTTTGAAGGAGCTATAGGCTTTCAAGTAGCTTCTCGTACGACATAGAACACATCTCTGAAATTGTCTCATTTGAATTTAGAGGAATCTTCCCATCATGTTGTTTTCTTTGTGGACTCCTGCGTTCTGGAACTCTTGGGGTTTTATCATCCTGGATATCCTGACAAAATTTCAATATTTAATTGGCTTTTGAGTCTATTCTTAGCTATTTTTCTCTTTCTCGGTGATTAGTTAATATTCCTTGTAATGTACATTTTGCATATTGTCTTATAGAAACAACATAATATCGGCCACGTTCTTTAAAAAATAAATTAAAAAAAGGCCAAAAAAGCGAGATACAAAACAAAACCTAAACCGAGAAAAACAAAGGACAAGTCAATTGAATCCACCAAGTTTAATTCTCTATAAATTCCTAAAAAATTGATAAAGTCAACCAAAATCATCCCAATAAATCTTGTAAATCGTGTAATTACTTGATTATACCCGCACTCAAGCAGATTTTTCTTCCTCTTTTACAATGGAAAAAAGAGTCGGAAATCTAAATCAACTCTTTGTGTATATGAGATATATACATGTAATTTTGGGCCAAATATAGCAAACGCTACGAGATGCAATGTATGCTCACTTACAATGTCAAATTGATAAATTTATAAATGGCCATAAATGAGCACATAGTGAAAGCTCCCCCCTCCAGAATTTCAAGATTCTCAGTTTGACTGTGTTCGACCGTGTTAACCAATCTTTAACCTCTTTTGTCATTTGTTAATATACCTACTTTTGTAGCATTGAGGGAGTCTTTTAAGATTCCTGAGGACTAAATCGAAACGAGTTCCAATACTTAGTCTATATATATCTTGTGCATCAAAAGATTGAGTAACAGCTTCCACACAACACACACACAACACTAAAGGAAATTAAAAAGAGTTACAAGCCATGGAGTTGCAATTGCTGCTTGTCAAGATCACAGGCACAAGCTTGTTGATTGGATTCATTGGCATGCTCATACACCTGTTTGATTCTATGATTTTGAAGCCTCAAAGGCTTCGTGCCAAGCTACGAAAGCAGGGGATCCAGGGTCCCTCTCCAACATTGTTTCTTGGAAATACCCTTGAAATAAAGAAGGCGATGTTAGCCCAGCAAGGAGAGCAACGGATAACCCACAACAGTTCTTCCACTGTGTTTCCCTACTTCGAACAGTGGAAAGAACAATATGGTATATCAATTTTATAGCTTACAATCTGATTTCAATTGACAGTGCCTAAAGAAAACAAAAACACTGAAAAATGGCTATGAGAGAGCCTTTTCCTTGATAATTGTGATCCTTTTTGCAGGCCCAACATTTTTGTTTTCACTAGGCAATATACAGATTTTACACATAACTGATCCTGATTTGGTTAAAGAAATAATCACATGCACTTCAATGGACTTGGGAAATCCTACATACCAACAAAAGGAGCGAGGTCCTCTTCTTGGCAAAGGCATTCTAACCTCAAACGGTGCATTATGGGCGCATCAAAGAAAAATCATTGCTCCTGAACTATACATGGACAAGGTCAAGGTATGTACTTGGACTCTGCAATGCTTATTGTTTTCTTTACGAACAACCGTGTGATCGAATGGTAGAATGTTGAATTTTTACTTCCAAGTTCCAATGATCATTTGATCATGGTTCAACTCAAGTTAGCCTCAAGTATCAATTTGTGTCGGGGGCACTTAATTTTTCTCATAAAATTATTCTATTTCCTAGAATTGTAGCTGCATTATTTAGTTCTTGAAATCATCGTGGAAATGGTTCTTGGATGTCTTATAACTATTCTTCCATATTTTGAAGGGTATGACGAACTTAATGACAGAATGTTCCGTTACGGTTGTGAACTGGTGGAAAAGCAAGATTGAGGCTGAGGGGGGAGCTGCTGACATAAAGGTTGACGATTGTTTGCGAAGGTTTACAAGAGATGTTATATCAAGGGCTTGCTTTGGAAGCAATTATTCCAAAGGAGAAGAGATCTTCTTCAAGATCCGAGCTTTACAAGAAGCCATGTCTAAAAAGGTTTTATCCAACGGTTTCCCCGGAATGAGGTTCATATTTTCTTTAGTTCTTCAATTGGACAATTCAATTGGGAAACTGACAAAAACTATATAGAACTAACAGAAAGGATTGAATTTGGAATTTTCAGGTATCTTCCGACCAAGAGCAACAGGGAAATATGGAGGTTGGAGAAAGAAGTCCGGGCGTTAATCTTGAAGGCTGTTCATGAAACCAAGGAGGAAACATCAAAGGAGGAACTGTTACAAATGATTCTCAGAGGTGCAAAAAGCAGCGATTTAGGCCCTGATGCAACCGACAACTTCATTGTTGACAACTGCAAGAACATATATTTTGCTGGGTATGAAACGACTGCCATTACCGCGGCTTGGACCTTGTTGCTTCTAGCCTTGAATCCAGATTGGCAAGACAGAGTTCGTGCAGAGGTTCTTGAAATTTGTGGGGGAAAATTACCAGATGCCGATATGATCCGCAAGATGAAAACAGTAAGCATAAACATCGTTTTCTTTTTATTCCTAAACTTGCTCAAATCAGAAACTATGCTAGTTTACATCCTTTGCTGATTCTTCAATCAACTATTTTTGGATGGATGGCAGCTAGCAATGGTGCTCAATGAGACACTAAGGCTATATCCTCCAGGAGCTATTATCTCCAGGGAGGCCCTGGAAGACATGAAATTTGGAGATATTCATGTACCCAAAGGGGTTAATATTTGGTTAATGCCAGCAACACTTCATCAAGATCCTGAAATATGGGGACCTGATGCTGACAGATTCAATCCTGAAAGGTTTGCCAATGGCGTTAGCGGCGCCTGCAAGTTTCCTCATGCGTATTTGCCATTCGGATTCGGACCCCATACATGTTTAGGACAGCATTTCGCCTTGGCAGAACTGAAGCTACTTCTTGCTCTTGCTCTGTCAAACTTCACATTCTCTCCCTCTCCAAAATACAGGCATTGCCCATCTCTGAGTTTGATTATAGAGCCTAAATTCGGAGTGAATCTCATTGTTAAGAGGCTGTAAGCTATATCCATCACAATTAATATGTAATTTCATTAATGTTTACAGCTTGATGTCCTGCTATTCAAGTGTAGCAAGTTACTTTATGTTATTAAATTGAAATAAGAAATCTATTCCATCTGTTTCAAGGAGTCTTCTAAATCTACTACAATTTTTGCTATTTTAACTACAAATTAACTACAAAAAAAAAACCCTCAATCTACCTCTTACATTTACAATTTTAACCTCATATAATTTTATCCCCAAATTCTACCTTCCCGCCAGAATTTCCTTAACAGCAAAACAACCTCAACGGCTCTCGACTGCTCTTGCATCAACTGTTGGTCTCCATCGGTCTTCGTCAGCTAGGCTTTTCTCGCGATATTATGGTTCCGCTCAAGGCATCCGAGAGTGGCGACGACACCGAAAGCTATCTTTGCAGGGCACCGATGGTTTCACACAGTAAAATCTCACCGACGTCCTCGTTGGGAGAGTCGTGCAGGGGCGCGACAAGCCTCACGGGCAAAAGTGACTATGCCCATCCGTGCGCAAGCTGGTTTGCGCGCATTTGAGCATTCCGCGCAAGCTTGCTTGCGCGTGATGCCCATTTACGCTCAAGCTGGCTTGCGCGCAGGTGAGCATTTCGCGTAAGTTTGCTTGCGCGCGATGTTAGTTTTTGCGCAAATTCACTTGCGCATAAGCAAAATCGAAAAAAAAAATTACACAACCTTAACTCTTTCTTTTCTCTATCAACTTTTTCACTCATATTTTTTAATTTTTTTGGAAGGAAAATAGAATTTAATGGTGTTGAAGAGCATAAAACTAGAGCAGAGAACTAGGTTGAACTCTGAAGGGAGGAAAAAAATGGAGGGAAACAAGTGGCTATGGGATATTAATGTCATTTTATTTGAGGCTATTTTTGTCTTTTAATTGGTTGTAGTAGAAAGAGCAAAAATTGTAGTTTATTTAGAATTTCCCCTGTTTCAAATCGAATGTCTATATTTTTTATGTCAAAACTATCCTCAAATAAAAAATTAATTTTAACATTAATAAAATTACTAAATTAATTAAAAAAAAAAAAACCTGTCAAGTTTTTCTAGCAATTTCATCTTCATGCTTTCCCCTTACTCTAAACCCCAATATTTTACTTATTCTTGTTGTTTTGCAAGATTGCTCTACATCTATCCACGCAAGGCTACGACCGGGGAAGGTTGGAAACTCAACAATCAACAAAAAAATGCTTCATTAGTATTAGGGGTTGGGCTCAAACACATATGAGACCGAGCAAGTGTAGGAATTAGTGTAGAAATTGACCCTATCTTTTGGAAGGCACTTACTGGTGGTGCGAAGCTTCTTTAAGTTGCACAAAACAGAGCAGAGAAAAGAAGATGGAAGGGTAGGAAGCAAAGAGGTCAAGAAAAACAGTGCGACGCAAGCTTGCTTGTGCAGTGATATGTTCCCTGCACAATCGCAAGGGATTTTGCGCAGGGAATGTTGCTAGGATTGTTTTTATAATTTTATTTAAATAGATAATTATAATTAATTACTTTTATAATTTGACAAATATTAGTACTTTATAATGCAGAATCAAAAAGTGTAAATGAAACATAAGCATTCAGCAGGATCCGTTACCTTCACAAGGATACTAAACATAAGCTGTCCGTAGAACAGATGCAAGATCCAAATATTCTAGCCGGTGCTCAAGTGTCAAGTGTCCTTTTGACATAAACGTCAAGTTGTGATCTGATTTTTATATAACTATGCCTTTCACTACAATAGTTTACTTGAGTAATCCTTGGAACAATAACTTTTCTTTTTTTATAGATAATAATTTGTTTAACAATTTCATAAGTTCTTTGATGGAGAGCATTTACTATTGTGGCAATTGCACAGCGTACAACCTATGTCACCACAAGCTATATTTTATAGAACAAATGATGGATTCATACTAATGTGGGAAAGAAGATAACTAATGGAGAGAATTTAGAAACTCATACTTTATATTTCACAAAAGATTTCCTTTACAGGTTTTGATGATTCCTTCAACACGAAAGAGTTACACATTTATAAGCATAAAAAGAGAAAGCAGTAGTGCCTAATAATACATTAACCTAGTATATGAACCTATCAATTCATGAATCCAAAAGTTCATGAACCTAATATTACATTGAAGTCCAAATTTATCTCATGGAGTTTGCATCACATCCCACGCGAATCTAATGATGAAGCTGATTCTCTAGCAAAGCAAGGTGCACACAGAGCCCATGATCTTATTAAGGTCTTCTAATCTTCTCGGTCTCTTCATCACTTCTCCGTCTGGTTACCTGCTGGTCATTTATGCCTGTGTTTCTTGTCTTCCCTACTCTTTTTTGACGCGAGCCTGGGTCCTTCTGCCATGTTCCTGCTTCCGTTTTTGTTTCGGGTGAAGAACCACACATCAACGTTTTTGGTCCTCACCACCTGTGGACTCTGTTGCTCTGTCCTCTCGATCTTTGATGACTGTATGCGCATTCATTCTATTTTGGGATTCCCCTGTTTGCTGACTTGGTCCCTTTTATACTCTTCATTACTTTTTGTACCGCTTTTCTTTTAGAGCTGATTGTGCTTTGCCTGACCTCTAGGGACATTTTGTCTTTCTCCCTAGAGGTTCTTCGGCTCACTTAATAAAATTCCTTGCCTTTCAAAAAAGAAAAATATTACATTGAAAATGTGCATAAAAGGTAAAAGCAAAAGTACAAGATTCTTATTGGTGTGACATTTTGTCTTGTAACAAGTTTGAGGATAAATAACATTTTTCGAAGAGACAGTACTATGCCGGATACTGTGAACTTGCACACAAAACACTTGCACGCATAATTATGCATACATTAGACTGGAACAGGAAAAGCTTTTTTTCATGTGAGAAAATCTTCATAAAATTTACTAGAGAGGTAATAATCAACCTAGTCGGAGAAATATTAATCTATTTGTGATAAGGATGTTTAAATATTTTTCTGATCCATGTTGGGTCTTGCCAATAAGGGTTTGTTGGCAATTGACGCACATCAGCAACAGAGATAAGTGTTTGGTGAAGGGTGAAGAAAGTAAGAAGGGAAGAAATAGATGGTGAATGTGGTATGGCGATAGATCTGTAATTTTAAGAGATAAAAATAGTATTTTATTATAATATATTTAGACATGGGTCGTAAAGGTGAATACTTGTATTTTATTTAAAAATTCTCATAAAAGTGTAGTAAAAAAAATTCGCATAAAAGTCTCGCATTTTGACCTATGCAGCAGGATGGACTTTTATGATGATCACTTTTAGATCCTGTGCTTCATCTTTCGCAAGGCCTTGAGCAATGCTTGAGAGACACTTCCATAGAAGAATCTCTTCTCTCTCTTTTCTCTATCCTAATATTGAAAGAAGGATTAAAGTAAAATGATAATCACAATTGACCCATTTTGGAATTCCTTAAAATAAAAAATTAACGTGGCTTTCTTTTCACTCATACATAAATATTTAAGGAACAATATCCTTTTTAAAATGATCAAAAATCTATTTTTTTAATAATTTTTTTGGTTTGTTGACATTTTTTTATCTTTCACGACATTGTCTAGCTCTACTAAATAAATATGATCAATTTGGAGGAACCGTGCAAGTTCCTTAGATACCAAATTCAGTTTTATTCGTATTGATATAGAAGATATCCTATTTCAAATAAAAATCTAAACTTACAAAATTTGAAGTTGAAATAATTTGAAATTAAAACAATTAAAATCCGAAATAATAAAAACTCACATTTGATGTGAATTCAAAATTTATCTAAATCACACACAAACTTATAAAATTTAAATTTTTTAATTGACAAGTATCCAAATTGTAATTAGCTCAAAAATGATTGAATCGAGATGGAATTAAATCTAAAATAATTTAAATATGAAATAGTTCAAGTTCAAAATAATCCAAACTTATAACAATTTTAAATTCGACATATTTTGAATATGAAACAGCCCAAATATGTAACCAAAAAAAACAGCCGAAACTTAAGACAACTTAAAAAGCGAAGCAAACGACTTCAAGCCCACTTGAAAAGCCGCCCCATTGCCACCATTGTTAACCCTAACTGAAGGCCTTAGTTGTTATGAATTGTCATTGCTTTGTCAAAACTCAAAACTAAATCACACTATTTATGAGTGATTTTCCCTATTAAGGTAGTGTGTAATTTTATTTCCTTAGGATAGTTTTAAATTTAGTATTTAAATATGATATTTGATACACATGGATTCCACGTCAGAAACAAATAACTTGCCAAAAATTCACAAATTTTAGCAAGAAGAAACGAATTGTATACTAATTTAATAAAATTTGATAAAATTTAATTTAATAAAATTAAATAATAAGGGATTGTTTAAGGTCATTGGCTGTGTTTGGTTTTTTATTTTTTGTTTTCAAATATCTTTTTTTACTTTGTTTTATTTTGTTTTCTAAATTCTGAAAATATAAAACATATTTGGTTAATATTGTTAGTATGTTACACATTGAAAAAAATATTTAAACTGCTTCAAATATAATAATTCAATTTAAAAAATAAAATTTTAAAAATTAAATATAATAATGTATTTAATAAATCAATTTATATTAAATAATATTATCTACAAAAGAATTTAATAATATTATTTTCTTCTATTTAATGGCATGGGACAAAGGTTTTAGGAAGGTCATTTGTGAGTTGGCTGCAGAAGAAGTTATACGTCTTGTGAAATCGGCAGAAACTAGTGTTCATCCATATGGAGAAATTATTCAAGATATAATTTTAAGTTATATGTTTTTCCTAGGGGGTTGTAGCTTTTCCTAGGGGGTTCATTTTAAGTTAGTCATGTTTTTATTTTCCCTTTTGTAACAAAAAAAAAAAAGAATTCAATATATTTATATAATATTATATTTAAACATAACCTTAAACTATATAATTATTTAATATTAATTTTTATTAGATAATAAAAAATAATAAAATTCTAAATTACATATTAAATAATATTATTAATTAATAAATTATATTCAATAATATTATGTAATTTGCTTGTAATAATATTATAAATAATATATATTCGACTAATAAACATATAAAAATTTATTTAGTTATGCAAATAATATTATTTACTATTAAGTATTTATTTATTTAATAATATGAAATTATTTAATAGTAGTAATGATATATTTTAATTTTAATTGAAAAATAATATAATAATTAATTACTAAAGTAAAAAAATTATATTAATTATGTTACTTAAAATATATCTAATATATTCAATAATATTTTACAACTTAAATTAATAATGTTATAATATTCTAATTTCCTGTATTTTATGTTTAACAGTTTTTTATATTTTCATATTTTCTATATTCAAATAAATTGATTGATTTTAGAATTAAATATTATCTTATATTAAAATTTAATATTTCTTTATTTACAAAATTATTTAATTTCATTTTATAATTTTATTACGATTATATATAATATTATATTAATACATAATCATTGTTCATTTACTGATTAATGGTGTTAGAAATAAAAAACATGTTTTCAAAAACAATAGAAACAAATTTGCTTTTAATAATTTTGAAAATTTTCATTTTTTATATTTTTTTTAAAAAATTATCAACCATATTTTTTGCTGCTATTTAAAAAAACTAAAAATAAAAATAAAAAACCAAATACAATACCAAACTGGCCCCTAAGTTAATAAATTTTGAGGAAGGAAGTGAGCCAAGAGAATCAAAATCATCAGCTGGCCAAATTAAATCTAAGATAGAGAAGAGGAAAATGTTTTTCCTCTTTCTCTCTCCAATTTTATATTTATTTATTTATTTATTTTACTTTTATTTTTTTGGGTAACATTTATTTTGTAAATGAGATGGCAAAAGCTGACATAATTCACTACGACTTCCAAAGCATTTTTATTTTTCTCTTTTCCATGGAACCGAACTTTGGAAGCACAAGAGAAGAGTATGTGATTCCACTCGTCTTCCTCACTACTTCAAGACTTGCACTGGCAACTTGAAACAAAAACCTTGTCTTTTAACTGCCTTTTCACAACACTTGCATGTTACCATACCATCTCCTGACTTATCGCCATTCAACTAAACCACATCAACCCACCGCTTTCCCCTTTTTAGACATATTTCACCAGTCAAATCAGATGTGCTCCAGCATGAACTTGACTGCCACTTCCTTGACTTCTTTCCTGCAATGAAAGATGGAGGAATCTGTTTCTCTCTATCATTTCTCAAGGATAGCTCGTGCTTTGCTCAAAGTTAGTTCAATATTTAAAATTAATTGAGGAAACAACAGTTGCAATTTTCAAAGGTGAGAATAAAGTAGTAGCATCATCATCATGTTAGATTAACAGTTGAGAAATCTACCAATTCCAAGTCTCGTCATCATCAGAATCTTTATCCCAACACTGAGATATACGATCTCACACTAAATCATCAGCTAAATGATCACGTATTCAGTTTCTAGAGAGTATGGTAGCCATACCAAAAATGATCATTAGATCAGATGCTATACGACAAAAACTTATATTTTATATACTCATCTAACTTCTCAGGAACAAGAGAAATTTATACGATCAAATGAATGAACTTTTAGCCCTTTTCCATGCATATTTTGCAGATTAAGATGATTCAGTTTCTAACAGAAGAATGATGCAAGTAACTATTTCTAACAGTAGGTGCATGCCTCACTGTAGCTTCACGTATTCCCTCAAATGTTCTTTCTAGGCTAGAATTTCAAGAAGAAATCTATACAAAGCTTCAACATACTCCAAAGCAAAGCTGAAAAGAGGACTGATATAATTCAATGTCCCAAAGATTTTCTGAGAAAAGAAACAGTCATCGATTTTACAGAAAAAACGAAACAACTCTAACGCTTCACCAATTTGATATATGGAATTGAGTTTTGAAAATCACGAAACAATCTCGGAAACTACAAAATTGTATCGAGCTTATTGCAAGCGCTGAGGTAGCTGCAGCTAGTTCATCTACTTGAGACAACTTCTTGGCTCAATGGAATTCCTCCATTTAAAATAAGCTCAGCTTATTTTCATGCAATCATAAGTATATAACGGAAGCCAACTTCTAAGTGTTTACTTGTGGCAATTTTGTTATGGCATCGACTCCAATGTGTCATAGTGACCATACCCATGAAAAAGCACGTTAATAGGATTCTCCTTGTCCTTCTGGTACTCTTGCCCGTAGTTTGCTATGTTTATCAAATTACCAGAGCTTCTATGAATCATGTGGACTGAAATTGGAGCCCTGGGCCCATTGAATGGAAATGTATGTCAATACAGAGGTCAAGTCAATCATATGGAAAAATAAATAAGAATTTAAAACTTGGATTCAAATTCAAAGTCCAATTTTTGACTTTTGTTTTTAATACAATTTGAACAAAGCATAAGAAAAGAACAACTTATGTTTTGCTTTGACATCATTCCATAGGACATCAGCATAGTTCCATGCATAAACCAATCACCAACAAAATGAACCAACAACACAAAGCTCAGGCTGTAACCATCAGATATTTGAATAAACCTAGTTTCTTCACAAAAAATGCAAATTAACATGCCTGTTCCTATATGCAAGGTTTATGAAAACATGACAATACAAAATGATGTCATTTTGACCTGGCAGGGCACCCACAATTATACCTTCCTGGGAATATTCTAATTATGCCTGCTATGACAACTCTTGAGTCAGTAGTAGCTGCCGAGCAAATTTTTAAAATAATGGCAAAGTTACAATTCATATAAATGTTCTTGAGGTATTGCCATGGGTAGCAATTAGCGTCTCAAGAAATCGCCTAACTTTTTCACTTGTTAGCAGAAGATTTACAAAAGAATCGATAGAAAAGCTCTAAATAGAATAAAATGGATAAGAAATAGCATAAAACTCACTTCAAAACATGAGAAGCCATCAATAATTCAGGCTCTCCACCCCAAACATACGGCTGTTGAATTTCATTAACATAAGCATCAAAATCTCCCTCAATAAACCTGCACTTATTGCAAGAAACCCTATGCTAAGCAAAAACTTCATACTTCATCAAAGTAATAAAAAAAGGATTCACTTTCCAATATAACAAAAACTATTCTTTACCATTCTGTTTCTTCCCGCCTCTTCAAAAGCTCATTCACAACCTACAAATTTCAAAATTTCGAAAAAGAAAAACACATTCAACTCCCATTACCATTTCTAGATGAAAAAAAAAAAGATGAAAAGTTTGTCTGGTTAAACCGATAATAAGACCTCTTTGGAATTTCATAGGCGAAGTTCCTTTTACATTTATGATCGCTAAGAAATTCCCAGCATGTGTTAAACTTAATAATTCAATAATAACCCCAGACTGAGTTTTTAACTTTAACGCCTAATACTCCATCCTCCCATATATACTTTCTTAGGTTGACACTGCAAAAGTTTAAGAAATGTTAAGTTGAATTTGACATTTATTATAATAATTTTTTTCTTGAATTGCCGGCAAAAAAAAAGTAAAAGTTAAGGGGTAATAAGGAAAAATAAAAATGTTTTTTGTTTAATTTTTCATAGGAGACATTTTTTAGGCAGTAATAAAAGGTATGCAAACAAGTTTTTAATTATGGGAGGGAGGGAGTACCTAATAAATTTGCAATCTTCTTTTTTTTTTATAAAATTGGAGGTAGGGATGAAATTCCATAAATTCGATCCCAAACCTTACAACATAACACAAATCTTCCTTAAACCCTCCATCATTGTTGGCAATTCGTGTTATTTGTTAAAACTATTGATTCAAAATTAACCCGTATACCCATACCGTTTATTCAACTCCTAATACTAACTTAAAGGATGTTAACAGTAATAAGAAACTTCACCTAAGTAACCTCACAACTCACCTGAGCTCTCAGTTCATCAGCAAGTTCTCTTTGACGATTCTCATCGGGAGCTTCTTCCCCACTACTCAAGCAAGCTCCATGAGCTATTGCTCTGAAAAGACATCGCCCGTCCGCTAAAACCCCTGCCAGTGCCAATCAAATACAAATTAAATATTGTTTTCTTTAATGAATAAACAAATAAATAAATTAAATTATTTTTCAACAACAATAATTTGTTAATTAGTTATAGCTAACCTGTAACTTTGTAATTATCGCCAGCAGCATCCAAAGCCGAACTACTACTACTCTTCTCATCGGCGCTTAAGCAACTTATTAAATTCAAGTCGGCGCCTTCAATTTTGTCATCAGCGTCGGAAGTAACATCGACGAATTCAATCATCGGCTCAAGACAAGCGCAAACTCCAAAGAGAAGCCAAGCAGAGTCCGGCCGATGAAGCCACCGAGCCGGTCTGGCATCCCAAGCCACATTCCAGGAACCTTCCCCTTTCCTCTCCACATTCTTCCAAACCTCTTCTCTCCTACGCCCTCCTCCACCGCCGCCGCATGGTAAGATCGCATGCCATATGGAAGCCGCACCGCCGTCTGAGCCACCAAGCCGACAAGCCGTTGAGTGGTGCCGGCGACGCCGATTAACGGCTGATAAGTCGGCGAAATCGGTCGGCCAGTGCACTATACGGCTATCCTGGTGGTGAGCCGCTGAGCCACCGTGGACAATGAGAGAGAGTGAGTTGAGGATCCAAGGCTTGGGAGGTCGAGCACACAATACTCCAAGCATCACCGAAATGTAACTAATGATCGCCGGTTGAGGTACACGCTCTTAACCTACGCACCACTTGCATACATTTCAGCTCTCCATATAAATAAGTAAATTATAACCTTCCAAATATTTTTGCCTTTTTTTCCTTGACGGCCAGAAAAGAGAGGGGAGAAGAGGTGGGGTCCACCAGAAAATATAAGTTGGTAAAAGATTTCGAGATTGTTCCACTTTTTCAATTTTCGATTTTGAAAAATATAGGGAAAATGACAAATATAACCACGCAAAATATTATTCAAGCATATAAAATTTCAGAATAGAAACGTAAATTGACTGATTGCGTTTGAATAAATTTTGGTAGTGGCATGTGTAGGTCAAATAAAAATTAGGGTCACGTGTTTCGCTGAAATGTGGGAGATATCAATGTTCAACTTTGTAGTTATATAGTAAAGGAAGGTGCTGCAGAGTTTCATTGGAACTGCATGGTTTGGAGGACACGTGGGAGGAGAAAAAGAATTTAGGTAAACGAGGGTGTTTTAGTAAAATTATCGCTAATTGAGGGAATAAGGAATATTTTGGTATGTTAGCTGTCTGTAATAATGAAATATTTTATTTGACCTTGTTATAACCGGAGGTAGGTGAAGATATCTGTTGTTGTTGTTGTTATTAAACCCTAAGCCAAGCAATTTTAAATTTTAGTTTTTTATATTTTCAAGTTTTAGGTGTTACAAATTTGCAAATATTTTTTATTTTTTTTTATCGAAACCATATGATATCTCTACATTATTCTAGTATAAAACTAATCTTGATTCGAGCCGGACAAGACCCAAAGGCCGCCAAAGCTCTCTATCAAGAGTTTTAACACAGTTACATACTCAGGACTCGAACTCGAGATCTCTGATTAAACTAAAACAGCTCTTACAAGCTGATTTACGTGCTCTAAGGTTGCAAATTTTCAAAAAAAAAATTTTATAATCACATATATATTCATCCATTTTATAATATAAGATTAACCATATTTAGTTAGAGAGTGATGAACAGTAAAGTCCTCCTAATAATGACGATTCTAGGATTCGAATAATATTCAAATACATAAGAAAAAAATCTACTTTCACTTGTAGGTTGCAATTCAAATAAAGAGAATCTGCTCTCCAATAACCATGAGATTTTCTTAATCAATAATTAATTGTGATTGTAATAAAGCTATTATCTCTAAGTTTAGACTTTGGTATTTGATCCAATGCCAAAATACAAGTATATATATTTAAAAAATTAACTTAGATCTCTTTTCGTCCGACAATCACATTTTTTTTTGACAAAAACAATAACATTTTATTAAAAAATTTATATTTGAAACACAAACAATATATAATTTTTATACACTCTCAATTAATCACAAATTATCACTTTATTAAGAAACAAAATTTAAAATACACTAATTCTTAAAAATAATAAAAAAATTATTGTTATATATTTTTATGGGTTTTAAGAAATTTTAACTTTGTTTATTAATGAAATGGCGACTTGTGATTGATTGACAATATATATAAGTTATACATTACCAATGTATTAAATATAAACTCACAAAAAAATCTAAAACTAAATAAAACTATATTGTTTTATCAAAAAAACATAAAATAAAAATACCTAATTATAAAAAGAAGAAAACACATATATTTTGCATTATTGTTTAGAATTCATTAACGATGCATTGATAATGAAATATTTTAACACCATAAATAGAGTTAAGACTTAAAATCTATCAAATGTCTCAATTTTTTTTAAATAGTAATCTATTTTTTAATATACCATAAAATGTCTCTTTCATCTTATTAAATTCGTCAATGAATTTTAAAAACTTTATCAATTGATATAAGATCATTTCTCTATTATTTATTATCCTTCCAATTGTTTTTTTAATATATCATAAAAAATATATGTCAATCTTATTAATTTCATTAATAAAATTTAAAAACTTTACAAGTGGTGTATAAGATAATTTCTCTATTATTTATTATCCTTCTAATTGCTAATTTTTTTTCTTTTTTGATGTTCTAATTTTTTTATACCTGATACATGTATTTTCTATTTTTTTATTGATGATGTTTTGAGGCTAAAAATCAAGTAGAATTAATTTTATAAAATAATTTTGAAATTTTAATATAAAATTTACTAAAAATAAACATTTTGTTTCTTTTAACTTCTTAAAATAAAATAAAGGCAATAAATTTGATGAAAATAATATTATTTAATATGAGGATGTCATTTTGTCATCGATGTAAAGATGTCTACAAGATCAGCATCTGCTAATTTTGAGGTACTCAAACCCGAACTTAATTTTGTTTTACAATACATGAATTGGATTAACTATCCGAATATTTTAATTTTTACTATTTGAGTTTGGTCCATATAATATGAAAAAATACTTGTTTACTATTCGAACTTGGCTAAATACTAATTTATTAAGTCAAAATTTGACTTTTAAATATAATTTAAAATCAAATTTAATAATTATTATTAAAAAATTTAAATTGTTTCATAAAAATAAATTAATATTACAAGTCATAATTAAAATATTTAATAAATTAATTTAATTAAATATTATATTAATAATAAATAATTTTATGGATAAATATATATAATAATATTTAAAAATTATTTTTTACAATCGAATTTGAATAATAAAATATCTTAAAATCACTACTCAAATCACTCAAATTCGTGACGTATAGTAAAATTATTATCTAAATTCAATTATTAAATATTCTAATTTTACTTAACCGAATTAAAAAGTGATGTTTCCATTTGCATGCTATCTAGGAACTGATTCGTACGTATAAGATCGCAGACTCATCGTAGTGAATATAGAAAGGACAAGTAACTTTTTAAAAGAATAATGAGAAAGTCTAAAATATTAGTACTAAAGTTATAGTCTTATACCTTACGTTTCGAAGTAGAAGAATGGGGGGAAATTATATCCTGAAAAGACAGTTTTGTATAAAAACGACATCACATCCGATAGAAACAAACAAGAAGTTCGGAGTCATGGTGGGACGTCGTGTAATTCAAAGCAACGCAGAGTTTGATTATTATAAATGAGTAAAATCACGAGAGAGAAAACGTAGAGCGTTTTTTATATGTAAACACGTGATTATGGCTGCTAAGACATGAACGTGGAATAACCTTGACAACTCATTGTTCGATTGTCCGGTGGTAATGGGGGAGAAGCGTACGAAGAGCCCTAAAAATACAAATTTTATTAATAAATTGTTAAAAGTAGTGGATGTGAATTTTTTTAACAATTGAATATGATTTTAATTTTGAAATTATTATTATTATTATTAAAAATATTTTATCATATATCACTTTCAATTTTAATAAAATTTATTTTAGATCATAAAACAAATTAAAATATATAATTACAGGTAAAAAAATACAAACTTAAACCATAGAAAAAAAAAAGAAAAAATTCAATCGGCTGTCGTTTTTAAATGTTACTTTTGATTGATGGTTATTGCTTCTCATTGCGTAATAGAACTCCGTTGTCCTTTTTGTTTCTTTCTTTGCTTTTGCGGTTCTATCAACGATTGTCATTTAGTCTGAGATAGTTAATGGAAGGGTCCAGCTTCGTCTAAAGCCGGGATGACACTTTTAAAACTTTACTCCATCTTAGGTTTCGTCGATCCATTTAAGTCCAGCACTGATAATTTTAATTTTTTTTAAATATATTTAAACATTAAAATTAAATATATATTTTTTGTTTTAAGTAAAAAAATTCAGGATCAAACCAAGTCGTATTTGTATTTAAAAAGTTTTATCCAAGACTCGATCAAACCACGAGCTTGATAGATAATTTGATCTAAATTTAATATGTATACGGTAATAACAAAATTTACCTCTTGTTTTGGGAAAATCTGTCACGGTTTTGAATTTTTTTTTTTTAGATCACATGTATCTTCATCCGTTTTAAAGATCTGAGATTAATCATGTTCGAAGTTTAGTCACAATTAAAGCTCTTCATCCTTCCCCAAAAATGTGTTTAGTAGGAGTCGAACTCGAGAGCTCTTCCTACAAACTCAGTCTGCGTTATCAACTAAGCCACAACCCTTAGGTAATTTAAATTTAATTTTTTCAAAATTTATATTTGATTCATTGACATTAAATAAATTTCATATACTATTAATGAATCATAACATTTCCCTTTATATATTTATAAATTTTAAAAATAAAAAATTCTTATAAATGAATAGTATTAAATTTATTAATTAATAAGATGTCACAATATGATTCAATGTAAATATGTAATGGATGAGATTTATAAACTAATCATGCATCAAATGTAAACTCATTCTTTAAAAATACTACAAGGAGTAGTTAAATATATAAATATATATGTGTGTGTGTGTGTGTGTGTGTATATATATATATATATATATATATATATATATATATATATATATATATATATATATATAAAGTCAGTGGAAACAATATTGATTTAATAATTTTTATAAGTAAAAAAGTGATTAAAAAGAATAAATTTCTTCCGTATGATTACATGAAACTGACATAAAAATGTCCTTAAATAAATATTAATGACACAAATTTTGTATAATGTATTTTAATATTGTCTGTTTTCAATTTATCTTTTAAATCCGAATAATAAGTAATTACAAATATCAAAGCTCCCTATACGATGAGAAGTCCGGTGTGTGTCATGGGATAAGTTCTAAAATATGTGTGTGTTTATCTCTTTTTATATATATATATATATATATATATATATATATATATATGTATATGTATATATATATGTATATAAAATTCATATATACCGTTAATGAAATTTATAAACTTTACGTTTCTTTCTTTATATATATAATCCAATTGATTATCAGGAAAAGTTTATAAACTCTAAGTACAATGAAGGTTAAGATTGTGATACATACTCTTTAAGAAATATTAAAAAATTGAAAAAAAAAAAGTGAAATATGTGTCACTATTCTTTGTGGAGTCTAAAATTTTATTGACAAAGTATTGGATTATAACATATATATATATATATATATATATATATATATATATATATACACACACACACCTATAAAGGCATATAGATATTTTTTATGGTTATTGTCTTTTAATTAGCTTGTGTGATATTTTAACTTAGAATATACGTTTATAAAAGAAAAGCATAGAATGTTAGGTCATTCTTTTTTGTTTTGATAGCCGGCTTAAAACTAATAAAAGTCCAAAACAAAACCATAAAATTACAAGAATAAGGGGCAACCCAAAGAAGCAAAACGACCACCAGTGAAACGCACTTAAAAGATGACTCCATTGGGCCACATGTACCAATAATTTTAGAAAATATGAAAGTTTCTCTTTGAAAAACAGTCCACTTATACTGCATTAGAAATTTAGAATAAAAATAAAAAAATAACAATCATATCTAAAAAAACATTAGGAAGGACAGAGTAACCTTATATTTAATTGGGTTAATATATAGTTTAATCATTAAATTATATCACTTTTGTCATTTTTGTACTTAATAAAATTTTGTTATTATTTTGATATTTAAACTTCACTTTTACTTTTTTTTTTTTGGTTACAAACTTCACTTTTACTTTAATACTTAATGCTAATGTCGTTGCTGAACGTGTTGATGCGGTATAAATTAACTAATTAAGTTGTGACATGTGGCAAACATGCGATATTATCATCTAATAAAAATAAAAATACTTTTATCATATAAAATATAAATTTTTTATTTTAAAAAATAAGAAATTTAAAAAAAAACCCTAAAAGAAAGTATAAACCGGAAGAGAGAAATAGAGAATTAGGAGGAGAGAGCAGTGGCGAGAGAACGGAAGGGAGGAAGCCGCCGGTGGCTATCTTGGAGCGGATTGACGTCGATATGCTAAAGATTGCTGCCCATGTGACCGGTCGACCAATTTCTTTCTGTCCCTCTCCTTTCTCCCTCCCATTTTCCACTTCTCCGCTTTCCTCTCTCCATTTTTTTTTATTTTGCTACTGACGCTTCCCTGAAAAGGGATATGTGTAGCTTGCTTTTTTTTTTTTGTATATTTAGATCTTAAAAAAAGTGTTGGTGTTAGATATTCAAGCTCAAACGGAGAGCCTAACCTAAAAGATCGATCTAGTAGGTAGGAGAACCCTTCAAGCTTAAATACCCCTCCACAATTGCTTGTAAAGTCGATGTGGGATCGTAACATTGCCCACCTCTTGAGAAGCCGACGTCCATGGCGCCTCACTCTAGATGGCCTTCACTTTGGACTCTTCTCGGCACCAGGTAACACTTTTCTAGGTCGCACCTTCCACTCCACGATGGCCCATTCTAGATGGTGTCACTCCGAACCTTATCAAGCACCAGGTAGCCCTTTTCTAGGTCGCCCCCTCCGCTATGTCGACTCTCAACGACAACACCAATGTTAGGTACTCAAACTCAAAGAGAGAGCCTAACCCAAAAGACTTGTCTAATAGGTAGGAGAACCTCTCAAGTTTAAATACCTCGCCACAATTACTTGTAGAGTCAATGTGGGATCGTAACAGTTGGTTTTGGGTTTGGGGGTCTCAGTTAATTTAACGAAAAAGGTTTTTATTTCTGGGTTGTTTTAGGAGTTAAGTGAAGGGTGTTAGGGCTGGATGGTGATTCTTAGTGGTAAGAGTGGTTGTTGTTAAAAAGACCAATATGGCTTTTTTTTTTTCTTGGTTCTAAATATATATGGCTTTGATAATTGGAATCCATGATGAGCCAATGACTCTCAGAATGCAACATGGCTATTGAAAGGCTTGATGATCATCTCATTGAGCAGGTTCTTTGATTCTATTTGGTGTTCCTTATTTGTTGCGATTCTACTTGCCTTCTATACAAACATGCATCTGCCACCAATTGTGGTAATGGTTGGTTGCAGTTAAAGAGTGTTACTAGTATTAAAGTGATGGGTAACTTTTTCCAAAAACAAAAGGCTTGGTGTTTGTAGAAGTAATGCTTGTAGACATTATATTTTGTTCAGGGTTAAGAAGTTATTAGGTAGGTTTAATAGTCAAATGTGTCCTCAACGTTTGTCACAAAATGAAATTAAGTCTTCAACGTTTAAATGCATGGAAATCAATCCTCAACGTTACAAAATAATTAAATTAAGAACATTTTCATTAAATCCTTTAATTTCCGTTAGGTTTTATTACTGGTAAGGATAATGGAAATTAAAGGATTTAACAAAAATGTCCTTAATTCAATTATTTTGTAATGTTGAGGACTGATTTTCATGCATTTAAATATTAGAGAATTAATTTCATTTTGTGACAAACGTTGATGACATATTTGGATATTAAGTAGACACTATATTTTGTTCAGAGTTAATGAATTATTAGGTATATTGAATTTGTTAAATTATTGGATTTGTTAAATTTTTTGAATCCAATGAATTGAATGAATTTATTTAATTTTAAAGTTTGAATTATGTTCAAGGTACAAATTAACTCAAAAACCAATTATTTAAATTCAGATTTTAATTTTAATTTATTTTAATATTATTTAAATAAAAAACAAAAAATATAATAAAAATTCAAAAAAATAATAAATAAATTTTAAAATAAAAATAACTAGGCATAGTTAGATTTTTTTTAAACCATAAAGACAAAGAAAAAAGCAATAAAAAAAATCAAATTCATGACCAAATTATTCCAATCCAATTTTAAAATTTTGAAATCTTATCACAACTTTATTTAGCCTTATTAAACACAACAATTATACAGAGAGAATGGGGAGAACAAATTTCAAAAAATTGGAAGGAGTTCGGTTTTGAAAACCAAGCAAAAATCACATAAAAAAATTTCTTCAGAAGCAGTTACAAGAGGAAGCCAAAATTCAGAAGAATTGAAGAATTTTTTAGAGCGATTCGAACTCAAGCAAATCAAGAAAAGTAGAGAACAAATTTCAGAAAAAGGCAAAGGGAATTCGGTTTTCATTGAAGTAAGCAAGAACCACGGCAAGCAAGATGCTGAGAATTACCAAACAGAAATAGTAGCTCCTTTCGGTCTTCTTGCTGAGGACGGTCTCCACCTGCGAAGCAGTACCCAAGGCGAATTCCGATGAAGGTAGTAACGCCACCAAGCTTCTCGGCGTTCAGGCAGTTTCACGGTGGAGAACTATAGCAGGGGCAATATCCACAGCATCAGACCTTGGGTATTTTCCATTGCAAAGCAAGATTAGAGGCAGCATCACTCCGCCATTATTCGGTGGAAACAGGGGCGAGGCAGTGCTGGTTTGTGGCCGGCGGCGTGCGTTGGAGAGGGGAACTTGGAAACGGCTACAGGTGGTCGCAGAGAGAGGACCTTAATCGGACAACAGCCTCCTGATTCGTTTTCTCAAGAGCATCTCCCGCGATGTTTGTTTTAAAGCCTATACTGGGCTTAAAACTTAAGGTCAAAATTCAGCCTATATTTTGAACCCAAGTCCACTGTTTTGGAAGCCCAAGCTAGTTGATATTTGTAAAACCCATGTATCAATCGGTAAAGTAAGAGTTCTTGCTTCACTTTACTTCCGGTTTTCAATTGGTGTTTTTATTAATGATTGAATATAATATTTGACACCTGGCCTTTCTTTAGAATAAAAGTGATGATTAAAGAATAAATATGTGAGACCCGATTTTATTACACTGTATACCATATTTGTAAAGGATTGATAGTGAAAATAAATATTGAATGTGGATTTCACTTCCCATTTTTATTGGATTTAAATTCTATATGGTGTATGTGAAGTAGAATGAATATCTAAAAATTATAAGAATGGAAATTAAATATAACATGATGCCTAGAATCCTATTGGAGGAAGCTTTGAAATTTAAGCATGAAGAAAAGTCAAGAAAAGAGGCTATAAGTGGACTTCACGCCACTTTGCTTCTCCTGTACAAATCGGTTTAGACACCAAATGGCTTAACCAGTTTACATGCAATGTGAAAGATAATTAATGGCAAAGAGAAGTAAGTCAAACGGACTGCAGCAAGAAGCTTCACCACCGTTCTTTTTTGCTGCAGTTTTCTTCAAGTTTTAATGCATGAAAGACGTGAAATGATAAAAGAAAACGGGATAAAGAACAGGTGGTAGGTTCTAATTGGATTAGCATGGCTATATAAGAAGAAATACATGAGGAAAAACCGATTGAAGCAAACTTCATCTTCTTCGAAAAACCACACTACTGCTTCTCGCCCATTCTGTGTTACTGCAAATTCACACCTCGTTTCTTCCGTTCCTTCCATACGTGAGCCATGAAATTTCATCCTTTACTTAGATAAACCTTTCCTCCATCGTTTGAAGAGCTAAGGAATAAGCAAAGTAAGCTAAGTGAGCCAGAAAAGCACTCTGTTTCTGGAAGTGCAACTTAGTTAAGGTGAGTTTCATATTTCTATGGTTCTCTTGATATTCAATGGTAGATTTCTATGTTTTACAACATAATAAACATAGATATAGCCTTGTTTTAGTTAAATCTTGTTAGAATATATAAGAAACTAGAACAAGATGTAGTCTGAAAAATAATCGAGAATGAACAAGGAAAGTACTGAAAATGATGTAAAAATGATGATAAATAGGCGAGCTCAGCTATCATGGGCGAGCTAAATAATATGGAGCGTGGTAGTGGGCGAGGTCGCCACATGTTAGTTCAATTCATAGGCGAGCCCACCTCTGAATAGAAAGCCACGTATGGCGAACTCAAATGCATAAGCATGGCGAGTTGAATTGTGGGCGAGCTCCCACGAATAAGCCAATATATGAATGGCGAGAATGTTGGGCGAGCTCCCACGTGTAAGCTAATTAACGAATGGCGAGCTCTGTTGGGCGAGGTAGTAGATTAGTCTCAAGTCTCGCCAAAGGCTGAAAATATTCGAAAAGAAAATATTAATAGTATTAATAAATTATTTTGTAGCCAGAAATTAAGGACTCGATAAAAGCGATCGGGAAGCAAGGCTTCGTAAGATCAGGTAAGGGAGTAGTATGTGAAGTAAAATGCATGTCCTGTGGAGTAAAATGTCACGACCCGTGACCACATTTTTACCCTTCTTATACACAACTTAACCGGTTGGGCTGTCTGCGATACTTCACTTATACTGACTGTTAATAAATTTTACATAATATTGTTTATATTATACACATCCCCTATCGTAACAAATCAGATAAGTAGTACTGTTGACGTGTCTAAATACAGAGAATTAAATGATCATACCTCAAATAATCAGTCGGTCTGACACATTGTCCTTCGTGTACAGCCAGGATCCACAATCCACTGATCTCACATTCATCAAAACCTGAGATGTTGAAAATGAAGGGGTGAGCAAAACTACGGCTCAGTAAGAGAATTATATGCCTCACTTGATACTCAGCTTCCTATATGCTGAAAATCTTTTTCATTTTTCCTATGGGCTCTAGGCTCGCATGTAGGAAAGATACTACAGTCGGCTAGGGATCCGAATGGAGTAAGGTAGGTATTTTAGAATACCATACTTGTTACGGAACCTAGAAGCAACTGTAGAGAAATTTTTTTTTCTTTTGTTTTGAATTAATAAATCCTTTTCCTTTTTAATCTTTCATAACCTTTTTCATATTCTTTTCAAAATACTGCTTCTACGAAATAAAGCCTTTAAATAGAATAATTAATATCCGTATATTCCTTGAAAAGAATATTAGTTAAGTCATCATCTTATTTCTTTAAAACTTATTTCATGTTTTAATGTACTCTCTTAATTAGTTCCGTCCTTTAAAAAGCAAAATAAGCTATTAAAATCTATTTCATTCTTTGACATTTGTCGAATTCACGAATCACACTCACTTACTTATCGTCATAATATCCTACGATTTCTCATACTAACATCGGAACACGTGTAGCACTTAGTTCCCGAAGGACTCTAGAGGTGGCTCCCACGGTTCAATCATCGAGTCTCTGCTCGGTATGGCCTGTACTGAAACATCGGAACACGTGTAGCACTTAGTTCCCGAAGGACTCTAGAGGTGGCTCCCACGGTTCAATCATCGAGTCTCTGCTCGGTATGGCCTGTACTGAAATATCGGAACACGTGTAGCACTTAGTTCCCGAAGGACTCTAGAGGTGGCTCCCACGGTTCAATCATCGAGTCTCTGCTCGGTATGGCCTGTACTGAAATATCGGAACACGTGTAGCACTTAGTTCCCGAAGGACTCTAGAGGTGGCTCCCACGGTTCAATCATCGAGTCTCTGCTCGGTATGGCCTGTACTGAAACATCGGAACACGTGTAGCACTTAGTTCCCGAAGGACTCTAGAGGTGGCTCCCACGGTTCAATCATCGAGTCTCTGCTCGGTATGGCCTGTACTGAAACATCGGAACACGTGTAGCACTTAGTTCCCGAAGGACTCTAGAGGTGGCTCCCACGGTTCAATCATCGAGTCTCTGCTCGGTATGGCCTTTTCCGTTTGACATATTCCATGTCATGTAAAATATTTCCCTTTTTAACATGTCACCTATCATTTATGGATTTTAATATAGACGTAAATCTTGTCGTACTATAAACCTGGAGGGTAAAGGACTAAACCGGTCAAATCTATGACCATAATCTATATTGTCCTCGGTGGATCACGGATCAGGTGTCGACCGGGACTAAACATGTCACATATCATGTATCAGCATGATAAGAATACCAACCAGTCTCAAAACCGTATTTTTCATCGGAAAATACACCTTATGGAATTTATACAATTATATAATTCCATGATTTAAAACCATAAGGGTTATAATACTTTAGTGAATATTGATAAAAATATCCATAAAATATTTACTATATTTCACTTCATCTTTCGTCTCGTAATTCGTGTAATTTATCTATTTCGAGAATTTTTGGTGATTTCATTATCACCATTCTCGAATACATGAATATTCTAAAGTTCCATCTCATTATATTCATATTTTATGAAATTTAGAAATTTCCTCATGTCTCGTGATTTACTATCGAAATTCGGAAATAAATCATTTAATATGATTTTATAAAGTTTTTCTAAAATTTTCGGCAGCATAACGGCTGCCGATTCACTAACCTCCTGCACGGAAAATACAGTTTAAAATCTTTCAGCCAGTACTTCTTCTCAAATTATTTTCAGCAATTCATGCATCATAATAATTTTCATAAAATAATTGCATAAAATATTTTAAATTAAATTATGCAGACTGAGTATCCTTACAGTGCTGCACATGCATCCCTTACCTTTTTCCGGGTAGGCGACTTTCGCTTATCGATCGCGCCCGCGCTCCATTTCTCCCGATTCCTTATCTCGATTGCTGAAAATAATTTCTGGAATTAAAATTCTAATTTTTTTGAATTTTTCATAATTTATTTAATTTTTTTCTGAAATTAAATTCTCGGGAAATTTCTTACCGAATTTGTAAAATCCCGGGTTGTCGAATTTCCAGGAATTTTCCGAATTCCCGAAATTTTCCTTTTTCCTCTTTTTCTTCCTTTTTCTTCCTTTTTCCTCTTTTTCTTTTCTTTCTTTCTTTTCTTTTTCTTTTTCTTTTTCCTTTTTCTTTTCTTTTTCTTTTCTTTTCTCCTTTCTTTGGCCGGACCGGTTCAGACCGGTTTGTGCCTCATCCCGCCGGTTCGGTCGGTTCGGTCGCCGGCGGTCCTCCTTTCCGCCGGTTCACGCCTCCCTCAGCTTGCCAGAGTTGCGGAGACGCCGGATCTGGTCTCCGTTTCTCCCCATTGCCGGCGACGGTGCCGGACCTAGGAGGGTGGGTTTCGGCTCCTTTCTTCCTTCGTTCTTCCTTCCTCGGCCGCCGTTGGTCTCGGCGGTGGCCTCTTTCATCTTCCCCTCACCTCTGCCGAGGTTTGGGTTGGGGTGGCGGTGCCTAGACTGGCCGGCACCGCCGTTTCCCTCCTCTTTCCTCTTCGCTTTTGCTTTGTTTTCCGTCGAATCTGTTTCTCTCTTCACGTCGCCGACAGCGTCTTCCCTCTCTCTAGCCGGTGGCGTCTCCTTCTCCTTCCTCCCTCGCCGGCAGTGGCGGCTTCGCCGCCGATGGTTGCGGCTGGGAGGGTCGGGATTCCTTCCCCCGATCCTTCCTTCTATTTTCTGTTTTCTTTCCCTTTTTGGTTTATTTACTCTTTCTATATTTAGTATATGTTTTACTATATACTATATACTATATACTATATCATATAATTTATACACATAATATTTACCATATATTACACATATAATATTATTTCATATATATTGTAATACAATATATATTATATATAGATTACATATATTGTAGATTACAAAATATATATATATATATATCTAATATATATTTATATTTATATTTATATACTTTAGAATAAATAACATTTATATATATAGAATTACATAAATGTTATAATACAATATATATACCTATAAACTTTAATATAAAATAACATTTACTTTTCTTATATATTCATATACTTTTATTTAAAATAATAATATATATATTTCATATATATATATATCTGTACCCATATATTTATAATTATATAACTACATTTTATAATATACACATGTCTTTATTTAAGACAAAATAGTATATATTTTATTTTATAATATATACTAATATTCATATACATACATATGTATTTATATAAAAACATGTGTAAATATATTTATATAATTTAATTATATAAATATATAATATACGCATTTTTTATTTTATTAATTTTTGGATTTCTGTTAATCCAATTTAAATTCCTCCTTTTCTTATTTTCAATAACTCCGACTTTATTATTATTTCCATTTAATTTCCTTTACACCAATTTCCCGATTCTTTCACTTCCTCGATTCTCGGGATTTTTACCAATATCCCGTTCTCGCAAAATTTTATTTCCTCTTATTTATTTTCTCTAATATTTATTTTCAATATTTCTAATTTCCAATAAATGGAAAATTTACGGTTATCACATCCTCCCCACCTTAAGAAATTCGGTCCTCCGAATTTAACTTAAGTCCAAAGGTGGTATATGTCGTATACTTACGACTTCTGACCTCTAGTTCATCCTCCAAGTAATACTGCCAGTACACTTTCAACATCAAGAGTGCTTTAGACCACTACATGCTGTTTTTCATCGTATATGTCTATACTCCCGTAAGTTCATTTCTCAAATCGGGAGTTATTCCCTTTTATTCTTTTCATATAAGAGTCCATACTCAATATTTTTCATATTACAGCCGATCTATGCTGTTTATCATCCATTCTTCTCACTTAGTGCCGAGTCGACATAATTTGGTACTATCATGTACTCGTGTCAATCAATTATATGTAAGTGTCCCAGTAGCTTTCACATCTCGTGCACACGCTCTCTCAATATCATGGAGCGGTTACATCTCACGCTCATATATATAAATATATATCAGTCTGGAGCGGTGCTATCAATACACTTGGGATCTCAAAGCCTTTTGCTATCTCTCATTAGCATATGGCAACACAGAGATTCCCATCACATGTAAGGCTCACTGGAACTGTACATACACATTCACACCGTTTAACACTTATACTTCGACTAAGGCAGTAGAGAATCTAGATGTCTGATAATGGAAAATGATTCTATTTAGATCATCAGTCTTTAATCACTTCCATATCATCATTTCTCTTTTGGATTTATTGTCCACAATATTCATTTTCACACTTATTCCATCAAGGCTACATATCATTGCAAATTTTACTGTTAATCATCTCTTACAGAAATGAATCATGAGACAATCATTTTCTCTCCATGTCTCTTTTCATGTAGTATGGTCATTACATCTCTTACTCTTATGGTATATTCAATATCATTTAAATTTTTGAATATACCTGAGAATATACTCTTTTCATAATTTAGATTCTGTGATTGAGTCCTCGAATTATCCATTTAAGCACCACATTATCTATACAATTTCACCATCTCTATCATTTCGAGGTGGTTATGTGTACAATCATTTTACTGGCAGTAAACATATCAATTATCTTACTCCTTGGAGTATCATTACTTTCACTTATCAGTTCTGGCTTTGATTTTACATCTTGCCACAGTTATGTGATAACCAACACCCTTCGCTTTCAGTCTTAACTGCGGGAACTGTTTTATATTAATGTTCCCTTCTCGTTATGCAATTTATTTCCTTATCTCACTTTCATTTTCGTTTTCATATTTTTACTCTCATTCCTTTTTGTTGGTTTTCTCGATTGATATGGTACTATACAGCTAAGATCTTTTAGAATCTTGCGTACCATCTTTTTCTTTACACTAGCCATCTGCCGACTTTAATTTCTTTAATTAGATCTCGTCTATAGAGCAGCCAGTCTCATCACTCTTTTATAGGCTGGCAGTAGTATTTAGCTAGACTCATTACTTTCGTATCTCAATCATTATCTTTATGTCATAGACAGGTTCACTGTCATCCTGTCGTCTCAAAATCATATATCTCAAGAGGAGATACTGTCTAGCCAAATTTCTTAGTTGTTAATCTTAGCACAATCCCATAGCCTTTAAGAGTTTAAGGATCATATCACAATGTTGCTCATGTTCCATTTATACTTTAGACTCTATCAGTATTTCATCAATTTACTCATGTAAGGATGCCTCATTCTTTAGGCTTATCTACTTTACAAGGCAACTCATTACCCTTATAACTTCAATCGGAACTCGTAAAATTCACTTCGAGTTCAAATCATCATCTTATGGACACCAACCTTCAATCTTTTATCTAAGGACGCTTTATACAACAGCTAGTCTTATTTACTCCTCACGTATCTCTAATCAGATCAATAAAGCGTCTATTTTCACGTAGATTAATACTTGTTCTTCACCAGAACTTCATCAATGATAGAAATTTAATATATCCTTTTTGATTTGTCTACAACTCAACATCATTTGCATTTCTCTCATTTACACCTATACAGATAACTCCTTTATTCTCAAATTATTTTTTTTTTCATTATTAGTATTTTCGTCATCTAAACCTCTACACGTGAATTTCATTATTCACACATTTTCCAGAGTTATTTTCTTAAGCTTTTCAGATTCTTTCTATATCTTCCGATATAAGCTTAGAATTTAACTTCATATTTAAAATCAAATCAGTGTTATCTCGATTCCTCTAATTTATATAACTTTGGAAGTTTTATCGGAAATCAAATCTGATACTTTCTTTAATCGTACCTTTCTTATCATCTTGTGACTATCGTTCTTTAACTTTTCATCTGATTATGCCTTTTACAAGGATTGCTCTTATAAGCTCCTTATACATCTCCGATTAAATCATATTTAAGGCATCACTTCCATATAATATTTATTTGTTCTTCATAAGAATTTTAGTGTATAACCAAAAATTTTAATACATCATTTAATTCATCCTCAAATCATATCATTTGTATTTCCTTCCTTTACATCGATACTTGTGAATTTCATCATCCGTAATATTTTCCAAAAATTATTTTCTTAAGCTTGTCGGATTTCTTCTATATTCTTCGATACAAGCTTAAGAATAAATTTCATATCCACGATCGAATCAACATTAACCTGATTTCTCAATCTATGTTACTCTGGAATTTATCGGGATTCTGATCCGATAGTTTCTTTAACCACACTTCTTTTATCATTTTGGACCTTCATCATGGTGTCCCATCATTTCACAGTATATTTTAAAGGCAGAGACATTCCATATTCAAATCATTTTGATACATACTCTACCTTGATTTCATTACCTAGTCATACTTTACAGCGTTACGAATCTCATTCTGGTAAGCTGTATCAATTACAATGATTCTCAACACACTTCACAGCTACCCGTTTCAATTCCGTTATTCACTTTAAAACCATTTCCATTTACTGAATTCAGGCTTAGTTTCCTTGAGTATATTCTCCACGAGGTTTGAACCTTGGCACCCCTTACGTACCTAGTTCCTTACACTCGTGTTACAGTTGGGATACTTATAAGGGCCTCGCCCGTTCATATCGACCATTGACGAGCATCCCCTAGGTGATCCTTTCGCCTCAGGTTTATCCTTACTAGTGAGTCGGCGATGAGATAGTTCGCCTATATCTCACGACACATGATCCACTACGGGTCGCCCATCATTGGGTCGCCCATCACAGTTCTGTCTCAAGGGTCCTGAAGAACTTAGGTTAGCGGTCATCTTCTTTTTATCACTTGACTGTTCTTATAATTATCCTCTAATTCACAGTACTCCAAACAGTACCTCATTCTGTAGCACATATTCCAAGATACGTCGGTTCTATGTACGATTATCTGTTTGATACCTCAAAGAAATGAAAACGTACAGAACCATAAGTAATCACACCAGTATGTATTTCATTATCTGTACTTTTCACCTCATCAGTCAATTCTTGTAATCATTTCACTCTTCACAGTATTTAACGATCCCGTTCAATACACTCTTAATTTTTCGACCCTTTCAGTCAATAACCGGGCCAAACATTTGATGACATTCCACTACACTCTTTGGATCGCATCATATAAGGCCCCGGCTCGTTCGCCGTCTGCCTGTACACGTTTTATTGTGATGCCTCGGATTTGCCGGTCTCAAGCCGGAGGGGCCCGAGCCGCACCACTCATCCGTGCTGTCCGCTCTGAGCTCTAGAGGTGGCCCCCGTCACACAGACGTGGCACTTAGTCCCTCACGGATTATTTTATTGTGAAGCCCAGGATTTACCACTATGGCCCAAAGTCCACTCGTGGGGGGAGCCCTGGCCGCCTCACTCAACCATACTGTTATCCCCTATGGCCCACAGTCCACTCGGGGTTTTTCTTTCGCGTCCGTAATCTAAGTGTTAGTGGAATCAGTAATAGGGATCGTTAGATTCATATGACATCTTCTATGTCATTAATAATTCCATTACTATCAATGGATTCCAATTCAGCTCGGTTTTAACACTATTCCGACATCGCCCAATATAGGGGCATTTTCGTCATTTCGACATTTATTTCTATCTCCTCAATATACATTCAAATCAATGAACTGATCATCTATGTGTTGATAGTATCCTTTCTGATACTTATAACAGCAAGTTAGATCTCATTCGATTTTCGACAGAGAAGTTCACTAAAATCCACAATGGGATTAATTTACTTGTAATTCAGCTTTATAACATTAATTTCTCTGTCAAATCGATCAATTCCAACTTCTGGTGATCTATTTTAACTCCCAGTAAAATTTTGGGGTAGGGGTATTTTGGTCATTTTTGGCTAAAAATTTTCTCTCTCTTCAAATTACCCTCAATCGGTGATCTTAAAGTCTATTTAATGATGATATTTTATTCCCCTATTTTATACCATCACTTTCAGGTCTCAGTTCGATTCGGACAGAAAAGTACTGGTGGGGCCCTCACCGAGTCCATTTCTGTTCCTTACCGAACAGGCCTTCATATAGATTAGAAGGATCACCAATTTTTTTGGTAATTTCTGAGCCTATTTTCTTCTTTAACATTCTCAGTTTATACTTTCTCACTCCCTTTAAATCATTTCACCCCTTTTACAATCATTTATTTTCTCTATGTATTCAGACGACACAGTACTACAGGGGATGTTTAACTCTTTTCTTTCCAAAGTATCCACAGACATCAGGCCAACCAATGCTCTGATACCACTAAATCTGTCACGACCCGTGACCACATTTTTACCCTTCTTATACACAACTTAACCGGTTGGGCTGTCTGCGATACTTCACTTATACTGACTGTTAATAAATTTTACATAATATTGTTTATATTATACACATCCCCTATCGTAACAAATCAGATAAGTAGTACTGTTGACGTGTCTAAATACAGAGAATTAAATGATCATACCTCAAATAATCAGTCGGTCTGACACATTGTCCTTCGTGTACAGCCAGGATCCACAATCCACTGATCTCACATTCATCAAAACCTGAGATGTTGAAAATGAAGGGGTGAGCAAAACCACGGCTCAGTAAGAGAATTATATGCCTCACTTGATACTCAGCTTCCTATATGCTGAAAATCTTTTTCATTTTTCCTATGGGCTCTAGGCTCGCATGTAGGAAAGATACTACAGTCGGCTAGGGATCCGAATGGAGTAAGGTAGGTATTTTAGAATACCATACTTGTTACGGAACCTAGAAGCAACTGTAGAGAAATTTTTTTTTTCTTTTGTTTTGAATTAATAAATCCTTTTCCTTTTTAATCTTTCATAACCTTTTTCATATTCTTTTCAAAATACTGCTTCTACGAAATAAAGCCTTTAAATAGAATAATTAATATCCGTATATTCCTTGAAAAGAATATTAGTTAAGTCATCATCTTATTTCTTTAAAACTTATTTCATGTTTTAATGTACTCTCTTAATTAGTTCCGTCCTTTAAAAAGCAAAATAAGCTATTAAAATCTATTTCATTCTTTGACATTTGTCGAATTCACGAATCACACTCACTTACTTATCGTCATAATATCCTACGATTTCTCATACTAACATCGGAACACGTGTAGCACTTAGTTCCCGAAGGACTCTAGAGGTGGCTCCCACGGTTCAATCATCGAGTCTCTGCTCGGTATGGCCTGTACTGAAACATCGGAACACGTGTAGCACTTAGTTCCCGAAGGACTCTAGAGGTGGCTCCCACGGTTCAATCATCGAGTCTCTGCTCGGTATGGCCTGTACTGAAATATCGGAACACGTGTAGCACTTAGTTCCCGAAGGACTCTAGAGGTGGCTCCCACGGTTCAATCATCGAGTCTCTGCTCGGTATGGCCTGTACTGAAATATCGGAACACGTGTAGCACTTAGTTCCCGAAGGACTCTAGAGGTGGCTCCCACGGTTCAATCATCGAGTCTCTGCTCGGTATGGCCTGTACTGAAACATCGGAACACGTGTAGCACTTAGTTCCCGAAGGACTCTAGAGGTGGCTCCCACGGTTCAATCATCGAGTCTCTGCTCGGTATGGCCTGTACTGAAATATCGGAACACGTGTAGCTCTTAGTTCCCGAAGGACTCTAGAGGTGGCTCCCACGGTTCAATCATCGAGTCTCTGCTCGGTATGGCCTTTTCCGTTTGACATATTCCATGTCATGTAAAATATTTCCCTTTTTAACATGTCACCTATCATTTATGGATTTTAATATAGACGTAAATCTTGTCGTACTATAAACCCTGGAGGGTAAAGGACTAAACCGGTCAAATCTATGACCATAATCTATATTGTCCTCGGTGGATCACGGATCAGGTGTCGACCGGGACTAAACATGTCACATATCATGTATCAGCATGATAAGAATACCAACCAGTCTCAAAACCGTATTTTTCATCGAAAAATACACCTTATGGAATTTATACAATTATATAATTCCATGATTTAAAACCATAAGGGTTATAATCCTTTAGTGAATATTGATAAAAATATCCAAAAAATATTTACTATATTTCACTTCATCTTTCGTCTCGTAATTCGTGTAATTTATCTATTTCGAGAATTTTCGGTGATTTCATTATCACCATTCTCGAATACATGAATATTCTAAAGTTCCATCTCATTATATTCATATTTTATGAAATTTAGAAATTTCCTCATGTCTCGTGATTTACTATCGAAATTCGGAAATAAATCATTTAATATGATTTTATAAAGTTTTTCTAAAATTTTCGGCAGCATAACGGCTGCCGATTCACTAACCTCCTGCACGGAAAATACAGTTTAAAATCTTTCAGCCAGTACTTCTTCTCAAATTATTTTCAGCAATTCATGCATCATAATAATTTTCATAAAATAATTGCATAAAATATTTTAAATTAAATTATGCAGACTGAGTATCCTTACAGTGCTGCACATGCATCCCTTACCTTTTTCCGGGTCGGCGACTTCCGCTTATCGATCGCGCCCGCGCTCCATTTCTCCCGATTCCTTATCTCGATTGCTGAAAATAATTTCTGGAATTAAAATTCTAATTTTTTTGAATTTTTCATAATTTATTTAATTTTTTTCTGAAATTAAATTCTCGGGAAATTTCTTACCGAATTTGTAAAATCCCGGGTTGTCGAATTTCCGGGAATTTTTCGAATTCCCGAAATTTTCCTTTTTCCTCTTTTTCTTCCTTTTTCCTCTTTTTCTTTTCTTTCTTTCTTTTCTTTTTCTTTTTCTTTTTCCTTTTTCTTTTCTTTTTCTTTTCTTTTCTCCTTTCTTTGGCCGGACCGGTTCAGACCGGTTTGTGCCTCATCCCGCCGGTTCGGCCGGTTCGATCGTCGGCGGTCCTCCTTTCCGCCGATTCACGCCTCCCTCAGCTTGCCAGAGTTGCAGAGACGCCGGATCTGGTCTCCGTTTCTCCCCATTGCCGGCGACGGTGCCGGACCTAGGAGGGTGGGTTTCGGCTCCTTTCTTCCTTCGTTCTTCCTTCCTCGGCCGCCGTTGGTCTCGCCGGTGGCCTCTTTCATCTTCCCCTCACCTCTGCCGAGGTTTGGGTTGGGGTGGCGGTGCCTGGACTGGCCGGCACCGCCGTTTCCCTCCTCTTTCCTCTTCGCTTTTGCTTTGTTTTCCGTCGAATCTGTTTCTCTCTTCACGTCGCCGACAGCGTCTTCCCTCTCTCTAGCCGGTGGCGTCTCCTTCTCCTTCCTCCCTCGCCGGCAGTGGCGGCTTCGCCGCGGATGGTTGCGGCTGGGAGGGTCGGGATTCCTTCCCCCGATCCTTCCTTCTATTTTCTGTTTTCTTTCCCTTTTTGGTTTATTTACTCTTTCTATATTTAGTATATGTTTTACTATATACTATATACTATATACTATATCATATAATTTATACACATAATATTTACCATATATTACACATATAATATTATTTCATATATATTGTAATACAATATATATTATATATAGATTACATATATTGTAGATTACAAAATATATATATATATATCTAATATATATTTATATTTATATTTATATACTTTAGAATAAATAACATTTATATATATAGAATTACATAAATGTTATAATACAATATATATACCTATAAACTTTAATATAAAATAACATTTACTTTTCTTATATATTCATATACTTTTATTTAAAATAATAATATATATATTTCATATATATATATCTGTACCCATATATTTATAATTATATAACTACATTTTATAATATACACATGTCTTTATTTAAGACAAAATAGTATATATTTTATTTTATAATATATACTAATATTCATATACATACATATGTATTTATATAAAAACATGTGTAAATATATTTATATAATTTAATTATATAAATATATAATATACGTATTTTTTATTTTATTAATTTTTGGATTTCCGTTAATCCAATTTAAATTCCTCCTTTTCTTATTTTCAATAACTCCGACTTTATTATTATTTCCATTTAATTTCCTTTACACCAATTTCCCGATTCTTTCACTTCCTCGATTCTCGGGATTTTTACCAATATCCCGTTCTCGCAAAATTTTATTTCCTCTTATTTATTTTCTCTAATATTTATTTTCAATATTTCTAATTTCCAATAAATGGAAAATTTACGGTTATCACATAAAATATTATAAAATATTGAGAAAATGCTTTGGTTTGAGACATGCATTAGTTTGATAAACTGTTTTCACATACCATGATTTGGGCGAGCTATAAAGCAGACCCCTATGTTGTTTTTCTGGGCAAACTGATAAAGGGCGAGCGAGCCAAAGATAGGCGACCCATTTGTGATGTTTGGGCGAGCTAAAGATAAGCGACTCATTTTATAAAATTCTGGGCGAGCCAACAGTGGGCTATTCCTTGTTGTTTTTGAGAAAGTTTTTGTGGGCGACCCCCAATCAGCTTGGTGTGAGAGCCACGGTGGGCGATGTTGGTTCACCACTGTGGGCGAATAAAGACAGGCGAGCTCAATCCACTGTGATGGGTGAACTGTAATGGGCGAGCTGATAATGGGGCGAGTCAGTTTAACTTGTTTTTAAATAGTGAGATTGCGGGCGGTTTGCAGGCGAGCACTAGTCAAGCTCAAATGCTAATGTTGGCGGGCGAACACTAGTTCACCGTAATGGGCGAGCTGACCATGGGCGAGCAGGTGTTAATTGTGTTTTTCTCACATGAAAATTTGAGAAAATAACTAGCTATTTTTATTGCCTTTTATAAACAGAAAACATAATACCTTTTTGGAAAATAATCATTTTAAAGAAATGATGAAATATGTGAAATATTCCTTAAAGGTTCTTTATGAGATATAAATTGATTTTGAGACTTTAGGCCTCGAGTTTCATGCATTACTATTCACGAGGCTGATTGACCCGCCAAGTCATCAGAGGTCTCGAGGTCACCTGACAAGTGTACCCGAGGACCACCTATAGATTATGGTCATAAATCTAGTTGTGTCCCAATGGGGATGCGAATTGGAGTTTTGGCCTAAGGGCACTCTCCGAGAAAGCCGTGAGGGGCGATGGCCTACGAGTGCACCCCAAAGCAGAAGATTTGTGTTCCTGGGGGAACGATGATAGCATGATTTATTTGTAGGGTGATGCCTAGTCTCAACTTACTGATTTCTGTTTACTGAAAGGATCTATTGAATCCTGTTTACTATTTACTATATCCATTGTTTTCCTACTGCGTATGTTGTTAGGAAAAATAAACGTTTTTGGGGATATAGTTTTGGTTTTATAAAGTAGCATACACATTCCTTTACTGAGCACGTTGTCGCTCACTCCTTATTTTCCACTCTACAGATTATTGATTTTGGACTAAGAGAATTACCTTCCAGAGATTATAGACTGCTAGAGTCAGCAGAGATTCGATATTGAAGGTACATTATTTTCTTTTATATATTCAGTAAAATTGTACAGTACTACTTTAAATAGAAGGGAATGTATATACATCTTAAGGAAATAATGTAACAATTCATATTTTCATATTAGTACGAGGAATAAGAGTACTAATTCTTATTAAAGTGTTAGGAGTTGTTAAGCATCACAGACAGCCCAACCGGTAAGTAAGTGTGATTTTTAAGTGAATATTATATTATACTGTGAATTCGGGATGTTACAAAATATGTAAGAGTATGTAGGAGTAATATATTAAACGTAAGAAATAAATAAATATAGTAAAATTTAAAATTAAGTAATTAATATAATAAATGATAGAATGAGTAAGAGAAATTAAAGAGATAGATAAATAAAATTATATTAGGATAGATGTTTAATTAATAAATCATGATATAATAAACTCTGATAATAAGCTAGACTGTCCCGATGATGGAATTATTGATGCGATTATGAACGAGTAACGCTTGAGGAATTCCTAGGTGAGAGGATTCTTTTAAGTTTATTCAGAATGATAGAAGATATTTTCAATAAATGGAGGTTGACACTTTAGTCTCCAAATAATAATAATAATAATAATAATAATAATAATAATAATAATAATAATAATAATAATAATAATAATAATAGGCTATTTTATAGGATAATAAAAATAAATTATATAAATGATTTAGATGATAGAATCCTCAAGGTGATTGTGAACGAGTAACACTTGAGGAATTTTTGGATAAAAGAATTCTCCTAAGTTTATTAAGAACAATGGAAGATCTAGGAGATATTTTCAATATTAAATATTTAAATTTTAAATAAAATACTAATATATAAGAAATAAGATTTAAAAAAATAAATTAAAGTAATGAAACAATTAAATAAATTAATAAATTGGGAAATAACAATTTCAAATACAAATAACATTTTGGATGATAGAACCTCTTTAGAAGACTCGAATGATATTCTTTGAATACTCTTGAAGTGAGAAGAGTTTTTTAAGAACATATCTAGAATGATGGAGAAATCTTAAAAAAATATTCAATATTTAAATAATGAAATTAATAAATTTTAAAGACCAAATAACTAACCCCCTTGCCAACATAAACCAAGCGTCTACTTATTAGCTCTTCTAAGAATTCTTCAGCCATCTCCTCCATCAACATTCCTTCGCTTTCCAGTGATGGTGAAATGAAGCCTTCAGCGATCCACAACCGAATGAGTTCGTTCTTTGAGATCTCCCAATCTTCTGGATAGTGGCCAGGATATAGGAAGCATGGTTTTAAATAATTAGGCAACTCATTGTAGCTTAAAGCCAAAATTCCATTCATGGCACCACCTTGATTGTCTTGTTGTTGGAGCATGTTTAAGTGTGCATGGAAATTGCTTTGAACCATCTCCCACTGAGCTCGTGATCTTTTGGTTGCTAGCATGCCTCCCAATACAACAATTGCTAGAGGTAGTGTGACGACCCGGGAGTGCCCTTTTCCTCTGTTCCCCTGGCCTCACTCACTCGTATTGTCCGCTTTGGTCTGGGAGTGCACTTATCCTCTGTTCCCCAAACCTCACGGCTTTATCCCGAGGGCCCTGAAGAACTCAGGTTTAATTCCCTCGAGCGCGTCCGTAGTGACTCGAACCCTTGACTATGTCAAGATGTCAAGTCACTACTAACCATGGCCTAATGGTTAGTAGTGACTTGACATCTTGACATAGTCAAGGGTTCGAGTCACTACGGACGCGCTCGAGGGAATTAAACCTGAGTTCTTCAGGGCCCTCGGGATAAAGCCGTGAGGTTTGGGGAACAGAGGATAAGTGCACTCCCAGACCAAAGCGGACAATACGAGTGAGTGAGGCCAGGGGAACAGAGGAAAAGGGCACTCCCGGGTCGTCACAATAAAACGCGCGTTTTATTTGTGACGACCCGGGAGTGCCCTTTTCCTCTGTTCCCCTGGCCTCACTCACTCGTATTGTCCGCTTTGGTCTGGGAGTGCACTTATCCTCTGTTCCCCAAACCTCACGGCTTTATCCCGAGGGCCCTGAAGAACTCAGGTTTAATTCCCTCGAGCGCGTCCGCCGCTACTCGAACCCCTTACCACTTGTAAGTGTCGAGTAACGACTAACCATTGGACTAGAATGGTTAGTCGTTACTCGACACTTACAAGTGGTAAGGGGTTCGAGTAGCGGCGGACGCGCTCGAGGGAATTAAACCTGAGTTCTTCAGGGCCCTCGGGATAAAGCCGTGAGGTTTGGGGAACAGAGGATAAGTGCACTCCCAGACCAAAGCAGACAATACGAGTGAGTGAGGCCAGGGGAACAGAGGAAAAGGGCACTCTCGGGTCGTCACAGGTAGACCTCCACATTTTTTCACCATCCCTCTTCTTCGAATCTCAAATTCTGTCTTTATTCCTGGGAATGCTTTCTTGCTAAAAAGTTTCCAACTTTCTTCATTTGTAAGAAACGGAAGCTCTACTGGGGCGTCACAAGGATCTGCAAGTAACGCCACATCCTTGTTTTGTGTTGTTAATAAAATTTTGCTTCTCTTTTTTCCTTGTGGAAAAGCAAGTTTAAGAATATTCCAATCTCATTTCTCCGGATATCATCGAGGACTATTAAGTATCGTTTTCCTGTCAAAACATCACAAAGTCTTCTGATCAACTCATCCCCTTTCATTTTATTAATTAGCTCTCTTTCTTCTTTGGGAGGAGTGTGAACTTTCATCAAGACATCACGCAAAACCTCTCTTGACATACATTTTTGAGATATAAAAGCCCAAGCACAACAATCAAAATGTTGTTTCACATCAATTTGATTGTATACTTCTCTGGCAAGAGTGGTTTTACCAATGCCTCCATGCCAACTATGGAAACAACGACATGAGGTCTATCTTCTCCTTCTGTCTTCAACTTAGCCACAACATCCTTTGTCATGCCCTCCAAGCTAACAATATCCAACCACGTCTGTACTACTTGAAAGTATTTGTGTACTTCCTTCTGATTGAAAGTACTGTACCACTCATGAATTGTTTGGAAGAAGCCTTAAGAATCACTCAAATTTGGCCTTCCACCAACGTCTCCGCCAACCAACTCCAAAGGTGTATAAGGCACTTTACCATGAATGACACTAATGAAACAAAAATGTAAAAGAAAATTTATATATATATATATATATATATAGACATATATATATATATATATAGACATATATATATATACACACACACGCGTGTATATGTATATATACATACATATATACACATACAATTTGATAATTAAAAGACAAGGGTCAAAATTGTTGATTTCCAATTATTGTATGATATATCATAATTTTTTTAATTATTCGATTAAAAAATTATTGATTTGCTCTTGAACGTAAGTGTTAAAAAAACATTTTTTTTTGTGGAAGAAAAGTTAAGATTTTTTATTTTGCTAATTAGGAAAAAAATGACCATTTGGTCTTATCACCCAAATGTATGATTTGTTAAAAAAGATTTGATTAGTTATGGATGGTTGACAATTAAGGAGAAAGACCGAATGCTTAATTTAAAAGTTTTCTTTAGTATTTCACTGGGCAGAGGGAAGAATAATTATTTTTTCTAGGGCCACAATATTAATGTGTAAATTAGTTACATAATAGGTTTTTTTATCCACTGAAAAGTTTATCACTTGTTTTGTCGAAACTCTTTGATGTTCAAAGGTTAATTTAGGTTTCAATTAATCTAAAATTGAGCTACTGTCAAACTTCAAACCGAGAAAAGCTCTCCTAGCGACCAGCAATATTTTTTTCATTCATAATGCTCGAACTTAAAATCTTATTTAAAGAGCACTAAACTTCTTCCACTCAATCTAATAGATATTGATTTTTTTTTTAACTTCGAACAATATAAATATCGACCAAAAGGCCGGGTGATTACTATGATTATTATCTACAAAATAATCCATTAAATTAGTGCAACCAAACATTTAATTTGATAATTGATAGATGATTTTTTATTCAAAATTTTCTGTCCCAATTAATATAATTACGTCAAATTATGAGTTGGTGAGAAATCATTTGCACAATTAAAAAGTGATTTTGAGATTTTCGCAAAGTTTAAAATGAAATTACAGGCAATAAAATATTTTACAGTTACATTATGTGCGATTATTCATAATAAATAAATAAATATCCATGCTTCTTCATGATAAATAAATGGAAAAACAAAAAAGTGAGGTATAAAATCAGAAACAAATATAAACACAAAAAAAAATGCACCAATCATCTAACAAATTTTCAACAAAGATTCCAGCAATTTTAAGAATAGTTTACAAATGGATTGATCTTTTGAATTTTGAACAAGTCTTTGTCATTTGATAAGGTTTCACTTTTAATTTCAATTTGAATAAAAAATAGGCAAACACATAAAACTAAAATTTATATTTGATTCACTAACATAAATAATTTTTATACATTATCAATTGATCATAAAGTATCATCTCATTAACAATAAAAGTTCTAAAATATTTAAACCTTTAAAAATAAATTAAGAAACTTTATTGATGTTTATTTTTGGAATTTACGTAATTTTTTATTTATTCATTAATGAAAGGCACATGTTATGATTAATAGACAATATATAAAAATTATAAATTATTTGCATATCACATATAACCTCATAAAAGATATTTGTATTGTATCACATAAAAGAAATTTATAGTAAGATATTTGTATTGTATCACATAAAAAAAATATTATAGTAATATTGATGTTCGTCATTTTATATCATTTTTTTTTATCTTTATTTGGCTTACATGTTAAAATTGTTTGTTTTTGTCTATTTTCAATCAAAATTTTAAATCTCAATATTAAATATAATATACGGAAGAAACAAAATGGAAAAGCGCGTGCTTCCGACGTGACGTTGAAGATTGGAGATTGCCAGGCGTCCGCCACCCACCAATGATTCTTCTATAAAATTCGACCCGTTCGACCTTCGCTCCGTCAGAACCAATTCCAAACGAGGTCTTCCCCTCATCTTTCCTTGTTTTAATTTCCAAGGCTATAACCATGTCTCAGGTAATTTTCTTCTAATTCTAATTCTACTTTCAATTGCAAATCTTCACCAATTATATTTTCTTTTCTTTTGGTTGAACCATTTGAAATTTGTATTTTATTTTTTACATATGTTTGTAGAATTTTATGGGTTAACTTTTTTCTTGTTTTCTGTATCTGGGTCATGTTTATCTGATTTTTGGATTGAATATTTTGGAGAAAAGTAAAATTCTTGGTTCTTTTTTGTTGTTGCCCTTTTGAGTTTGCTAGGATTCAATTCCAAGTTCTATTCATTATATCAAATTGACATATTAAGATTTCTTTTTGCGCTTTTAGACTTGAAAAGAGCGAAAAAGAGGTTCGCTATTGGGTTTAAATTCTATTGAATTTTTTTTAGTAAAACTTTCTGGGCAGTTGATAATTTATCATGATAAGCATGTAGGACAACTAATACATATGGTTTTAGCGTGTTTGTCCATGTTCAGAAATCTCTAGATGGTGGTAATCTAGATCATCTGTTTGCTTTGTTCCTTGATTTCGGGCTTTGTTTCTATTTTTCATCAAGTTGACCTTATATTGATCATTAAGAGATACTTTTCATACTGTTCTGGGTTTTGTGCTGTTAAGGGAAGGGAGTTTATATGGTAAGGTCATAAATTTTGACTTTGCTGTAAAGTCAACTTAAACAACACGCGATTAAGACTAAATTTAAAGTTATTAGGCGTAAAATAAACTCAAAATTTATGACCTTACTGTAAAAACTCCAGGAAGGAAAAGATAGAAATTCTGCCTGCCTTCATAGACAACCAGGTTTCTACGAATGGTTTCTGCAATCAATTTTAAATTTGAAAACATTGAAACCTTTGTTTTCTTCTAGTTTTGTTCTAGTTCATGGTTGTAAGTTTTTCGTTGATAACGTTATTAAATGAGTATACATTTTGGTTGATTGCAGACCGTGGTTCTCAAGGTTGGAATGTCATGCCAGGGCTGTGTCGGAGCAGTGAAGAGAGTTCTGGGAAAAATGGAAGGTGTGTTGTAACCCTTGCTTCTATTTCTGTTCTTTTCTAAACTGAGTTTTAGAACTTCTTTGTGCCATGGTCGACAGTTTAGTTGCATTGAGAATTACTTCCTACAGAAGCCGATTAAATCATTTTGTACCAAAGTAAAAATAATTTTGCATTCATCATCTTCCTTTCATTTAGAATAGTAATTCTAGATAGTTCCCCTGTTTCTTTAGTGGGATTAGCTTCGTTTTCATTCAGCTGGGAAATTCTACTCCTAATTTCTGTTCTCGCTTTTCAGCAGGATACATGCCATCTTCCATAACAAGTAGCTGTTATTTTTTCTGGTTTGGTTTGAGCTGGAAACTAATAATTATATTTTGTGATAAAACACTTTTCAGGAGTGGAATCGTATGAAGTAGATTTGAAGGAGCAGAAAGTGACCGTGAAGGGCAATGTCCAGCCTGATGCAGTTCTGCAGACTGTGTCAAAGACTGGAAAGAAGACCAGCTTTTGGGAAGCAGAAGCTCCAGCAGAACTCGAGGCAAAGCCTGCAGAAGCTGTTGCTGCGGCTTAATATGTCTTCCGGTTTGCTTCATGGATTTATGGGCTTTACAGCTTGTTAAGCTTAATACAATATCATATGGATTGTAGATTGTATACTTCCCTATAACAAGGAAGCTACAGTAAGCTATTTGGGTTCTTGTCATTTATATTATGTTGGTATGGTAGTGGAAGATGATTTTCTTGTGATATTTTCCAACTCTCAACCCAGATATGTTTTTTTTCTTTTTAATTTAATTCAATTGTTTGGGTGAAAACAGACGTGGATATTAAAAAAGTATTGGCCGGTATCAGCATGAAATGAATATTCCGAGTTTTGTCATAAAACGGAGGTCTTCAAAACGCGACAGAAACTACTACCAGCCAAGAAACTAGAAAAGAAAAACGTATTCTAAGTTATAATAAATAAATTGGAGAATTTCTCCCATGGTCTTAAATATTCATTTTGTTTTCATTTTAGTCCTTAGCCTTTTAATGATTTCATTTGATCCTTAACTTTTTAAAATGATAATATTTAGTTTCCGTCAAACGATACTGTAAACATTGATGTGATGTTATCATAGGACTATCGCCTCCTTAGAGTGCAACTATGCAAGGAAACCGCATGGATTTTTTTTTTCAATTGCTAGTGAAAATATGTGACAAAAGAATTGAATTTAAATGACTTCAAAATGTTAAGAACAAACAATTCAACAGTTATAGATTGAACTGGAATCAAAATAAGAAATTAGGGATCATAAATGGAATTTACATGAATAAATTAGTTACAAAGTAAATACATGTTAACTAGATCTATTCATGGGTGGGTTGCCGTTTAAAATCTGAAAATTAATTTGACTTTTGATCCAATTTGAATAAAAATATTAAGTGCAATAAATAAGGTCAACTTTTAATTTGTGAAATACACATTTGAATTTTTAAACAAAGTTTTAAATAAAAACTTAAATGTTCAATATTTATTATATATATATATGTATATGTATACGCGCGCACGTGCTCATGTGTTTCACATTTGCACCTTTCCCTTCAGTAATTCATAAATTGATAGGAAGATAATATTATTTTAAATTATTTTTTGTCTGGTTTAATTTTTCTATTGATTTTATTTGTTATTATTTTTAATTAACAGATATTTTATTTTATTTATTTTCTAATCTGTAAATTCTGATTTTTTTTAATAAGGTTTAGTATTTTATTTTTTATTTATTAAAAATACCCAAAATATTTTTTTTACATATTTTTTTAATATTCTATAGCATTTTTGGATAAAGTATACCAAATATATTATAGCTTTTTACATAATGCTTTTAGAACGTCTCTTCCTCAAACATAAAATTAAAATTAATGCTTTTCAAAAAAACGTTTGCGAACCACATAATTTCATGCCTTACAAAAACTCTCACTGCATCCATAAAGAACAATAGAACATGAAATCCGCCTCTACAGACACAATATTTTTTATTTGAATTTACTGAAATTTAAATTTTAATTATTTCAATTAAAAATTAAAAGTCTAATAGTCTAACAATGGAATCACATTGCATCTACAAACACAATGCATCCCTCACTGAAAGCACTAAATTAAAGAATATGATTTTTTTAAGTAAAATAAAATAAATTCATGTAATATATATGTATGCATATATATATATATATATATATATATATATATATATATATATATTTAAAAAATGAAAATTTGTAAATACGAAATTAAGTTTGAAATGAAAAAAATATTTCATGTGTAAAGGTGTTCATCGGTAAGGCCAGATCAAGTTCGGATTAAGATCAATTAAGATATTAAAGAATTATAGGAAGCCTATGCCCAGTCTCGCTTAATTTTCCGGCTTAAAAATTTGTCCAATCCATTTTCACATACAATGAATAAGTCAAATCCATCTAAGTCAGTTCAAATATTATTATTTCTTAAAATAAAAAAAATAAAATAATAACATATAAAAAAATACATAATAGTTAATAAGTATAACACAATAATTTAAAATAAATTCTTCAAAAGATTATAAAACATGAAAATTTTAAACTAAAGTCTAAAAAAATAATACAAGTTCAAAAAATTGTATAAAAACAATCAAGATCAATTAAAAAAATGAACTAGTATAAAATAGTAAAAAAATTATAATTATCAAGTAAAGTTGGGCTCGGTTTAGACTTGAAATAGTGAATCCAAATCCAACTCAAATTTTATTGGACCTTAATTTTCTAGTCCAAGTCCGTTGTCATAATGATTTTATTTTGAGACTCGATTGTTAGACGATTTTAAAAAGAACAAAATAGAATTACCACCAATCATTTTTTGACTAGGTGTAATTGGTTACTTGAAATTTTTTCGTTTCAACAAAATCTTAAAATTAATTAAGTTTAGTGTGTGTTTGTGTGCTAGATTTCAATCAGCTCCTGAGGAATCACCCTTGCTTGCTGCAAAAAAGAATCTTTAGGTACCTAAAGGATACACCAAATTTAGGATTATGGTACCTTAGGGGTTCATCCTTTGCCTTCCATGCATTTTTGAATGCAGATTTTGGTGGATACAAAATAGATAGAAAGAGCACTTCTAGCACTTGCCACTTTGTAGAGAATATGTTAAACTCTTCGTTTTTAGAGGAATATAATATTATAGCTCAATCCACAATTGAAGTTGACTATTTAGCAACCGATAGTTTTTGTGCACAAGTTTTATGGATCAAGCAATAAATGGAGGACTTTGGAATAGAAATAAACAAAATTATTATTAAGTGTGACAACACTAGTTGTAACGTTCGAAATTATAAAATTCTAAATTAAATTTTTCCTTTTCACTTCTATCTTTTTTATTTAATTATTTGGTATTAGTTGGTTTGCGTTCGATGTCGATGTAAGTTCAATATACAATTTTCGTTTTCAATTATATCTTTATACCATTAAGTAAATTAAACCATAAATAATAATTAAGAAATCAGAATAAAATCTATTAAATAATATTTATAAATCTATTTACAATAATTCAAAGTAATCTACATTTCACTATTCAAGTACTTTCCTAAATTTCTCAATTATAGTATTTACATCCATCATAAATAAATATGTTATGCATTTATGAGTCTGAATATAAAAATATAAAATTCTACTTATACCTAGCCATTAAATACTTTGAATTTGTAAGAATTTTATTTAACTTGCTTGTCATAGCGGTTGTCGTATACATTGATAGGCTATATGGGATGATGAGTAAAGGGGGTGAGCTTTGGAGAGAGCTTAGTAAGAAACATATATAAAAGTACGCACTATAAAAATAATTCAAATATGAATATTAAAATATTAAAAATCATTTTATGCAGTAATGCTTTATGTAAACAATTTATATAAATCAATTCAGTATATAGTGTAGTAAAGCGACTCATTTAAAATCGTTAAACAAGATAAATGCATGTATATCGAGAAAACATATACTGTAAAATTTGTGTCACTTCTTTCATCACTTTTCAATTAAATCATGTACTATGCTCGTAAATTAAATCATTCAATAGTTCAATCATCCGTCAAATATCACATATCGGTAAAAAAAATCTCCCAGAGATTCATGCACAATCTCGTATCCCCGAAGAGACCTCGTATCCTCGTAGGGACCTTATATCTCCGTAGGGACCTCTAACAATGGCCACTGTCAATCACTCACAGTTCGCACTAGTCAAGTGCTCACTGCGTAAACCTGTGGGATTTGACCCTAACTCCCACAATCATATCATGTAAAAGGAAGGTCTGGGAGGTCTCCTAGCCTAATCATCACTATCTGGTATACACAATCATCAGGGAGACATTAATCTCATAAAATCACTTCATATACTCATATATCATTTCATATAAATCAATTCAAGTAAATCATTTCATGAAATTCAATTCATGTAAATCATTTCATGTAATTCCAAATCATGTAATGCATTTCATGTAGAACAATTCATATAACTCATTTCTTGTAAATTAAGTTGTGTAAATCCTTTCATGTAATGCAATTCGTGTAAATCATTTCATATAATTCAATTTATGAAAACCATTTCTCGTGAAATCAATCTATGTAAATCATTCATGTAACGAAATTCATTTTATTCCTATGCAACTTCCATATATGTCTCTTACCTTATTTCCACGCAATATCCCAAAATCTGATAACGCCACTTATGTTTCCTTTAGTTTCCGAACTTCACACTGCACAATAATTCTAAACTATATTCAGAATCCTATATTATAATTCTAATAAATATTCCATAATTTTCTATTTTCTATTTATTATCTTCAACAATTAATTTATTTTATTTTTTATTAAATACCAAAATATATTATATTCTAAATTAAATCCCAGTCTTTCTTTAATTTCCATGTCATCCATAATTTCAATTTGTATTTTAAATTCTCATGTATCCCTATAATAAATATTCTATAGATTAAATTAGAAACCTTTCTCAATTCACCAATAATTTATATTTTTAACTCAATAATTATTCTATAAATAGATTACTCTATTAATCCTTATTTTCTATGGATCACTTTTTCTTAGTAAATTATTCCGTTCCTTATTAATTACTATGAATTTAACTACAATTAAATTGACTTATTTCTTAATTTTAATGTCATTAAAATTCTATTATCTTTAGTTTATTAAATTTTCTATCAATTACCAATTATAATCATACTTAAGTTGTAAACTCTGGCTAATTTAGCTTCACTAATAGTCTTAATTAACCTCTCTCTTAATTACTATTTTCTGTCTTATTAATTCCTACAATTTATTTATTTCCTTTTCTATTAATTGCTACAATATGAGTACATTTAAATTTACCATTTTTTCTTCCAATTTAATTTCACTAAGAACCATATTAACTTTTCTAATTTATTCACAACTATGATCTATGAAATTTCCTTATGGAAACCAGTACATTAAGCCTTAACGGAATTGTTCTCTTTGCCCAATATTTGTTATGTTTCAAATTCTTGTTTCATGATTAACATTTATTTTTGTTCAATTATAATCAAATATTCATTTTTGCATTATACTTATTATTTTCCAATTCGATTTTACAAATAATCTTTGTGCATTATAAATATTATTTCTACCATTTGTTTATATCAAATTACTTCCATTTATTATTAATTTCAGCAATTTGTTTTACTTAATTTATTTCCTTTTAAATCTCAAAAAAAATTACAATTAAATTATATTTCTTTTCCACTCCCAACCTCACCAATGACCCTCTTGATTTTAATTTACCTTTCTTTAACCATTAATTCAAGAGCTTGATCAAATTTCCTATTTACTCAATATTCATTCTTTTTTCAAATTTAATTTCACTAATGATCTAGTTAACCTATGTATATTATTTATTAATTTTTTAACTTGTAACATTTTTGTATGAGAAGCTTATGCATTATACATTAGCCAAAGTCTTTCATTTATTCTCTATTCTTGCTCTTCAAATTTTAATTTCACCAATGATCTTATTAATATAGTTATATCATTCTTTATTCATTAAATCATGGAATTTCACTTGGACGTTCATCCTTTTGAGTTTGGCCAATTTCCATGTTGTTTTATTTTCATTGTTTTTCATTTTTCTTCTTTCAGTTTTATTTCCATAACTATTCTCTTCTTACTTCTTATATTTAATTTACATTTTTCACATATTAAAATTACCTCGACCTCTTTATCCAATTTATCCCAAGTCCTTTTCTATTTTTCTTTCCCTTTTCCTAGTTTTTCCTTTCACTGCCGACAGCCTCTCCTTTCTCCTTCCATGGCCGGTAGCCCCAATTGCTCTTATGCTTTTCGTTCTTCTTCTACTCACTTAGGAATTTTATCATACAAGCTTAATTCATCAAAACTTATCATCATTCTTTCAATTCTGCCATGACCGAATGGCAGCCTCATTCACGCCATTTTCACACCCAACAGATTCATCATTAAATTCAATCTTCAACCAAATTCCAACAGATTTTCAAATAGATTTTCCTTGTTTCCAACAGATTTTCTTACCCAAATATATCAAGATCACAACAAGTTTCCTTATTTAATTTTCCTGGCCGAACACATCATCTTCCCTTGCACTTAATTTTGTTCCAAATCAAAGCCATATATATTCTATTAATCTAATACAACCATAAATAATAATCAAAATTAGATGGAACTAACTCTTCCCTTACCTTCCTCAAAAACGGTACTGTTTAGCATTCCTTTTTTTTTTTAATGTCAACGTGAAGATTCTTGGAGGAAATAACCAGAAACGTGAAACAGAACCGAATAGCAGGTAAAGGGGCAGTCGGTGCTGAATGGCTGATGAGGACAGCCTATTGCTGTTTTATATTATCATTTTTAATTACTACTAGATAATACCCCCGAGATGCTGCGGTAGATCAATTTAAAGTGCAAACATGAGGAGTTAAAATTGTATTAACATTAGATGAAACTTAAAACATTAGGCAATTGTTTGCATAAAACAGTTTATAAAAAGAGTTTGTGTATGATGCACTAACAGTGTATAGTTTCTATACACTGTCAATGCATCACAGGTTGACACCTCATCAATAGGCCCTTATATGCAAATATAAATAAATTTTTTTAATTTGCCCATAAGGGCCTATTGATGAGGTGTCAATCTCTGATGCATTGACAGTGTATAGAAACTATACACTGTCAGTGCATCATATATAAATCCTTATAAAAAATAGAAGAGTCGGACAAGGGAAAAGCAAGTCAAGATGGAAGAGCAAAAGTCTTCAAGTCATATCCTTGAATTGAAACGGCAAAAAATATTAAATATGACAATAAATACCGGTTCTGCACCTCAAGAAACACTTTATCTTTCCATCCTTGTATCATTGTCCATGACAAAGTTTCTCAATCCGATGGTAAAGTATCTCTTGTGTCTGTCCTAACATATTGAACTTGCCAACATCAAAGAGACTACAAGTCAATTCAGTTGATTGTTCAGGCATGTATGTACCATTGAATTCAATATATCCTAAAGCAAATGAAGAGCAAGGTTAAATCTATTTAAATAGTCAAACAAATGAGGAACAAATATCTGTTTTAAGTTTAACCGAAGCAAGCAAGATTGAATTCTCCTAGATTAAATGATTACAATTAGCTTCTACCAATTTATGATTGAGGTCTCAACAACCTCAAAGTAATATATAATATATATTACCATAATTTACTGTGAGTAATTAAAAAGGGATTGTTTAAAACAGATTAAAAACATACCGTTGTTTATTTTTTGAACGCATTGAGACTTGACTCTACAACTTATTCTTTGGCTTTAGACAAAACCTAATTGTTAGTTTATTGTTAAATATATACATATATCTTCCAAAAAACCTAAAAACATTATATTAGCCAAATCCAAAGAATTTGTAAACTTTTTCCAGTTGTCTTGCAAATTTAGAGAATTACCATGTTTTATGCATGCTTTGAAAATTCAAAGAATGTAAATAGAGAATGCAAATCAATTCTATACATGGCAAATGCACACAACCCAAATAAGATGAAATAGCTTTATCCATGTGATAAATAAACTTTAAATAAAAAAATAATAGTATATTTAAACTATTTTCCTCAGTAACTATAATTAGCATAAGTACATAAACAAAGCCAGTTGGATTTCAAATATCCAAAAAGCAGGCAAAAAAAGAAAGCTGAGAAGATTAATTAAATAACCCAATGATGATACATCAAACAATTATAGAATAGAATCAAATGCAAGTTACTTTTGTGTAAGGCAGTATCAAATAGCAATATATCATAAAGGCATATTGATGAAAGGCACAAATTAAAGTCATCGTGCTAAAAACTACAGAGATTTTTACACCTGCAAACAAAAAAAATACAATTTAACAATAATCACAACAGCAAATAAATTTTTGTTAACTTGTACTTAAAAAACATGCATGGCACCTCAAAAGTCACATGATTAAGGAGGTTATTATTAAGCAAAGAACCCATAATGAGATTCTCCTTGTCCTTTTACCATGTATTTTATTCATTTTTTTCTTGCTTCCAACTTCTTTTTCCCTATTGCTATTTTTCATACTCACTCAAGAGTCTTAAATGGATGAGTTTTTGATTCCTTGAGATTATATGAAGATTTTGAGCTTATTAAAAAATGTGAATCACTGTAACATTTATTTAGTAGCTTGACACATCCGCTATGCAGATTTGGCATTGTAAGTGGTTACAACTTGAGTTGCTTTTTAGAATTAAGTTGTTTCTTTAATCAATCATTGATTCAAAAGGAAAATTAACTTACATTATTTTCCACAAAATCTCAGAAACAAATTTATATTAAAAAAATCATCTTGGAAACTTGATTTGTTGATTAAAATAATTGAAATTATCAATACACTCACAAAAGTAACATGATATTTTGAGGATGCTTCATTGTTTCAGGGATTAATGACATGAATGACGAATGGATAATCAAAAGATAAGTAAGCTCAGACAGAAAATCATTTAAAAAACTGAGCAGCAACAAACCAAATATGATATGTTTTACAGCTATTTAGTTATCATATTAGGGGACATAAGTCAAGTTGTGTGATTCAAAAGCATACTAAATGATGTGGAAACAATAAGAAGAAATCATTGATCATAGTAAGGACTGTAGATAACCCAAAAAAAAGCAAAGGGAGAATGACTAACATGTTCAAGTACACAAAATGCATTCATATCAAATTTATTAAGCAGCATAATTATAGATAAAAAATAGACTGTTAATTCAATCGTGTAGGTGAAATGGTTGCTTCTTTCAGCTTAACGGTGTGAGCAGAGCTGGCAACATGAAAGAAAGAAGCTTTTATGCTTCATGTACATTGCATCGGTTCTTTTCATGTATGTTACTGATATGGACAACAAACATACTAGAAGAGAAAGCATAAGCAACAATTTTCTTTCTTTTAATGATAGATCCCAAACATTAGAAAGCAATAGATCATACTAAAAGAGAAGCAACACCATGATACAACCAAGAAGTCCAAGGTCTGAAAGGAACCAAAGCAATAGAGCTAAACACACAAACAGAGTGGTTGATATATTCTTATTTAATAAGTATTTGAAATATTCATTAATCAATTATTGTAGACCATCTCAAATTCATAAATAGTAATTGAAGATGCAAAATTGTTTAAATAAACAAATAATAATGAATTAGTTAATTTAAATAGCTCAAAGTCAATCTCAAACCTAAGTAAATAGTGAGAAATTTCAGAATCTTACCCAAGAAAACAAATTTCATGAAACTTAACCGATGAGACCTGCTTTCCTATAATAAAAAAATATAAAAGAATAGCAGTTAATTTAAAATCTTATCTATTGAATCAAAACAGGATTTCATTACTATGTTAAGATTCAATTGCAAACTAAGCATGTCCACAACAATTGCCTATGTGCTGTCAACACCATTAAAAGTGTGCTTAAAACCATCATCATTACAGGTTGTTTCATTAATTCCCTACCAATTCCTGCACCAAAATAGAAGCAATGTTGAAATATAGGAAACTATTACACTTAGAATACTACTATAAAAATCATATGTAAATGTATTAATTGAAATTAGCCAATCCTAAACTGTGGTTTCATTGTAATCAAATTCTTGAACTCCCGATACAGCACAAACCTAAAATCTTTATCCTTTGTTCATATGCAATTTTAAATTTATTTTTATTCATTTTATTTTTATTCGTTTGTTTATATACATTTTATTTTAGAGTTTTGCATTTTTTTCTTAAAAAAAAAGGAATAACTCATTGAAAATCAGAACCATTTCTCTCTTGCCAAAGATATAAAGAAACATCAAGATTAGAAGTCCATATAAACATTGCATCAAAGTGACTCTTGATATTATAGGCAAAGTCAAGCTAAAAAGTTTGAATTTTTTAACATCCTTGAGCAAATTGTGTACACCAAGTCTAAAACATAAGTTTTCAAAATATGCGGCTTACCTAGTTTGTCTCGACTTGTAAGAACCTTGAACAGCAAAAGGCATTGAATAATATTGCCTTAGAGATTGAGATCAAGATCTGTTAGACAAACCAAATTCAAAGCGTCTAATTCATAGGTTATTATAATAAGTGTTTACACTATATTCTATGGATGACTATTCATAGTCACGTTCACAACCAAAAAGACAAAAGAAATTAAAAAAACAACATTCATTTATCAAGCCAATATTGAACACAAAGCAGGTGAATAGTGAAAAGCAACCGTTTTAATTCCAAATAGACATTTAAGACAGTCTCACCGATATCTTCCAGCAACTTTCCCATGACCCTATTTTCATCAAACAGTGTTTGAATTTTTATTTCCACACTTTTTCCCCAGATTCATTGCAATCAAGTCAAGGTAGTAGTTTCCAGCTTGTTTCAACAACTATTGCAACAATTTGAGTAAAAGAAAAAACCCATTACAACTGAAAATTAATCAAAGTATATTAATGTTCCTCAATCTATTAATACTTGTTTCACTAACTCTATCTACCATTATAAGTACATAATATAATCGATCTAACTAAACTCAATCTGATTTATCTTCTATTTCTATTTCTATTTCTATTTGTGTTAGATTTGTCAGGCTTTTTTAATAACTACTTATAATAAAGGAAAACATAATAAGAAATGTAAGTAAACATGGAAACATATAACAAATATATTTGCAAGATCATTAGAGAAAATCAACAAATGTAAATTATTTAAACTAAAAATTAATTCAAATCATTCAGTCCTAATTAGATATTGTTAAACTAAATGTAAATTACCTAAAAACCAAAACATAATTGATAAGGTAAAGAAAATTAACTTGACATGTTGTAACCAAAAAAAAAAAACATAACATGCAATTTAATTCAAACCAGAATTTAACTACTAAACATATTAACTATATTTAACAAAATAAAATAAATAAAACCATTAATATTAAAACTTAAAAAAAAAGAAGCTAAAGAGTGAAATAGATCAAGTGTGTTTTGGACACCTCCCATTCCTTCCTTCCCTGCACACCGAAGCCAAGTCATATCCATACCTCATTGCATTGATTTACAAAAAAAAATTGAAATTTGCAAAACACAAAAATTTAAAGCTAGAGACTTCATCATTAGTTTAATGCATTAACAAAATGTATTCTTTTCTTCAATCTTTTTCTTGGAATGTCAAAAATCAAGTTCAACCTAGGTGCGTGAATTTTATTTCTAACAGTCTCAATCTCTAATAACCAAATTTATCCAAGAACAAAATTTTACCATTTTGCATGAGGATTCAAAAATCAATAGCAATTCAATTATACCCAACATAAAACATATGCCTTTAATTTACCTTGAACATCCCAAATGACCAAATGGGCTTATACAAAGTGCCAATGACAAAAGCAAGCTAAAAGAGGTACTTCATATCTTAATGAAGTTTGTTGGTAGCATTTTTACCAAGCAAAAATGTTTCTTTCTGGAAAATATATCTTCTAAAAAGTAATTAAAGAAATCAATTGGTTTAACATATGCAACTAAGCAAAAGCTCAAATAATAGATCAAGCAACATACCTCTCACTTTTCCAAAATCACATCTATTATGACTTGTCCAACCATATGTGCAACTAATCTTGGCAAACGTGTTGCATAAAATACCTCCCATCATTTATACCAATCCACATTAACCTAGCAATTAAAGAAAGAGAAGTCCTGCAAATTACAGTCTCCTATCAAATATACTACTAAAAATATACAAATAGAAAGCATTTATTCGAATAAAAGTCCTTAGACCAAAGTATTTTAGCCACATGTAAGGGTTTTAACTTTCTTGATTTAGTATCCAAAAAAAATTATTATGAAATTATAAAATAGAATGTTTTAAAGAAAATTGAAAAAATACCAAACACATTTCCCAACTCAAGAAAATGTTCATTAAGACAATCTTGTCTTAATTTCTCACAATCAACCTTTTGAAGTTTGCTCACTGTACAATCCTTAATTTTCCCTTCAACCCTTTGCCTGTAACAAACATGAAATCAAAAGTATTAAAGTCAAATAAATAAATACCAATCCAAGGAATTCAATATAATCCTTGGTTTCCCCTTCAACTGTTTGCCCGCAACAAACATGAAACCAAAAGCATTAAAATCACTTAAATAAATAAAAATTCAAAGAATTCAATTGACAATGAAGAAACTCTACCTTAATGAGATTTCAATGACAACTAATAACACCATTACAGATTTAATACCTTTAATTTAAGAAATCATGCCCAATAAAGATGTTCGAAATAAATTATTTGAGACATTAGATGTTACATCTCAACTATATAACCATGCAAATAAAAAGAAATGGATAATGACAAACCAAGACATCTTAAACATGGATGAACAGATTTTGGAGAAAAGAAAAAGACATTTGTTTTAAGTCTTAAAAAAGTTTGGTAAGTGATGATATACCTCTATATGCATTTAAAAGCCCTTGTTATCTAAGTAAAAAATTTTAAAATGAAAAGGAATATCACATTGCCAATCAGCTCATTCTCAAAATAAATCATCAAAAAGCTAAACATCTCAGTATTAGCAAGCATTAATCTAATAACAAACAAAAAAATTATGATGCATATCACATTGGAAAACACAATAGAGAATAAGAGCTATAGTTACCCCATTACCTTGTAGCAAAGAGTCCAACCCTAGTTTTGTATTTTTCTAGCTCAAAATTGGATAATTTTCTTATGATTCCAATGAATTTATAGAAGCCAATCAAAGACCCAAAGTAGAAATAGAAACATAATTTTAACGAATTACGTAGGTATTAATTCGAACATTCCCCATTTATATGAGAGATTGCATTTCAAAAGGGTTACTCTCTCTGCAGAAACATATGGATTACCCTTGTAGGAGGCATAAGGTACCCCCTTTTCCCATCTGATCCTAGCAATAAACTTTTATTTATTTATTGTGAGATTTCTGCTCCAATAAAAAGAAAAAAAAAATACAAAAAAGCTTACAGCTTTTGAAATAGGGATTGATTCATTGACATGAGAAAATTGGACAAAATCAACGTAAACAATAACGAAGATAAAGAATAAAATGCTTCTAACCTGTATATTAATTTCACTCTCTGGCCAGTCACATCACAACGTCTGTCCTCCTATAGAAACCCACCACCCAAATTTCAGACAGTCGCGTCTTCGCCTCTTTTTTTGACAAAAGTTGCAGACACTACTTGATCTGCAGATTTTGAAGGTTCCAACGCTTCTCCATCGATAGGGCACGAGAGATTTTTATCAATGAAAAAATAAATAAATAATTGCTTTCTTTTTGTAAGGACTGGTATGAGTCTGTCCATATAAATCAAATAAAAATTACGACCAAAAAAGCAAAAAATGAAAATCCAGCAGTAACAAAGACGGATAAAATAAATATAAAGTATCCAAACTGACCAGAACTAAGCAGTTGAGCCACCAACTGCCAAGTGGGCACGTCAAACGAAAAGTAGAGAACAAAAGGGTTCTCTTCGCCGCGCCTAGACGAACAAAAATCCACCGCGTAAGATCCTCGAACCTTTCACGACTACCATCCGCAGCCTATTTTCATTCTCTCCCCTGCCAGGGAAGGTGGATCAAATATGAGAGAAAGAGCTGCGTTTGTAGAGGAAAGAATATTAGGATTTCGAGAGGGAAAAAGTGAAGGCTAAGGGTTGATTCAACCAAGTTTATTTAAGGGTTGGTAGAGTGTATTTATTGAAGTTGATTATATGAATTATGCAGCTTTGAAGAAGTGAAGGCTAAGGGTTGATTCAACCAAGTTTGAGGAGCAATTGCAATCAAGGTAAGGAATTTATGTAACAGACGTAGGGAGGCTATGTCCGCTTGTTTTAAATATATTTGAAGTGTATTTGGGGAGAAGTACAACTGGTTTATTTGCAGGAAAAAGGGCCATTTTGGGTCCTACTCCTAGTACCAATTAGGCTAGGAGCAGCCGACTGCCTTAAGTAGCAGCCGACTGCCTGAGACAACTAAAATGGAGATTTTCGTAAATCGAGACAAACCAGTGACTGCTATGTAAGCCAGTCGACTGCCATTTTCCCAAAATGTATTCTATTTCAAAACAGTTGACTGCTATATGGGATAGTCGACTGCTTTTATTTGAAAAGCATTCTGTTTCAAAACCAGCCGACTGCCCAGGGGGCCAGTCGACTGCCCAGGGGGCCAGTCGACTGCCATGCTCTCCAAAACATTCTGTTTCAAAATCGGTCGACTGCTTTTATTTGAAAAGCATTCTGTTTCAAAACCAGTCGACTGCTATTTGGGACTAGTCGACTGCCCTATGTGTTTCGGCAGAAATAAATTATTTGAATTCCAAAAAGGAAAAGAAATTCAATAAAGCAAATTATGTGATAGCAGCCGACTGCCCTATATGACCAGTCGACTGCCCAATTGAAAAGGAGGTTTTGAAAAACCTATTTTTAAGAAAGTATAATTGTATTTGCCAAAAAGTTATATGACAAAGGTTTTAAGATTATGAACCACTTGACGACATGCACTACCTGTATCTATTCAAGGGACTCTGATCAAGTTCCTGGTGTTATGTGTTATGTGTGCTTGGCTGAGGAACCATGAGTCAAGCCTCAGTCGCCACAGATGTCACTTGACTAGTGTTCACTGTGGTCTATCGACATTGGCTAACTGTCTCAAATTTATGTGCTTGGCTTAGGGGAGGACCCCTGGCCCATTTATGGGTACACCACTTATGTGACTTTTCTTACGGGATTATCCCTTGTAGGATATATGTGTAGTATCCTTATGATACCTCTTATGGGATTATCCCTTATTGCATACATTTGCGGTATCCCTTACGAGGTAGTTGGTGCATGATTTTATGGAGAGTTAGTAGTCTTTCATCTATTTAAAAGTATATGAAGTATTGGTAACTATATATGAGAATTTATATAAAAGTATTTGAAAGTAATTGACTTATGTGATTTTACGTGTATATGATATGTGAGGAAATTATATGAAGTATGCTTTATAATAGTTTTAGATGACATTATAGAGCCAAGCAGGAAAACTGCATATAGTGACATAGTACGCTCGTTTACATATATTTCTTACTGAGCGTAAACCCACTCCTTTATAACTATTTTTACTACAGATTACTTAAAGTAATTCCCGCTCTGGATAGAGGAGCTTACCTTGAGATTTTAGTGTACCTTCGAGACACGCTTCAACATAATTATTGAAGGTATACTTAATTATTATGTGCTCCAGACTATTGTACAGTACAATAGTATGTTAATGTATATTAATAAGTTTGGGGATATAGGATATGTAAATTATGTGAGATCCTGATGTATGTGAAGCATGTGTGTATATATATATATATATATATATATATAAGGAATTTTATTCACACGAAGTGATATCATGCTATAAGGAATAAAGCATAGAGTATAAGAAGAAGTAAGATTGACATTGATTAACTAGTCCATGAAATGTTATGTGAATGTAGAAGTTAGTTGTTATTTGTATAGTGACGAGGATGTCACAGATTGGTATCAGAACTGATTCGACTGAAGTTTGTCGATGTCAATAAGCTAGAATTAGAGTATATCTCCAATGTACTGTACTGGTCTACGTGATTATGTGTAGTATAACTGTTTAAAATTATAATAAATCGTGTTATATGGTGGTAATATTAACAGAATGAGTACTTGAATGAGGGGTACTAGACGAGGACGAGGACGGGGTCATGATGAACCGTCCCCAACACAGTCTTCTCCTCCATTTCCACCGCATAGCCCGAATACTAGGCTAGCAAAGATGGAGAAACATATAGAAAACATGGCCGTGATGTTCACACAATTTATATCTAACTTCCCGAACGTGGCCACAAGTGTACCCACAGCTCCACCTAGCGTACCTCCTATTCTTACGGTACAACCCCCACCAGTCCCAGCTAATGAGAGGCGAGATCCTACAGTTTATTGTAGTGTGACGCTGATCAAGGAGTTTAAGAAGCTGGATCTGCCTAAGTTTAAAGGGGACAGTGATCCATTGGCCACGGAGAATTGGATGAAAGCAGTCATTAAGTCATTCGGGTACATGACTTGTACTGAGAAAGAAAAGGTGGGATTGGCTGCCTATTTGTTAGACGATGAGGCAAAACCGTGGTGGCAAGCCACTCAGACGGTGTTAGAGGCTCGACATTCAGAGGTAACGTGGGATAGATTTGTGGAAGCTTTCAATGAACAATACGTCCCACGTACTGCTCAAAGGAGGTTACGAGTAGAATTTTTGAATTTGACTCAAGAGAATATGACGGTCAGTCAATACGAGTCAAAGTTCACTACCTTGAGCAGGTTTGATCCGAAAATGTTAAGAAGAGAAGAGCAAAAGACCTATAGATTTATGGAGGGATTGAGACCTTCCATTAGGTCTAAGTTATATCCCATGGATATCACTACCTATGGGGAGGCAGTCCCTAAGGCTCAACTGTGTGAGCAGGATTATGAATTTCATCAGGCCGACTTCAGAGCGAAGAGTAGAGGTAAAGAATCGATGAAACGGAAGTCAGACGAGAGAACCTCCAGTGATAGATACCCATCTAGGAGGAGTAGACACTATGAAGAGGCTTCGATAGGGACTTCTAGACCCACAGGGATCAAGATAAATGATGAGAGATCCCGATATTTGGCAGGTAGTATCGCTAGCTCACCAAAGAGTATGACGCAAAGGTGTGAGCAATGCGAGAAGTTTCATGGGTTGCAGACTTGCCGTTTGGAGAGCGGGGCATGTTTTTGGTGTGGTGAACAGGGACACTGGATTAAGGATTGTCCAAAGATGGATAAGAAAGTATCGGAAGAATCAGAAAAGACCACTCAAACCCAACGTAAGGCCATGGCTGTAGAGAAAGGGAAAGACATTGTTAATTAGGATGTAAAGTAAATGTTGTACATTTTGTCGATATATAATGCAAAAGTATGTTTGCTTATTTGACTTATTTGTAAAAGAAGTTAATAGAAAGTATGTATGGTTATGTGAAGGATTTTTTTGCTTATGTTGTGGACGTAGAAAAGAAAAGTCCTGAATTTAATGAAATTCCAGTAATCATGAAAAATTTAGATGTATTTCCGAATGATCTTCCAGGACCTTCTCTGGATAGGGAAATAGAGGTTATTATCGATTTGGTGTCAAAGATTGAGTCATTTCGACATCACCCCATCAAATAGCATTGGTAAAGTTAACAGACCATGAGAAGAACTACCTAACTTATGACTTGGAGTTAGCTACAATAGTAATTGCTTTAAGAAATTGGGAGGCATTACTTACATGGTGAGAATCTATACCACCCAGGGAAAGCCATTATGGTGACACATGCTCTGAACCAGAAGCATAAAGGAATAGTGGTGTATAGGATGGTAAGAAAGTATGAAGTGCTCGAGCAAAATTTACAAGCCTTAATCTAAATGTTATGCCTTCAAGGTAAATTGGGAATGATGGCTAGTATAATGATTGAGCCAAAATTAATGGACAAATTAATTAAGTCAGCTCACTTCCTACCTATGAAGTTTACAGATACACTTAAAGCTTTGGCAGAATAGTATGTGAAAGGAGTTGTTAAACTACATGGAGTTCCAGTGAGCATAATATGTGATAGAGATTCCAGGTTCACTCTCACTTTGAGAAGATTTTGAGAAGCCATGGGATCTCAGTTGAATTTTGCACAGCTTTTCATCCGCAGACTGGTGGTCAGTCTGAGCGCACTATTTAGACACTCGAGGATAGGTTAAGAGCTGGTGCTATGGATTTTAAAGGCTCATGGGACAACCATCTGCCATTGGCTGAGTTTGCTATAATAATAGCTACCATGCAAGTATCGTGATGGCACCATATGAAGCTTTACAGGGTAGAAGGTGTCGATCGCCGATTGGGTGGGAAGAAATGGGTGAGCGTAAGTTATTAACTCCAAATTTAGTCGAGCAAGCCTTTGAGGATGTTAAGATGATTTGTCAAGACAGCTCAGAGTAGACAAAAGAGTTATGTGGATACTCGACGGAGACCACTTGAGTTTTTGGTTGGAGACTATGTGTTTTTGAAAGTTTCTCCATCCAAAGGGATCATGAGATTTGGCCGACGAGGTAAGTTGAGTCCTCGCTACATCGGACCATTTGAGATCCTAGATCGTGTTGTAATTATGAATTTTTGATATATAAATGATATATAGGATATAAAAGGAATAAATGGAGTTGATGGTCAAATGTTAAGGAATCAAAAAGGGGTCAAGGCATTAATGGCTGAGGTAAGATGATGAAAGGGGATTAGCATGCATTAAATGAAAGCCATGACTCACCATCATCATCATCATCATCATCCCCATCACCCCACGGCAGCACCATTCCCCTATCCCTCTCGTTTCCACTCCATTTCCTCTAAGTGTTCATTTCAACTCCCTTGACAAACCCCCATCTCATGCCATCGATTCGGTAAGTTCCATTAATGAAAAACGATCCTTATCGATACCTTAGGCCATACCTTTAATATGAATGGTTGGATCGAAGTGAATAAGGAGATCTAGAAATCTTGAAAGTTGGTGAATAGCAAAGGTAAGAGAAGAAATGGTTTTAGTTGATTTTATTGATGGTTAGGAATTGTATAGGGTTGGTAGAGTGTATTTATTGAAGTTGATTCTATGAATTATGCAGCTTTGAAGAAGTGAAGGCTAAGGGTTGATTCAACCAAGCTTGAGGAGTAATTGTAATCAAGGTAAGGAATTTATGTAACAGACGTAGAGACGCTATGTCCGCATGTTTTAAATATATTTGAAGTGTATTTGGGGAGAAGTACAACTGGTTTATTTGTAGGAAAAAGAGACAGTTTGTGTAACATCCAATTATTAAAATTTCTTATTTCATTCTACTGATATACTGTAGTGGTTAGGCTGTTTATCGATGTCAATTTCTTATTTCATTTCACTCGATTTATGTATATAGACTATTTCATGATATTTTACAAATTTCGGATAAATTTCGGCAGCATAACAGCTGCGAATATCCTAACCTCCTGCACTTCAAACGCAGTTTATATACCAGCTGAAAACCACAATTTTCGCATGAATCTAATGCACTTAAATATCATGTCATTTCATAGTGCTAAGTCCATAAAGATCACGCATTAGATGTATCCTTATATAAAAGATCAAGTCTCTAGACACATACAAGATTTCTTTCTTTTTAATTTACATCCCCTTAGTCGTTACAATATCATAAGTACTGTACCATACAAGTTTGAAATATATAACAATTACAATATACCTTCACTGGATATATATAACCAGCCTCGAAGGAAATACTGTAGGTCCAAAATCGTGTTCCTCTCGTATGAGCGGAAGGTCACTGCAAGTAGTCTGGGAGAGAAAGAGGGGGGGTGAGTTTACGCTCAGTAAGAAACAATTATGAAAGAGTGGTACTATGCCACTATATGCACTAAAACATTTGTAACAGTTTAATTCACAAGTTTCATGTAAAACCTTTCACTTGAAAACACTGTCATATAATTTAGTAGCGTATCAAATTAAGTAATCATTAGAGCTATCTTTTGAAATTAAATACATTAATTCGGTAAGATATTACATAAAATCACTTGCTAGAGAAAGCTATCCTCCAAGATTCACATGCTGATATCACTATAGGAATGAGCGTACCCGCGTACGGGCCAGGTATCCGTCCCTAAGCCATTCCTATTAAACACTACAATGGCCATTGTGAAAATAGATCCACGGTAAGCACTAGTCAGGTGCCTTACAGTGGGAGCTACGGACTTGACTAGGGCCTCGTAGCCATAACACTCACTAGGTGCATGTTCATCAGGAAATAACCATCTCAAAACACTTCACTTATAATGAGCAAAACACTTCGATCAACAATTACTTTCAATCAATTAATAACCATATAAATCGATAAACACTATAAATAATTCAATATTAATTCTTTGTAATAAATCAAATCAATGCTTGAGAAATCATTAGTTAAATAAAACAATAAATAAAATACAGTTACAAGTAAATTAATCATAATTTACTTTATATAAAAGTATATATAAAATACCATATCATTTTAATTTAAATATAATTTTGAAATGTTGGATAATGCTAATTATGCAAGTTTCAATTGATTTGTCGATATTATCACTACTCTATACCCCATAAAATCATATTTGAATTCGTTCAATTCGATCCATATCCCACATGCATACACAGTACGTTCCTACACTACTTCCATAATTATTCCTTACCTCAATAACAATGTGGGATAATCTTCCGAATTGCACCACTAAACCTCTTATTTCTCCAAAGTATAAGCTGCAAGATAACATTTGATGAAAATCAATATTCACTGCTCAATTTATATAATTCACTTTTCCATCTTAGATTTTTATTTTTAATTGTTCCTACTCATAAAACTATTAAAGAATTTCTATGAATTCCTATTGTGGTTAAATATGGTGGGAGATCTTAAATAAAATTAAGTACTTAGTCATGTTTATTTACTCTATGTATATTGTTACTTTGTCCATTTTCTAGCCATCAAAATCAGTCTAATCCTCTACCACTTTCCTGCATTTACTTACGCCATCCTTATTGCTTTTTCTTATGGCCGAATGGCCTTATAAAATCTTAAGAATTTTATCCAATCATCTCTTACATATTCTCACTATTCCAAGTCAATCAAGTCAACTAAACATTTCTCTTTTCTTCTCTTAATGCCGGCATGCTCAAATAGAATTCTTTTCTTTCATTTTAACACATGTTATTTGACTAGTTCAAGTTTTCTATTCATTTGGTCATATTTTTCACACACTATACTGCACTTTCCTACCTTTCACACACACCAATTCAGCCCAAAAAGTCAGCCAAATATTCTTTCTTTTCCTTCCATATTCGGCTGTACAAATAAGCCAATTTTGCTCTTCCATTCAGCCCACTTTTGTTGACTAAATTAAAGGCTCTACAATTTTTATTTCCAACAAAGTCAGCTTTTCCTTACTCCTTATTCACGTCAACAACATAGATTTTCAATGTTTAAAAACTCCTATGACTGATCATCCAACAGCCTATAAATCTAAGCTTTTTAATTCATTTTATCGCATGGCTATTTTTATTTCTTGGTCAGCTTTTATTTCTCATCTTCCATCTCATCAAAACACCATTCTTTTCCTAAGAAACCTTCATATCCGAACATCTAAGGCTGACCTATACATATTTATACCTCAAACCAAAGTCACACACAACTTATACTCAATTAATATAGCCATGAACAACAACTAAAAGTATCCAAAAACTCATGCTGGAATTTACCTGTACAGGGGATTGGTTCTACCAACGTGAAGCAGTCCACGTTTGTGATCTTTTGGCTGAATTCTTAGGTTATCTAGGAAGCCTTGGAGGTGTAGAATAATTCTTATAAAATAGCTTAAGTAAAATGAAGCAAGAGGAAGGGGCTCTATAAGGGAGATCGGTGAAGAACTTTGAAGAAACAGAGAAGAAACGCAGCAGTAAATGGAATGCACGGTGAAGAAGACTCAAGAATAAAGTGGAAGCTGGTGTGTTGGCTGGATTTTATTGGTTATTATTCCTATAATTTAATTTATAAATTTTTATGTAATTGAAAAAGGTCCTAATTGCCTATTTGAAATTGTTTTATTTTCAACTTAAGCCATTGTACTGTGTTCTGATTTCCAGATCAGCATTTTATAAATTTTTAAATATTTATTTTATTTATTTTACATTTATTTTTGTTAAATATGGTCAAAGTTTGGATCTTATGGTAGTTTGACCAATTATAAGTAGTGAAAAAGTGAGTTTCTTACCGATTATACATCTCGAGGCCATGGTTCATAAATCGCCATTTCAGCGTCCATCCGAGCTACCGTTTGTGTTGTGGGACCCACTTGGTAGGATTATTGATTCCTACAAAATTCCCAAGAATTAATCTTTATAATGTCTTAACACATTAACTTAATAATTATAGGAAAATTTGGAAATTTAGGGATCTCACAGTTTGGGTCCTACTCCTAGTACCAATTAGGCTAGGAGCAGCCGACTGCCTTAAGTAGTAGCCGACTGCCTTAAGTAGCAGCCGATTGCCTAGAGACAACCAAAGCGGAGATTTCCGTAAATCAAGACAAACCAGTCGACTGCCATTTTCCCAAAATGTATTCTGTTTCAAAATAGTCAACTGTTATATGGAACAGTCGACTGCTTTTATTTGAAAAGCATTCTTTTTCAAGACCAGCCGACTGCCATGCTCTCCAAAACATTTTGTTTCAAAACTGGTTGACTGCTTTTATTTGAAAAGCATTCTGTTTCAAAACCAGCCGACTACCCAGGGGCCAGTCGACTGTCATGCTCTCCAAAACATTCTGTTTCAAAACCGGTCGACTGCTATTTGGGACTAGTCGACTGCCCTATATGTTTCGAGAGAAATAAATTATTTGAATTCCAAAAAGGAAAAGAAATTCAATAAAGCAAATTATGTGATAGCAGCTAACTGCCCTATATGACCAGTCGACTGCCCAATTGAAAAGGAGGTTTTGAAAAACCTATTTTTAAGAAAGTATAATTGTATTTGCCAAAAAGCTATATGACAAAGGTTTTAAGATTATGAACCACTTGACGACATGCACTATTTGTATCTATTCAAGGGACTCTGATCAAGTTCCCAGTGTTATGTGTTATGTGTGCTTGGCTGAGGAGCCATGAGTCAAGCCTCAGTCGCCACAGATGTCACTTGACTAGTGTTCACTGTGGTCTATCGACATTGGCCAACTGTCTCAAATTTATGTGCTTGGCTTAGAGGAGGACCCCTGGCCCATTTATGGGTACGCCACTTATGTGACTTTTCTTACGGGATTATCCCTTGCGAGATATATGTGTAGTATCCTTATGATACCTCTTACGGGATTATCCCTTACTGGATACATGTGCGGTATCCCTTACGAGGTTGTTGGTGCATGATTTTATGGAGAGTTAGTAGTCTCTCATCTATTTAAAGGTATATGAAGTATTGGTAACTATATATGAGAATTTATATGAAAGTATTTGAAAGTAATTGACTAATGTGATTTTACGTGTATATGATATGTGAGGAAATTATATGAAGTATGCTTTATAATAGTTTTAGATGACATTATAGAGCCAAGCAGGAAAACTGCATATAGTGACATAGTACGCTCTTTTACATATATTTCTTATTGAGTGTAAACTCACTCCTTTACAACTATTTTTACTACAGATTACTTGAAGTAATTCCCGCTCCGGATAGAGGAGCTTACCTTGAGATTTTAGTGTACCTTCGAGACATGCTTCAACATAATTATTAAAGGTATACTTAATTATTATGTGCTCCAGACTATTGTACAGTACAACAGTATGTTAATGTATATTAATAAGTTTGGGGATATAGGATATGTAAATTAGCTGAGATCCTAATGTATGTGAAGCGTGTGTGTGTATGTGTGTGTGTATATATATATATATATATAAGGAATTTTATTCACACGAAGTGATATCATTCTATAAGGAATAAAGCATAGAGTATAAGAAGAAGTAAGATTGACATTGATAAACTAGTCTATGAAATGTTATGTGAATGTAGAAGTTAGTTGTTATTTGGATAGTGACGAGGATGTCACACTGGAATGGTTAGAGTGATATCAACTGCATTTTTAGGAGTGCATTTTTGCTCAAACTGTCTTGGCACATGCTACAACAAAGGGAAAAGACGTGTTAATTAGGTTGCAAGTGCTAAAGGTTCATGTGGGACAGTAAGTTTACCAGGACACAAGCAATTTCGACATTTGTTTCTATGATTGTTGTAGACACCAATTTTTGTCCGGAGCTAAGTAGTGCGGAGTTGTGAACCTGGAGCCACTCGACATGCATTCTAATAATTGAAAATGAATTAAACCCATGTTTGATAATTAATTTTATTTTGTTTTATTTTATTTATTTATTTATTCTAATTTTGTTTTTCTTTCTTTTTCTTCTTTTCTCTTTCCTTTATATTTTTACTTTTATTATTTTTTATTTTATCTTTTTCTTTTCTTTTCTTTTCTTTTTCATTATTATTCATTTTTATTATTATTTCTCTTTTATTTTTATTTCTATTTTTATTCTTATTTTTATTTTTTTATTTCATTGATATGAATTTTAGTATTTTATTTTTCTTCTATTTATTTTATTATTTACTCATTTATTTATTTTGATAAAAAAAGCAAAAAAAATTTAAAAAAGGAAACAAAACAAAAAAAACGAAAACCCTAATCTGAAACCCTAACCCAAACCCTGATCGAAACCTCAAACTGTGACCCCAAAACCAAACCCCCATGAAACCCTTAACCCAAACCCTGACCGAAACCTCAAGCCCCAAACAGAATCCCAAACCCCAAACAAAACCTAAATCCCAAACTAAACCCTAACCCTAAATGCCACAAGATCATCAGAAACACAAAAGGAAAGAATTGGCAAGTCAAATAGGTCTCGGATCTGCTGGGAAATCAAGATTAAAAGGGAATTTAAAATCGAACATTAAAGAAGAATCACAATCGGATCTGGATCCGATTTCTAAACTCCCAAAAATATACGATCTAACATTTTATAAAAAGCACACAAACAGAGACAAATAGGGATAGCAATCACAATCAGGAGAAAAACACACAACAACAGCCACAAGAGACAATAGAGAGAAAAAACACAGAATCACAGAGAGAAAAGAGTCAAAAATAACAAAGGTAGTCTGTTGAGGGTTCGGGGGGCTTAGGCAGTATAAAGTTTTAGTCTTGAGATTCAGATCTGGGATTTTTCGGGGTGATTTAGTAATCGGGGTCCCTAGATTTGGTTTTAGGGAGATGAGGTGAAGGTTTTTGGGCATGTTTAGGTGTAGATTTGGTGGTTCAGGGTGGCATACGGTGGAGGGGTCTGACGGAATTTGGGAATCGTTGCGTTTTCCGGCGAGTGTTTGAAGTTTCCGGCCACCGGTCATCTGGGAAGAGAGAGGACCTAAGGTTTTTTTTTCCTTGAAACCAAAAATCTACTTGAAAAACTCGAAAATAGGGTTTAAATACCCAGCTCGGAACGACGTCATTTTGAGCAGCCACAACCCGCGCTTGGACCCGCGCACTGACTCGCATCCTACCCGACCCGATCGCAGGTTCCGTTTTTCCATTTTCTGATGATTTTCTTTTTTTGTATTTTTTTATTATTTTATTTTTTTTATTATTTGATTTATTTATTTTCTTTTGATGACTATTGGATATTTTTAATTAATACAGTAATTTAATTAACAAAAATTATGCAATAAGATAATTTAGGTATTTAATTTGATGAGTTAATAGACTAATTTGATGTATTGATAGTATAATTTAACAAGTATCGATAAGATTTAATTAATGTAGTTTGTGTATATAAATTGATGTATGTTGTCTTTTTATTGGCTTGATTGTTTAGTTTAATTTAATTAGTATGATTTAATTTAATTAGCATGATTCAATATAATTGGTATGACTTCTTTAATTTTTCAAATAAAATTTATATGATATGCTCAATTTAGTGTATGATTAAAGTATTGTCAAAATTTATGTAATTTAGAATTGCAATGCCTTAGAAGAATATAATAATAAACATTTTAAATATAATAAATATGAGTTATTTCGATGATGGAACTCTTAAAGGGACTGCGCTCAAGTGGTACTTTTAGATATCTTGAGGTAAAAAAAAAATTTTTTTATCCAAGGCCTCACCAGCTTAATGGAGGGTCTAAATGGGATTTTTGATAACAAATAATTCATATTCATTTTTTTTAAAAAATAAAAGTAAAAATTAATTTATTATAAAATTACAATAAAAACAATTAGTTATAAAATTAGGAAAAATATTAATGATTAGTAATAATATAATAAAAATAATAAATAAAATAAGGAAGGAAATGAATAAAATAACTAGAGCTAGATATTAAAATAATAATGAAAATGAATATAATTTGCTTCGATGATGAAATATTAATCGGATTACGCTTAAGTAATTTTCTTAAAGATTTCTAGATAAGAAAGTTCTATTTAAGGTCTCACCAGCTTAATGGAAGGTCTAAATAGGGTCTTCAATAAAAAGTAATTTATATTCATTTTTTTAAAAATTAAAATATGAATAATTAGTAGATTTGTTATTGAATTAGAACAAGAATAATTTATAAAAATTAGAAACGATATTAATTATCCATGATAATATAATAGAAATAATAATAAGTAACAAAATAAGGAATGGAATGAATAAAAATTAGATATGAATATTATAAGGAAGGTGAATATGAATTACTCCAATGATGAAATATCGAGAGAATTACGCATAAGTGATTTTCTTGAAATTTTCTAGGTGGGAAAATTATTTTTAAGGTCTCACCAGCTTAATGGATGGCCTAGAGATAGTTTTTAATATTAAGTGATTTTTATTCATCTTTTAAAATTATAAAATAGGTGATTTTTATCTAAAAATATTATTAAATTAAAATTAAAATTAAAGTAATTAATTAAGAAGATAAAAAACTTCAATAATTCATGTTAACTATAATAATAAAATAACAATTATAAATAGTAATGAAATTTGATGAAATAATAAAATGATAAATAGGAGTTATTGAGAATGAATATTGATTGTTCCTATGATGAGATTCCAAATAGATTTATGCTTAAGTAATGATTTGGAAATCTTTAGGTAAGAAAATTTCTTTTGAGTCTCACCAGCTTAATGGAAGATCTAAAAGGAGTTTTTGATAAAAATAATTAGTATTCATTTTCGCATAAAAATAAACAAATAAAGTTAAGAATTAATAAATAATAGGATGGTAAGGATAAATTGGGTAGAAGGAGTCAAAGTTAGGAATTTCTCATAAAATATTAAAATGAATCCGACGACAGAGCCTCTTCAAGCATGTCGCATAGTACTACTTGAATACTCTTGCGGTGAAGAGAATTTTTTAAGCTATGCCACCAGCTTGATGGAGGATGCTTAGAAATATTTTTCAATATTTAATTATTGAACTTAAGATTAACTAAGGCAAATTTGAGATAACCTAAAGCTAGCTGGTACCATTTTAGGATGGGTGTTGTGAGGGTGCTAATCCTTCCTCACACGTAACCGTACTCCCAAACCCTTAATTTGAGATGTAGACCAATCCTTATCCATAGTTTGAATAGGTGACCAATCACACCTAGTAGAATGGTTGGTGGCGACTCCATAGATTTTGTGTCTAGCTATTAGGTTTTCCAAAAACTTAATACGTTATGATAGCTTGGCGACTCCATTGGGGAGCATAGAGAGTCAGGCCAATACTTAGTTTTAGGTTATCTTAGAATTTGGTTAAGAGATCTTAGTAGAAAATAAACATTAAATAAAAAATTATTCCTTCATACACATACATCACTTTGCATTAGCATGCATAAGTCCTCAACCCGGGCTCAGTCCTTTTAGGAAGGAGTAAAGTATCTTCGCTCTCGTGAGGTAATACCTCCGCAATGGCTAGCGAAATACTCCCACTCAAATTGAACCTTTCCATTTGTAACCTGTGATGGGTGAGGATTGGGTGCCTTACTAGTTCTTTGTGTACGATAGTGAGGAACAATTTGAGAACCTTTAGAATTCTAACTTATCCAAACCATGCATATAATGAAGCCTAGGAGACCAACCTAGGGTAGAGTCAAGTCAAACCCTAATATAGATAAAACCTTACTCTATAGGACACATGAAGGAATAAACCATAAAATACTCTTTTTGTTTTTCTTTTCTATCTTCTCATTTCATTTTTTTTCTTTCTCATAAAAATTGGTGATAGGATTGAAATCCATGGAGAAAGCACCTCGAGCCAAACCTCTTTGCAAGTCATCTATTGAAGTGAAGGTTATATCTGAAGAAGCCCAACAAAAGAATGGTAGAAGACTCGCCCTGACCTCAAGCAAAATGATCTCACCGAATTAGTGGATATTTGGAGATCTTGGGATAATGCGAGAAGAGAGACATTTGAGGAAAAATATGGAGGTATAGCACGACTCTTGACAGTATCAGTGGACCTTAATTTAATTCGAGCCATGTTGCATTTTTGGGATCTGTCATTTAGGTGTTTTGTCTTCAACGAGGTAGACATGGTTCCCACCATTGAAGAGTACTTGGTATTGCTGCATTTTGATTCTAAAGAATCAGATAAGGTGTACTGGAGAAGGAAGAAGTTGAGTTATCGCAAAAAGCTAGCCGTTATGACATGTACTGATGTGCCAGAGGTTGACCGTCAAATAAAGAATAAAGAAGAATGCACTTATATACCTTGGGAGTTTTTGAAAAGTTGCATCAGTAGGCATCGAGAAGATGAGTATGGTATGAAATTGATGGCTTTAGCAATCTATGGAATGGTGATTTTCGCAAAATCCTTGCTATATGTTGAAATTACATTGGTAGACTTTGTGTATCAATTTGAGCATGAAGTGGTGGTAGTTCCTGCTATTTTAGCCGAAATTATTAGGTCACTGAATTACTGTCAGCGAACTGGAGGGGGACGATTCACAGGATGTTTGCCTTTGTTGTACATTTGGATGAAGAGCCACTTCAAATACGAAGAGCCGAAGTTTCGACCGGTCTTATTCAAAAAGAATATTCCTATTAAGGAATTTTGTGAGAGCAAACGGTTTGGGTCGAAGACAAAAAAAAGGAATGGGTGTCACTTTTACATGGACTCGCTTGTAAAGATGTAGTTTGGGTGGCACCTTGGATGACGAGACAACCCATGCTATATAGTTGTGGAGGACATCTGTGGATGATCTTATTGGGTGTATGGGGAACAGTCACTTATGCTCCTCTCATGGTGTGAAGGCAATTAGGATACGAACAGTTCATCCTAATGATACATGGTCTTAATCAGCGTGAATATGCTTATCATGAAAAAGGGTCTATGAAGAAAATCAAAGAAGATGTCAAAGCTTGGAAGACTACCCTTAGAGTAGACCTCGAGATATTTATTGATAAAGTTGCTCCGGAATACTCGGTTTGGCATGCTAGGCGAGCCAAAGATATCAAGGTTTCTCCCGAAGATGAAGAGATCCATGAAGAGCCTATACCTCGGGACCCTATGATAGATCTGGAGATTGCCAAGAGGAAATTAGAGGAAGAAAAAAAGGACCTAGAGAGAGAAATTAAGAAACTCAAATGTGAAACGGAGGAAAGGTTGGGGAGAAGGGAGCAAGCATATACAAGGGTCCATCAAGAGAAGTACAAGTTGATAGATGAAATTAGATACTTGAAAGAGCAGCTCTCAAGGTATGAAAATAAGCGTTTGCGGGAAGAAAATGAACAACTCAAAGCTGAGATATAAAAGAAGGGGGCTGAATGTGAAGAACTTGAAGGCCAGGTCATAAGCGAGCAGATGAGTTTGCAAGATGCCTTCAATCAATCCAAAGATTACTTGCAGATCCTACAAAAAGTTGTCAATGAGTTGAATGACCTGAAGGAGAAGTATGCTACTTTAAGGAGAGCTCGTGATTCATATCTTCTGGTTTCTATGATTGAACAGATTAATGTCATGGCTCATAGAGTAAGAGACATGGAAGACAGAATAAGGGACTTGAAGCTCGGGGTCAGCCCACTTACTGAGCATAGGGAGAATCTGCGACTACTACTGGACGAGATCCAAAGTCACTAAGTTTGGTGAAGAGGCTTAGGTGGATGCCTTAGATATTCTTTATGGATGTATTGGATCTTTAATTTTGTTCAACAATTGTTATGAGACAAGTTTTATAAGCATTTGGTTTTTATAAATCTTTATTATGAGACAATTTTTATTATGCAATAAATTTCTTACAAAGATTTTTCTTACTTTTGCTTTTCCTTCATGAGCATTTAATAAGAATAATTTTATCTAATTGTGACAACAAAGGTACAAAAATAACCCCTCCAAATCATTCATATCAAACTGGTGCACGAACTAGAGCAATGGAGAATGAACAATTAGCATGGATTCACATGATGGAAAAGTACAACAAGAGATTGTCAAGGCTCAAGAGGAAACTCGAGAGCAGATGACCAAGATGATGGAGTTGATGATGAGTATGGCTAAGGGAAAAGGAGTTGTACAAGACCTAACAGCGGAGGAATATCCTAGTAATGACCCACCATACCCTCCAAGGTTCACCCATCAAGCCCAAATGTCTCCAAAGGTTTATGCTCATGCAACACCTTTAAAGGGAGGACAAGGCCGTACTATGGGCCAAAGTTAACCTGGTATAGGGTCTAGTCCTATTGACCCTATTTTCGTCCCAAACTTGGATGATCTTGCTGAACAAGAGAAGTTAAAGAGAGAAGCAGTTGACAGTCTGGCTGTAGGGATACAACATAAATGTGACATGTTGGAGGAAAGGTTGAAAGCCATCAAAGGAAACGACTCCTTTGGGAATGTTGATGTAGAAGAGTTGAGCTTAGTTCCCGATTTGGTGTTACCCGTAAAGTTCAAGGTCCCTGATTTCAAGAAATATGATGGAACTAAGTGCCCGAGAACCCATGTTAGATGTTTTGTAGAAAGATGGCAGGATACGCTCGTAATGAAAAGTTGCTCATTCGCTGTTTTCAAGACAACCTTACAGGATCTGCTGCAAGGAGTCGTATACATTCTTAGAAAGACCTTGCTAAAGCATTCTTAGCCCAATACTGGCATGTGAGTGATATGGCTCCTGATCGTCTTTCTCTCCAAAGCATGGAGAAGAAAACAAATGAGAGTTTTAGAGAGTATGCTCAGAGGTGGAGAGATGCAGCTGTTGAAGTTCAACCCCTATTGACAGAAAAGGAGTTGACAATGTTATTTTTAAACACTCTTAAAGCTCCTTATTATAAGAGGATGATAGGAAATGTCATAAGAACTTTTCTGACATGGTGCTTTCAGGAGAGGCAATAGAGAAAGCCATTAAAAGTGGCAAGATTGAAGGTGCAGAGGTCAAAAAAGGAGGGTTTCCTAAGAAAAAGGAAGGAGATGTCCAAGCCATCTCCACAGGAGGTTATATTCACCAACACCCATCCAACCAATACCAATCTTATCCTCATGCCATCAATTATGTTTCACCCTACCCATATCAACCAAGCCCACCAATAAATACTCAGCCTATTTTTTGCCCGTAAACCCTGAGACCAACCCAACCCTTTACTCAACCTACAAACCTAATGTACAACCTTGGAAGGCCACACTTCAATCAAGAAAGACCCCCTATCACCCCAATCCCTATGACCTATGCAGAGCTGTATCCTAAACTGGTGCAAAACCATCTTATTGCCCCTGTATACCTTAAACCTTTAAAACCCCCGTATCTCAAATGGTATGATCCAAACGCAAAATGTGCTTACCACAATGACAATGTGGGTCACTCTATAGAAAATTGCTTGGGACTGAAGTATAAAGTGCAGGAATTGATGAAGGCCAAGCAGTTGAGTTTTAAGGAGCCGAAAGCAGAACAAGTTGTGAATGGGAATCCTTTACCAGATCATGGTAGAGCAGTAGTGAACATGTTGAGTAAGGAAAAGAAGGATTACATTAAAAGAGCTGTTACAGAAGTAAAGACTCCGTTAAGTCAGGTCTTTGATGTATTAGTGATGGCAGACATGTTGCAACCAGAAGCCTTGATTTTGGAGACCTATATGATTCGTATGACCCTAATCTGGTTTGTAAATACCATAATGGTGCAGTAGGTCATTCAATTCAGTCTTGTGAAGCTTTTCGTTGCAAATTGTAGGAGTTGATGGACTCATACCAAATTGAATTTTGGGAAGGAAGAGGAAAGGGGAATGAGGTTAGTGTGATTGATAACGACCTAAAGTCAAAGCCTTTGAAAATCCGCCTTGAGAAAAAATCAAGCCAAGCTAGTGGGATCACAATCAAAGCTCCTATTTCGTTTCCGTACAAAGACAACAAGGCGGTACCTTGGAGATATGGCTATGATATAGTAATGAATGGAGAAAGAGAGCATGTGTCCCCTAAAAGTCTCGAAACAGCGAATATCACTAGAGTTGGGGGAATGACACGAAGTGGGCGTTGCTATAGTCCTGAAATGTTAGCTAAGGCTAGAAAAGAGAAGGCAGGAATTGTGGAAGGGGATAAGGCTAACCCGATAGAGGTTCAAGAGACAAGATGTCAAGAGCCTATTACGAAAGAAGATGCCAACGAGTTTTTGAGTTTGATTAAGCATAGTGAATACAGTATTGTCGAGTAGTTGAACAAGACACCGGCAAAGGTTTCACTCCTATCACTACTCTTGAATTCTGAGTCTCACAGAAATGCTTTGCTAAAAGTGTTGAATCAATCATATGTACCTCATGATATATCAATGGACAAAATGGACAATCTAGTCGGTAATTTGGTGGCTTCAAATTATATATCTTTCAGTGATGACGAGATTCCTGCAGAAGGAAGGAGAAGCACTAAAGCCCTTCACATCACAGTTTGGTGCAAGAGCCACACAATTGGTAGGGTCCTCATTGATAATGGCTCGGCTCTCAATGTGATGCCTATGAGCACTTTGTTAAGGCTACCAGTGTATTCATCGTATATGCGGAAAAGCAACATGATCGTCAAGGCATTTGATGGAGTCCGTCGAGAAGTGTTGGGCGATATAGAAATACCTGTGGAGATTGGTCCATGTACTTTCAATATACAATTCCAAGTCATGGATATTGTGCCTTCATATACTCTTTTGTTAGGAAGACCTTGGATTCACACGACAGGAGTTGTCCCTTCCACTCTCTATCAAAAGGTGAAGTTTTTCGTAGGGAATCAACAAATCTCAGTTTCTGGAGAAGAGGACATCTTTGCCACTCAATCTCCAAACACTTCATATGTTGAGCCAACAGAGAATGCATGGGAATGTTCATATCAGGCTTTTGAATTTGTTAATGCAACCTACATAGGAGAAGGTTCGAAATTATATGCTCCTCACCTGTCAACAGCTACAGAGATGGTGGTGAAGCAAACCATGGGCAAAGGTTGGTATCCAGGAGTTGGATTAGGAAGAAACCACTAAGGGATTAAAAAGGCCGTCACAATTTTGGAAAGCAAGGACAGGTTTGGGTTATGGTATAAACCGACTTGGAAAGATAAAGCAAGGAAGATGGAAGAGAAGAAGGATAGGTGAATAGTACAGTTGAAAGGGGACGAGTTTGAAACTGAGAAGCTGATCATTCCTTACCTTTATGACACCTTCTATTTTGGTGGATACCAGACTGGCAACGAAGGAGGGAAACTTGTAATGCAACTTAAAGGGGATTTTTCTGATTTGTCCATTCACATGATAGATGAAAAGATATCAGAGGAGGGTGTAGCTGGACGGTTCGTGTACTTGACCCCTCCAAGAGCTGAATTGAAGAATTGGACGATTTTGGAGTTCCCAGAGATTTCCTTTGAAAAGTAATAATGCAGTTGTCTTTTTTTCTTTTGTATAATGCAAGTTGGATTTTTGTGCTTTAGCCCAAAAGCACCCAAATAAATTTTTATGTATGGGCTAACTTTGTTATTTTCCATTTCAATAAATGATTAGCATTATGCATTTCCATTTTCCCAGTCAATTTTTTGTCTTTTTCTAGCATGCCAACACTGAAAATACCCATAATTTCCCGTTTCATCTATTTTCAAGTATCAAAACAATAAGTAAGATGATAATAATGTCAATAATTCAGAAATCGATTTTGAAAACCCTGCTCAATTTGATAAATCTGATAATGAAGATGTCTCTACGGACTACCCTTTACCCCATGAGATCGATGGAAGAGGATAAGAAACCAATTGAACCTCATCAGGAAGTGGTTGAAATAATTAATCTAGGGGATGAAGAAAATAAGAAAGAAGTCAAAATCGGAACATCACTAGCATCAGACGAAAGAAAGGGCCTTGAGGAGTTGCTTCGTAAATATGTAGATGTGTTTGCTTGGTCTTACCAAGATATGCCTGGCCTTGATACTGATATTGTGGAGCATAGATTGCCTTTGAAACCAGAATGCAAACCGGTATAACAAAAGTTAAGACGCATGAAGTCGGAAATGTTGTTGAAGATAAAAGAAGAAGTTAAAAAGCAATTTGATGCAGGTTTTCTTAAAGTGGCCAAATACCCGGAGTAGGTAGCTAATATTGTCCCTGTGCCTAAGAAGGATGGAAAGGTGCGAATGTGCATAGATTATCGGGATTTGAACAGAGCTAGCCCTAAGGACAATTTTCCACTTCCTCACATTGACATCCTTGTCAACAATACAGCGAGACATTCCATATTTTCATTTATGGATGGCTTTTCCGGCTATAATCAAATCAAGATGGCTAGAGAAGACATGGAAAAGACTACTTTCATAACAATGTGGGGAACATTTTGCTATAAAGTCATGCCATTCGGATTGAAGAATGCTAGAGCCACATATCAAAGGGCTATGGTTTGTCTTTTCCACGACATGATGCATAAAGAAGTTAAGGTGTACATGGATGATATGATTGCAAAGTCTCGTGAGGGAGAAAATCATGTGGCTAATCTTAAGAAGCTTTTTGAAAGGTTGAGAAAGTATCGATTGAAGTTGAATCCAGCCAAGTGCACGTTCGGGGCAAAATATGGAAAATTTTTGGGATTTGTAGTTAGTGAAAGGGGAATAGAAGTTGATCTAGACAAGGTGCGTGCTATTCAGAACTTGTCCCCTCCTCACACCACAAAAGAAGTGAGAGCTTCTTAGGGAGACTAAACTATATATCCAGGTTCATCTCTCAACTTACTTCGAAGTGCGACCCAATTTTCAAGCTTCTTCGTAAACATGATTCTGGAGAATGGAACGGAGAATGTCAAAGGGCCTTTGATAAAGTCAAGGAGTACTTATCAAATCCGCCAGTGCTAGTACCTCCTATTCTTGGTAGACCTTTGATTTTGTACTTGACGGTTTATGAGAGTTCAATGGGATGTGTATTGGGGCAACGAGATGGGAGTGGTAAGAAAGAACAAGCCATCTACTACCTAAGTAAGAAGTTCACTAACTGTGAATCGAAGTATTCTCAATTGGAAAAGATGTGTTGCGCCTTAGCTTGGACAGCCTAAAGACTCAGACAGTACATGTTATATCACACAACTTGGTTGGTGGCCAAACTTGATCCTTTGAAGTATATTTTTGAGAAACCATCTTTGTCTAGTAGGATAGCAAGGTGGCAAGTTATGCTTTCTGAGTATGATATTGTATATGTGACTCAAAAGGCCATTAAAAGGAGTGTGATTGCCTATTTCTTAGCAGACCATGTTGTCAATGACTATGTGCCTATGAAACTTGATTTTCCAGATGAGGATCTGATGGTTGTATTTCAGGTAGAAGAAGAGAAGCCAGTTAAAAAATCATGGAAAATGTTCTTTGATGGAGCATCCAATACTTTTGGACGAGGAGTAGGAGTGGTCATGATATCCCCAGAAGGAGATCATCACCTGATTACTGCAAGATTGGATTTCAATTGTACCAACAACGTAGCTGAATATAAAGCATGTGTCATGGGTTTGCAAGCTGCCATTGAAAAGAAGATTGACGTGCTCGAGGTGTATGGAGATTCGGCTCTAGTCATCTACGAGTTGCGAGGAGAATGGGAAACTAGGGATTCGAAGTTTGTCCAGTACCAAAAATATATAGCTGATTTAATTGATCAGTTCAAAAGTATTCAGTTTGAGCATTTACCTCGAGAGGAAAATCAGATGGCAAATGCTCTAGCCACTTTGGTTGCAATGTTCAAGTTGGACGGTAATGCTGGAATCCAACCCATCAGGATGAATTTGAAGAGTTCACCAATGCATTGCGCAAGTTTAGAAGAAGAAGTCGATGGAAAGCCTTGGTACTATGACATCTTACAATACATTAAAAACCAGCAGTACCCAGAACATGCTTCGGAAAATGACAAAAGAATCATTAGGAGAATGGCCCTGGGATTCTTTTTAGATGGGGAAGTCTTGTACAAAAGAAGCCAAGATCAGGTACTTTTAAGATGCGTGAATATTGCAGAAGCTAAATAGGTATTAAAGGAGGTACATGAAGGATCTTGTGGGGCACACTCTAATGGTCATATGATGGCAAGACAAATAATGAGAGTGAGTTATTATTGGTCGACCATGGAAAAGGATTGTATTAACTATGCTAGAAGATGCCATAAATGTCAGATCTATGTTGACAAGATTCACACTCCACTAGACGCCCTGCATGTATTAGCCCCTCCTTGGCCTTTCTCTATGTGGGGGATGGACGTGATAGGACCCATTACACCGAAAGCTTCAAATGGGCATCGATTTATTTTTGTGATGATTGATTATTTCACTAAGTGGGTAGAAGCGGCGTCTTTTGCTAGTGTGACACGAGCGGCAGTGTGCAGATTCATAAAGAAAGATATCATATGCCGATATGGACTTTCAGAAAGAATTATTTCAGACAATGCTTGTAATTTGAACAACACAATGATGGAAGAAGTTTGTGCACAATTCAAAATCAAGCATCACAATTTGGCGCCGTATCGTCCACAGATGAATAGGGAAGTAGAAGCTGCAAACAAAAATGTCAAGAGAATAATGGGAAAAATGACAGAAACTTATAAGGATTGGCATGAAAAGTTGCCTTTCGCCTTGTATGCATACAGAACATCAATGCGCACGTCTACTGGGGCAACCCCATTTTCACTAGTATACGGGATGGAGGCCATGGTACCAATTGAAGTAGAAATTCCATCATTAAGGGTCTTAATGGAAACACAATTGGAAGAGGCAGAGTGGGTACGGGAACGCTATGAACAATTAAATCTTATTGATGAGAAAAGGCTTGTAGTGTTATGCCATGGCCAGTTGTACCAAAGAAGAATGATGAGAGCACATGATAAGAAGGTCCGGCCTAGGAAGTTCCGAGATGGGGATCTAGTTTTGAAGAAAATCCTCCCAAATCAACAAGATAGTAAAGGAAAATGGGCATCGAATTGGGAGGGACCATATGTAGTGAAAAGATCTTTCTCTGGTGGGGCATTAATATTGGCAAATATGGATGGTGAGGACTTGCCAAATCCTATCAATTCTGATGCTATTAAGAGGTATTATGCCTAAAAAAAAGAAAAGAAAAAGGAGGACTCAAATTGAAAACCCGAAAAGGGCGGTTTGAGTCAATGGGGGATACCTAAGTTGAAAACCTGAAAAGGCAGCTTAGGTACTAGGAGATGCATTAGAAGAGTCATAGATGACACTTGATAAGTTCGATTTACGTTGATGATGCGAAGAAGTGTGGAAAAAAAAAGAGAAAAAAGAAAAAAGAAATAAAAAGGAGGATTTAAATCGAAAACCCGAAAAGGGCGGTTTAAATCAATGAGGGGATATTTAGGTTGAAAACCTGAAAAGGCAACTTCAGTATAGGGAAGAATCAGCATTGAAGAATTTGTGATGTCAAGGGAAAAGATTTAGTCCAAAGGGCTCTGCAGGATTAGATAAATTGATGGAGCAGGCTTTTCAAGAGAGAAATTTGAATTAATTTGATCAGAATTGTCAGAATGTTAATTGTTGAGATATCTGATTGTCTCGTCAATACAATTATCCTTGTAATATTCCTCTGTTCAAATTTGCTTGACGTTTGTAATAAAATAACCTCTCTTCCAGACTTATCTCGTATCTACTTCCATTTACCTTCTTACCTTGATTGGGAAAATTGAAGTTTGCATTATGCTAGTCATATTATTAGGATGGTAATTAATAGATGATTGGCAAATATTTTTTTTTAAAATAAAAAAATGAGAGAAAAAGATAATTGCATTACTTAGAAAAGGAAAGAAGAGGGACAAAAATATAATGGAATATTAGAAGATTAGTAAACTAAGTCGAATACACCAGCTGCTTAGAAACAAAAAAAAAAGAAAAAGAAGAATGAAGATTGAAGGTGACGATATGAGAAAGTCGCTAACTAATTTAAGACAAGATTGGTTCGAAAAAAGTTTGAAAAAAAAAGGGGGGTGTTTTGAGCCTTTGTTGTCACAGTTATAATGAAATTATTTTTAGCATGCATCCCATTCATTTCAAAAAGAAAGACATTTTTAAAGATGAGAAATTTTAAAGTTTCAGGACCTTGCTAGTCGAAGGAGCATTTAAGAGATGAGAAAATTTAAAATTTCAGGGCCTTCTTAGTCGAAGGAGCATTTAAGAGATGAGAAAATTTAAAGTTTCAGGGCCTTCCTAGTCGAAGGAGCATTTTGGAGATGAGAAATTTAAAGTTTCAGGGCCTTCCTAGTCGAAGGAGCATTTAAGAGATGAGAAAATTTAAAGTTTCAGGGCCTTCTTAGTCGAAGGAGCATTTTAGATGGGAAATTTTAAAGTTTCAAGGCCTTCCTAGTCGAAGGAACATTTAAGAGATGAGAAAATTTAAAGTTTCAGGGCCTTCATTGTCGAAGGAGCATTTTAGATGGGAAATTTTAAAGTTTTAGGGCCTTCCTAGTTGAAGGAGCATTTTAGAGTAAAAAAATTCTAAAAAAGTCTCAGGGCCTTCCTAGTCGAAGGAGCACTTTAGGTGAAAGATTAAAAAAAAAAAGAGTTTTAGGGCTTTCTTGACCAAAAGAACATGTCGAAGATACGAAAAATGAAAGTTTTAAGGGTCTCGCTGTTTGGAGGAGCACTTTTTCACGGAAAGAACAAAATCGGTGTCTAAAGTCTTTGCCCTATTCCTGATGCTTAGTAATGTGCAAAGAGGGGCAACTGTAGACGCCAATTTTTGTCCGGAGCTAAGTAGTGTGGAGTTGTGAACCTCGAGCCACTCAACATGCATTCTAATAATTGAAAATGAATTAAACCCATGTTTGAATAATTAATTTTATTTTATTTATTTATTTATTCTATTTTTGTTTTTCTTTCTTTTTCTTCTTTTCTCTTTTCCTTTATATTTTTACTTTTATTATTTTTTTTATTTTATCTTTTTCTTTTCTTTTCTTTTCTTTTTCATTATTATTCATTTTTATTATTATTTCTCTTTTATTTTTATTTCTCTTTTTATTCTTATTTTTATTTTTTATTTCATTAATATGAATTTTAGTATTTTATTTTTCTTCTATTTATTTTATTATTACTCATTTATTTATTTTGATAAAAAAATGCAAAAAAAATTAAAAAAGGGAAACAAAACAAAAAAAACGAAAACCTTAATCTGAAACCCTAACCCAAACCCTGATCAAAACCCCAAACTGTGACCCTAAAACCAAACCCCCATGAAACTCTTAACCCAAACCCTGACCGAAACCTCAAGCCCCAAACAGAATCCCAAATCGCAAACAAAACCTAAATCCCAAATCGAACCCTAACCCTAAATGCCACAAGATCCTCAGAAACACAAAAGGAAAGAACTGGCAAGTCAAATAGGTCTCGGATCTGCAGGGAAATCAAGATTAAAAGGGAATTTAAAATCGGACATTAAAGGAGAATCATAATCGGATCTAGATCCGATTTCTAAACTCCCAAAAATACACTGTAGACACCAATTTTTGTCCGAAACTAGACAGTACAGAATTGTGAATCTCGAGTCACTTGACGTGTATTCTAAAAACTGAAAAGGGATTGAACCCATGTTTGAATATTTGATTTTATTTTGTTATTTTTATTTATTTATTTTGTTTTATTTTATTTTTATTTGATTTTATTTATTTATTTTTATTTGTTTTATTTATTTATTTCTATTTTATTTTTTGTTTGTTTTTGTTATTCTTTTTATTTTTATTTATTTATTTATTTTATTTTTATTTTTCTTTCTTTCTTTTCTTTCCTTTTCTTCTTTTCTCTTTTTATTTATATTTTTACTTTTATTATTATTATTATTATTATTATCTTTTTCTTTTCTTTTCTTTTCTTTTTCATTATTATTCATTTTTATTATTATTTCTCTTTATTTTTATTTCATTGATATGAATTTTAGGATTTTATTTTTCTTCTATTTATTTTATTATTTATTCATTTATTTATTTTGATAAAAATGCAAAAAAATTAAAAAAGGAAACAAAACAAATAAACAAAAACCCTAAAACCTAACCCTGATCGAAACCCTAAACCCCAAATAGAACCCCTAACCCCAAATAGATCTAAACCTTTAACCCAAACCCCAAATCAAAACCTCAATTTCCCAAACCAAACCCTAATCCAAAACCCCAAACTGAACCAAACCCTAACAAAGCCACCAGAGACACAAAAGGAAAGATCTGGTCTTCGAAATTTGTAAGGAAATCAAGATTAAAATATACAGAATCAAGCATTAAAGGCCATATCACAATCGGATCTGAAATCCGATTTTTGACCCTCCAAAAAACTGAGATCTAACATTAATAAAAGGGACCAGCAGACACAGATTTGAGAAAAAAACACCACAACAACCAAGAGCCAATAGTAACCCCAACACAGAGAGAAAACCTAAAAAGATAACAGTACAAAAACACAAAAAAAAGAACAACAACAACAGAGGGGAGCAGGTCGGGGGTTTTGATAGTTTAGGCAGTAGACGTTCGGATTTTAAAAGTTAGATCCGTGGGTTTGCCTAAGGATTTAGGGGTCACGGTTTGCAGATTTGGTTTAGGGAGGGAGAGAGGAAGGTTTCTGGGTGGTGGACGGCGGGGATAGTCACCGGATTCTGGGGATTTTTTGTTTTTCGACGACCGTTTGGAGTTTTCAGCCACCGAAAATCGCCTGGGTCGAGAGGATTGAAAACCTTTTTTTCTGGAAAGTGAAAATTTGACCAAAAAATCAGAAAGAGGGTTTAAATACCCAGCTCGGAACGACGTCGTTTTGGAGTGCCGTGACCCGCATGCCGACTCGCGTCCGACCCGACCCGACCCGATCGCAAGGTTTCTCTTTTCCATTTTCTGATGAATTTTCCCTTTTTCATTTATTTTATATTTTTATATATATTTTTCATTTTATTTTATTTTTGTATATACTTGTAATTAATGTAAATTTAACTTATTTAATTAATTTCAATAATAATGGGTTAATAGATTTAGTTCAATATACAGATAGTGTAATTTAACAGATGTTGATAAGATTTAATTTGTGCAATGTAGTTTATATTCAAATGGATGTAATTTATTTTATTTTATTTTATATTTTTGGCTTGATTGTTTAGTTTGATTAGTATGATTTAATTTGATTAGCATGATTCAATATAATTGGTATGACTTCTTTAATTTTGCAAATAAAATTTATATGATATGTTTAATTTAGTGCATGGTTAAAATACTGTCAAATTTGTTTATGTAGCTTAGGATTGTAGTGCTTTAGTAGGTGATAATAAGAAATAAGTTAAGAAAAATAATAGGATGAAAAATAGTACTCAAGTTAAAAATTGGATTTTACCGAATGAATGTGAATTATACTGATGATGAAATTTCAAGAAAGTCAATCGAGACTCTTTGAAATTTCTAGGTGAGAGGATTATTCCTTAAGTTGAGCCAAATTGATGTGATACTTTTAGAAGAATTTTCAATAAAATATAATTCATATTTATTTTAAGATTAAATAGATATAAAATAAGTGGAATGAATAAAAATTAATTAATAAAGACCAAAATTAAATGAGCATAAACAAAAATAATGGATAAATAAAAAGGATAATAAATAAGAAATAGGAATTAGGTTGAGAATTACACTTTTGGGAGAATTTTCAATAAAATATAATTCATATTTATTTTAAGATTAAATAGATATAAAATAAGTGGAATGAATAAAAATTAATTAATAAAGACTAAAATTAAATGAGCATAAACAAAAATAATGGATAAATGAAAAGGATAATAAATAAGAAATAGGAATTAGGTTGAGAATTAGATTTTATAGAATGAATGTGAATCGTACCAATGATGAAATTTCGAGAAAGTCAATTGAGACTCCTTGAAATTTCTAGGTGAGAGGATTCTCCCTTACGTTGAGCCAAATTGATGAGATACTTTTGGGAGAATTTTTAATAAAATATAGTTCATATTTATTTTTAGATAAATAAATATAAATAAATAAAATGAACAAAATATAAATTAGATAAAGACTATGCTTAAATAAATATGAATAAAAATTAGATAAATAAACGAATGAATAAATAAATAAATAAATAAATGTGACATGAAGACAAGAGTACAATAAAAGTTGAAATAAGTATGAATTATGCCGATGATGAAATTTCAAGAAAGTCAATTGAGACTCCTTGGAAATTTCTAGATGAGGAGGTTCTTTTTGAACCGAGCTAAATTGATAGGACGCTTAAGAGTGAATTTTCAATAAAACATAATTCATGTTTATATTTTAAAAATAAGATGAATAAGAATATAAAAATAATTAAAATAAATAAAAAGTCCAAGAAATTTATAAAATGAATATAGAGTCAAAATTAGAGATAAGATTAAAAAAGGAACCTCATAAAATATTAAAATTTATCCGACGATGGAGTTCAAGAAGGTCAATTGAGACTCCTTGAATATCTTGAGGTGAGGGGAATTTCTAAGGTTGGAGCCAAATTGATGGAAAAATCTTAAAACTTTTCCCAATACATAAGTGTATGGAAATTAATATGAACTCAAAGCAAATTGTAAAGATAACCTAAATCTAGTTGGTACCATTTTAGGATGGGCGTTTTAGGGGTGCTAATCCTTCCCTACACGTAACCGTACTCCCAAACCCTAGTGTCTTTGAATGTAGACCAAGCCTTATCCTTAGTTTGAATAGGTGACCAATCACACCTAAGTTAGAATGGTTGGTGGCGACTCCATATCTTTGTGTCTAGCTATTAGGTTTCTCTAAAACTTAATACTTTATGACAGATTGGCGACTCCACTAGGGACATTAGAGAGTCAGGCCAATACTTAGTTTTAAGTTATCTTAGAATTTGCTTAAGAGATCTTAGTAGAAAATAAACATTAAATAAAACATTATTCCTTCATACACACACATCACTTTGCATTAGCATGCATAAGCCCTCGACCCGGGTTCAGTCCTTTTAGGAGGGGGTAAAGTATCTACGCTCTCGTGAGGTAATACCTCCGCAATGGCTAGCGAAATACTCTCATTCAAATTGAACCTTTCCGTTTGTAGCCTATGATGGGTGAGGATTGGGTGCCTTACTAGTCCATATGGACGACAGTAAGGAGCAATATGGGAACTTTTAAAAGGTCGACTTATCCAAACCAAGCATATAAAGAAACCTAAGAGGCCAACTTAAGTTCGAGCCATGCCAGCTCATCATGTAGAGATAACTAAGGATCAGGACACATGAAGGAAATTTTCTTCTTTTCAAAAAAATATAATAATAAAAAATCAAAATGAAGAAAATAAAGAGATGAAATGTGACTATTCATCACATGAGGCTTTCCTTTGATTTTGCGATGCATAACATGTCAATTTCAACATTGCACCTATACATCTAGACATTTTTGGTCATACATAAATTGAGCATGCATCTCATGCATAGGTTTGTGTGCATATCATGGCATCTTGATTTAGACTATGGTAATAAAGGTGAGAAGATAGCTTGGCTGTCAAAATTGCCAGTCACCCATATGATACTTGTTTGCAAACAAGAGTAATGGAGAATGAGCAATTGGCACGAATTGATGGAATTGAAAAGGTGCAACAAGAGATTGTCAGGGCCCAAGAAGAGTCTATGGAACAAATGGCTAAGATGATGGAGATCATGATGAGCTTGGCAAAAGGGAAGGGAGTTGATGAAGACACTAACGTTAGAGTGGAGCCCCAAATGGAGGACCCCATCAAGCAAGAGAAGCTTAGGAGGGAAGCGATTGAACTAGGTTCTCATGAGGGGATGCATCGTATGTGTGATATGTTAGAGGAGAGACTGAGGGCTATCGAAGGGAGCACTATTTATGGAAACATTGATGAGGAGAAATTGAGTTTGGTTCCTGATTTGGTATTACCCGTAAAATTCAAAGTCCCCAACTTTGAAAAATATGATGGAACTAAATGCCCATTAGCCCATATTACAATGTTTTGTCGAAAAATGGCAGGGCATACTCACAATGAAAAGTTGCTCATCCACTACTTTCAAGATAGCCTTATTGGGTCCGTAGAAAAGTGGTATATCCAATTAGATAGAGGACGTATCCATTCATGGAAGGATCTTGCACGAGCCTTCATAGCTCAATATCAACATGTAAAGGATATGGCACCAGATCGATTATTGTTACAGAATATGGAAAAGAGGGCTACCGAGAGCTTTAGAGAATATGCTCAGAGATGGCGAGACATTGCCGCTCAGGTTCAGCCTCCCCTTACGGAGAAAGAGACGACAATTCTGTTTGTCAATACACTTAAGGCTCCATACTATGAGAGAATGATTGGTAATGTCACCAAAAACTTTGCAGATATGGTACTTTCTGGTGAGATAATCGAATATGCTATAAAAAGCGGGAAGATTGAATGGACAAATACAATGAGAGGTGCAACATTCAATAACGAGAGTCAAGATGTTCAGGCTGTGACTAATGAAAAGCAGTATGAAAGTTATACCCCATATTACCTATACCCTATGCAACAAGCCCACCACCTTTGTCCATATCCTTATCAGTCAATTCCTCAAAATGGTTTTCAACCTAACTTTTGTCCTCAATTACTCTCTACCCTACCAAACAATCCAAGAAGGCCAAGAAACGGTTTAAAGAGATTGCCAATTCCAATTTCTAAACTATTGCCTTTTCTAATAAAGAACCAGTATCTGGTGCCTATGCCTTTGAAAACAACTCCAAACCCAGCAGGAAAGAGTTATAAACCAAATAGCAAATGTGAATATCACATGGGGGCAATTGGGCATTCAACAGAAAAGTGCAGGCAATTGAAGGAAAAGGTTGAAGAACTCATTATTTGTGGTGCCTTGACTCAAGAGCTTATTGAACAATGGAAGTTTGCTTCTCTATAGGCCAAGTTTCCTATGTGTAATTTGTGGATGTGAGATGTTCTCAAGATTCTTGAAAATTGCATCAAGTTGTTTTGAAAAGCTTTCTATATTTTTCTTTCCAAGTAGATGAAATAAAATAATTTTGAAAACATTGGTGATTGTTATTGAGAATGAATAGACCTAGCCATTACATTTTCAGTATACTTTTCGATTCAGTGAAAAATTGGAATCCATAAAGAAACACAAGCTTGAAATTCATTCATTTTTGCTTACCATGGTAAACTTTTGAAGTCAATGATCTTCGTTAAGGTAATGAGCAATGAAATGATTGATGAATTTGCAAAACTTTTTGGAATTGTTTTGAAGGACCATTTCATGAAGCATTCTCTTAAGGACTTTGTATTTGGAAATTTGATAAATGTTAAGGCCAAGCTAAGAATCCCAGACAAATCAACCCAAAATTCTTTCTCATAACGTCAATTTTCTAACTCAAACCATCCTTTGCTATATCTTAGGGCAAAATGATTGAAAGAGCCAAGCTTTTGATAACCCCATCATCTTTTAATGGCCATTCTTAATTTGATTAATATCCTTTTCCTATTTTAAACCATGATAATGAAAATTGTTGCATATGACCTTCATAAAGTTGAGTTGATACATTCTGGGCATGAGTTGTGAAAAAAAAGTGAAGAAAAAGGAAGTAAAAAAAAATGATTGTGAAACCATGCACGAGGGATATTCAAATGATTTTAAAAGCCAAATTTTCATCTTGAGGATTGGTTTTCAATAGAAGTGTCAATATTTAATATGACAAATGGCCATCTTTCATATTCATATTACTGAAATGAAATCATCCCTTTGTTACCCCTTTTGAGCTTATTGATTTCTTTCTAAATGAACCTTCACCAAGGATCACCCTCCACATTAGAGAGGCAAATACATCAGAGGAGTTTTTAGAAGCATTAGTGATTGATCTTATGTCAAATACAAGAAAATGATGCCATATGTTAAGTGGCAAATGTGAGAAGAAGGATATGTGAAGATGGAAATCAATATAAAAAAACAAGAAAATGAAAAAATATGAAAAAGGTAGATGCAAAAGAAAAAGGGGGGATGGAAAAGAAGAAATGAATGAGAATAAAAAATTAGAAAAAGAAAAGAAAAATGCTTCGAAGAGTGGGAAGGATAGATGTTCACAATCGAAGAAATGATCCTTGGTTCGATAAACCTTGAAAACACTTATTTTGGGCCTATTTTAATAATTCTTTGAAAACCCTAAACCTTGGCCTACAGTACGTGCTTAAAAGTCCATTTTGATCAAATAAAGATGCTTGTATTGAAAAGCTTTTCTTTGAGAGACCATCATCATTATTTAGTTTGGAATGAAATTTGAATTCTCAAATGCATGGTAGAATAATCAATAATAAAAAAGAAGAAAAAAAGAGAATGAAGCTCTAGGGTGAAAACCTATGAAAGGGCAGTCTAGAGCAAATTTGAAACAACTCAAAACCATTGTTTGTGACTATGCTAAGGCAATAACAAGAAAGAAGAAAAACTAGAGTGATGCTTTCAGTCAAGACCTTTTGAGAAATTCAAAAACCATCACCTTGAAGTTTTGACTTGAGATTTGTATCTTTGGTACCCTTACCCCAAAATTTGAGCCATCACAGCTAGTCTTAACATTTGTTAAAGTCCACATATCAAGAAATTAAGAAAGTGCTAAAATGGATTGTGTTCTGTGAAAGTTATTTTTACAAAAGGAATTTTGATTTTCAAGGAATTTGTTTCATTTGTGAGCCTAGATGAAGAGACATTGATAATTAAAATCTTTCTTAATAACCAAGCAGCCTTTATGCACTTAATCAGTTCATTTATTCAGCTAGACCAAGTTATGACTCATTCTATTTGTTCTTAATAGTAATCACCAATTTTTAAGAGATCTAAATGTCAAATGTTTTTATCTTGGAAAATTATTATGTGGGGCAATTTTCTATTTTCAAAAAGAAACTTGAAGAAGTGAAAAATGAGAGTTTTGTGATTTTATGGGGGCAAGTTCTTGTTTTAAAGAAATCAAGTGTGGTGATGGTGTTTTTAAGACTATTCTTGGGGCAATCTTTGGTTGATTTGAGAGCATGAATTTTCTTAAAGATATGAGAAGTGGTGAAGTGTTCTTATGAATAGTTTGGGATGATTTTGTTGTTATGATTTGGATTGATGAATTTTAAGTTGATAAGAATTGTGGGGTAAGAAGAAAACTAAATGAATGATGATGATGGGGCAATGCGAAGACTGAATGAATGATGATTGCTAAATTTAAAGAAAGAAGAATTGTGGGGCAAGAAGAAGACTGAATGAATGATGATGGGGCAAATGATTTTAGAATTGCTAAAGTTGAAGAAAGAAGAATGATGAGGCATTGAAAGATTGAATGATAAGGCAGAGAGAAGATTAAAGGATGACAAATTTTTGAAGAAAGGAATATGGTAGATTGATGATGTGACTTGGTAAGGCATTATTTATCATTTGCATTGCATTCATGACATGCATGACATTTCATTATATGCATTTTTACACCAAAAAAATTTGAACTGTTTGTTAAGACAATAGGATAAAAAGTTTTGAAAGATTAGATAACTAAAATTTTGAAAAATTAAAAAAAAAAGAACAAAAAGAAAATCAGAAAATGTGAGAAGGATTAGGAATAAGATGTGATGAAAAAGGTATGAAGTTTTGAAACAAAAATGTTAAAAATTTAGAAAGGAAGAGGAAACTAAAAAGGTATGGATATGATGGGATAATGAAAAAGGGATTGAAAGATGTGATGAGATGAAAAAATGTGATAGAAAATAACAAAAAGAAGAAAATAGAATGATAAGATGATTTAGAAGATAGAATTGAAATGATGAGATAAGATCACAGCCTCCGGGTACAATCAATAAGACCTCCGGACATGATTCATTAAAACCTATGGGTACAATCTATAAGACCTTCGGGCATAAGTCATTAGAACCTCTGGGTACAATCTGTAAGACCTCCGAGCTTGATTCATTAAAACCTCCGGGTACAATCTATAAGACCTCTGGGCATGATTCATTAAAACCTCCGGGTACAATCTATAAGACCTCCGGGCATGATTCATTAAAAATTTCGAGTACAATCTATAAGACTTCCGGGCATGATTCATTAAAACCTCTGGGTACAACCTGTAAGACCTTCGGGCAAGTTTTCTCAAAACCTCGGGGTATAATTTATAAGACCTCCGAGCATAATTGAGCATTTTAGAGATGAGAAATCTTAAAGTTCCAGGGCCTTCCTAGTTGAAGGAGCATTTTAGAGATGAGAAAATTTAAAGTTTCAGGGCCTTCTTAGTCGAAGGAGCATTTTAGAGATGAGAAAATTTAAAGTTTCAGGGCCTTCTTAGTCAAAGGAGCATTTTAGAGATGAGAAAATTTTAAAGTTTCAGGGCCTTCATAGTCGAAGGAGCATTTAAGAGATGAGAAAATTTAAAGTTTCAGGGCCTTCCTAGTCGAAGGAGCATTTAAGAGATGAGAAAATTTGAAGTTTCAGGGCCTCCCTAGTCGAAGGAGCATTTTGGAGATGAGAAAATTATAAAGTTTCAGGGCCTTCCTAGTCGAAGGAGCATTTTGGAGATGAGAAATTTAAAGTTTCTGGGCCTTCCTAGTCGAAGGAGCGTTTTAGAGATGAGAAGAGTTTTAAAGTTTCAAGGCCTTCCTAGTCGAAGGAGCGTTTTAGAGATGAGAAGAGTTTTAAAGTTTCAGGGCCTTCCTAGTCAAAGGAGCCTTTTAGAGATGAGAAAAGTTTTAAAGTTTCAGGGCCTTCCTAGTCGAAGGAGCGTTTTAGAGATGAGAAAAGTTTTAAAGTTTTCGGGTCTTCTTAGTCGAAAGAGCATTTTAGAAATGAGAAAGGTTTAAAATTTCAGGGCCTTCTTAGCCGAAAGAGCATTTTAGAAATGAGAAAGGTTTAAAATTTCAGGGCCTGCTTAGCCGAAGGAACATATTGAAGATGAGAAAATTTAAAGTTTCAGGGCCTTCCTAGTCGAAGGAGCATTTTGGAGATGAGAAATTTAAAGTTTCTGGGCCTTCCTAGTTGAAGGAGCGTTTTAGAGATGAGAGAGTTTTAAAGTTTCAGGGCCTTCCTAGTCGAAGGAGCATTTTAGAGATGAGAAGAGTTTTAAAGTTTCAGGGCCTTCCTAGTCGAAGGAGCATTTTAGAGATGAGAAGAGTTTTAAAGTTTCAGGGCCTTCCTAGTCGAAGGAGCGTTTTAGAGATGAGAAGAGTTTTAAAGTTTCAGGGTCTTCCTAGTCGAAGGAGCCTTTTAGAGATGAGAAAAGTTTTAAAGTTTCAGAGCCTTCCTAGTCGAAAGAGCGTTTTAGAGATGAGAAAAGTTTTAAAGTTTTCGGGTCTTCTTAGCCGAAAGAGCATTTTAGAAATGAGAAAGGTTTAAAATTTCAGGGCCTTCTTAGCCGAAGGAACATATTGAATATGAGAAAATTTAAAGTTTCAGGGCCTTCCTAGTCGAAGGAGCATTTTGAAGATAAGAAGTTTAAAGTTTCAGGGCCTTCCTAGTCGAAGGATCATTTAAGAGATGAGAAAATTTAAAGTGTCAGGGCCTTCCTAGTCGAAAGAGCATTTAAAAGATGAGAAAATTTAAAGTGTCAGGACCTTCCTAGTCGAAGGAGCATTTTAGATGGGAAATTTTAAAGTTTCAGGACCTTCCTAGTCGAAGGAGCATTTTAGAGATGAAAAATTCTAAAAAAGTCTCAAGGCCTTCCTAGTTGAAGGAGCACTTTAGGTGAAAGATTAAAAAAAAAAAGGTTTTAGGGTTTTCTTAACCAAAAGATCCCGTCGATGATAAGAAAATTTGAAATTTTAAGGATCTCGCTATTTGGAGGAGCGTTTTTCACGAAAAGGACAAAATTGGTGTCTAAAGTCTTTGCTCCATTACTGATGCTCAGCAATGTGCAAAGATGGGCAGCTGTAGACACCAATTTTTGTCCGGAACTAAATAGTATGGAATTGTGAATCTCGAGTCACTTGACGTGTATTCTAAAAACTGAAAAGGGATTGAACCCATGTTTGAATAATTGATTTTATTTTGTTATTTCTATTTATTTATTTATTTATTTTGTTTTATTTTATTTTTATTTGATTTTATTTTTTGTTTGTTTTTGTTATTCTTTTTATTTTTATTTATTTATTTTATTTTCTTTCTTTCTCTTCTTTCCTTTTCTTCTTTTCTCTTTTTATTTATATTTTTACTTTTATTATTATTATTATTATTATTATTATTATTATTATTATTATTATTATCATCTTTTTCTTTTCTTTTCTTTTCTTTTCTTTTTCATTATTATTCATTTTTATTATTATTTCTCTTTATTTTTATTTCATTGATATGAATTTTAGTATTTTATTTTTCTTCTATTTATTTTATTATTTATTCATTTATTTATTTTGATAAAAAATGCAAAAAAATTAAAAAAAGAAACAAAACAAAAAAACAAAAACCCTAAAACCTAACATTGATCGAAACCTTAAACCCCAAACAGAACCCTTAACCCTGAACAGATCTGAAACCCTTAACCCAAACCCCAAATCGAAACCTCGATTTCCCAAACCAAACCTTAATCCAAAACCTCAAACTGAACCAAACCCTAACAAAGCCACCAGAGACACAAAAGGAAAGATCTGGTCTTCGAAATCTGCAAGGAAATCAAGATTGAAAGATACAGAATCAAGCATTAAAGGCCATATCACAATCGGATCTGAAATCCGATTTTTGACCTTCCAAAAAACTGAGATCTAACATTAATAAAAGGGACCAGCAGACACAGATCTGAGAAAAAAACGCCACAACAACCAAGAGCCAACAGTAACCACAACACAGAGAGAAAACCCAAAAAAGATAACAGCACAAAAACACAAAAAAAGAACAACAACAATAGAGGGGAGCAGGTCGGGGGTTTTGATAGTTTAGGCAGTAGAGGTTCAGATTTTAAAAGCTAGATCTGTGGGTTTGCCTAAGGATTTAAGGGTCACGGTTTGCAGATTTGGTTCAGGGAGGGAGAGAGGAAGGTTTCTGGGTGGTGGACGACGGAGATAGTCACCGGAATCTGGGGATTTTCTGTTTTTCGGTGACCGTTTGGAGTTTCCGGCCATCGAAAATCGCCTGGCTCGAGAGGATTGAAAACCTTTTTTTTTGGGAAGTGGAAATTTGACCAAAAAATTGGAAAGAGGGTTTAAATACCCAGCTCGAAACAACGTCGTTTTGGAGTGCCGTGACCCGCATGCCGACTCGCGTCCGACCCGACCCGACCCGATCACAAGGTTTCTCTTTTCCATTTTCTGATGAATATTTATTTTATATTTATATATATATTTTTCATTTTATTTTATTTTTGTATATACTTGTAATTAATGTAAATTTAACTTATTTAATTAATTTCAATAATAATGGGTTAATAGATTTAGTTCAATATACAGATAGTGTAATTTAACAGATGTTGATAAGATTTAATTTGTGCAATGTAGTTTATATTCAAATGGATGTAATTTATTTTATTTTATTTTATTTTTTTGGCTTGATTGTTTAGTTTGATTAGTATGATTTAATTTGATTAGCATGATTCAATATAATTGGTATGACTTCTTTAATTTTGCAAATAAAATTTATATGATATGTTTAATTTAGTGCATGGTTAAAATACTGTCAAATTTGTTTATGTAGCTTAGGATTGTAGTGCTTTAGTAGGTGATAATAAGAAATAAGTTAAGAAAAATAATAGGATGAAAAATAGTACTCAAGTTAAAAATTGGATTTTACCGAATGAATGTGAATTATACTGATGATGAAATTTCAAGAAAGTCAATCGAGACTCTTTGAAATTTCTAGGTGAGAGGATTATTCCTTAAGTTGAGCCAAATTGATGTGATACTTTTAGAAGAATTTTCAATAAAATATAATTCATATTTATTTTAAGATTAAATAGATATAAAATAAGTGGAATGAATAAAAATTAATTAATAAAGACCAAAATTAAATGAGCATAAACAAAAATAATGGATAAATAAAAAGGATAATAAATAAGAAATAGGAATTAGGTTGAGAATTACACTTTTGGGAGAATTTTCAATAAAATATAATTCATATTTATTTTAAGATTAAATAGATATAAAATAAGTGGAATGAATAAAAATTAATTAATAAAGACTAAAATTAAATGAGCATAAACAAAAATAATGGATAAATGAAAAGGATAATAAATAAGAAATAGGAATTAGGTTGAGAATTAGATTTTATAGAATGAATGTGAATCGTACCAATGATGAAATTTCGAGAAAGTCAATTGAGACTCCTTGAAATTTTTAGGTGAGAGGATTCTCCCTTAAGTTGAGCCAAATTGATGGGATACTTTTGGGAGAATTTTCAATAAAATATAGTTCATATTTATTTTAAGATTAAATAAATATAAATAAATAAATTGAACAAAATATAAATTAGATAAAGACTACGCTTAAATAAATATGAATAAAATTAGATAAATAAACGCATGAATAAATAAATAAATAAATGTGACATGAAGACAAGAGTCAATAAAAGTAGAAATGAGTATGAATTATGCCGATGATGAAATTTCAAGAAAGTTCAAGAAAGTCAATTGAGACTCCTAGGAAATTTCTAGGTGAGGAGGTTCCTTTTGAGCCAAGCCAAATTGATAGGACGCTTAAGAGTGAATTTTCAATAAAACATAATTCATGTTTATATTTTAAAAATAAGATGAATGAGAATATAAAAATAATTAAAATAAATAAAAAGTCCAAGAAATTTATAAAATGAATATAGAGTCAAAATTAGAGATAAGATTAAAAAAGGGACCTCATAAAATATTAAAATTTATCCGACGATGGAGTTCAAGAAGGTCAATTGAGACTCCTTGAATATCTTGAGGTGAAGGGAATTTCTAAGGTTGGAGCCAAATTGATGGAAAAATGTTAGAAATTTTCCCAATACATAAGTATATCGAAATTAATATGAACTCAAAGCAAATTGTAAAGATAACCTAAATCTAGTTGGTACCATTTTAGGATGGGCGTTGTAGGGGTGCTAATCCTTCCCTACACATGACCGTACTCCCGAACCCTAGTGTCTTTGAATGTAGACCAAGCCTTATCCTTAGTTTGAATAGGTGACCAATCATACCTAAGTTAGAATGGTTGGTGGCGACTCCATATCTTTGTGTCTAGCTATTAGGTTTCTCTAAAACTTAATACGTTATGACATATACAGATCTAACATTTTATAAAAAGCACACAGACAGAGACAAATAGGGATAGCAATCACAATCGAGAGAAAAACACACAACAACAGCCACAAGAGACAACGGAGCGAAAAAACACAGAATCACAGAGAGAACAGAGTCAAAAATAACAGAGGTAGTCCGTTGAGGGTTTGGGGGCTTAGGCAGTATAAAGTTTTAGTCTTGAGATTCAGATCTGGGGTTTTTCGAGGTGATTTAGGAATCGGGGTCCCTAGATCTGGTTTTAGGGAGACGAGGTGAAGGTTTCTGGGCGTGTTCAGGTGTAGATTTGGTGGTTCAAGGTGGCGTACAGTGGAGGGGTCTGTCGGAATCTGGGAATCGTTGAGTTTTCCAGCGACCATTTGAAGTTTCCGGCCACCGGTCATCTGGGAAGAGAGAGGACCTAAGGTTTTTTTTCTGGACAACCAAAAATCTGCCCGAAAATCTCAAAAATAGGGTTTAAATACCCAGCTCGGAACGACGTTGTTTTGAGCAGCCACAACCTGTGCTTGGACCCGCGTACTGACCCGTCTCGATCGCAGGTTCCGTTTTTCCATTTTCTGATGATTTTCGTTTTGTATTTTTTAATTATTTTATTTTTTATTATTTGATTTATTTATTTTCTTTTGATGACTATTGGATATTTATAATTAATACAGTAATTTAATTAACAAAATTATGCAATAAGATAATTTAAGTATTTAATTTGATGAGTTAACAGACTAATTTGATGTATTGATAGTATAATTTAACAAGTATTGATAAGATTTAATTAATGTAGTTTGTGTATATAAATTGATGTATGTTGTCTTTTTATTGGCTTGATTGTTTAGTTTAATTTAATTAGTATGATTTAATTTAATTAGCATGATTCAATATAATTGGTATGACTTCTTTAATTTTTCCAATAAAATTTATATGATATGCTCAATTTAGTGTATGATTAAAGTATTGTCAAAATTTATGTAATTTAGAATTGCAATGCCTTAGAAGAATATAATAATAAACATTTTAAATATAATAAATATGAGTTATTCTGACGATGGAACTCTTAAAGGGATTGCGCTCAAGTAGTACTTTTAGAGATCTTGAGGTAAAAAAAAAAAAATCTATCCAAGGCCTCACTAGCTTAATGGAGGGTCTAAATGAGATTTTTGATCACAAATAATTCATATTCATTTTTTAAAAAAAATAAAAGTAAAAATAAATTTATTATAAAATTACAATAAAAATAATTAGTTATAAAATTAGGAAAGATATTAATGATTAGTAATAATATGATAAAAATAATAAATAAAATAAGGAAGGAAATGAATAAAATAACTAGAGCTAGATATTAAAATAATAATGAAAATGAATATAATTTGCTTCGATGATGAAATATTAAGAAGATTACGCTTAAGTAATTTTCTTAAAGATTTCTAGATGAGAAAGTTCTATTCAAGGCCTCACCAGCTTAATGGAAGGTCTAAATAGGGTCTTCAATAAAAAGTAATTTATATTCATTTTTTAAAAAATTAAAATATGAATAATTAGTAGATTTGTTATTCAATTAGAACAAGAATAATTTATAAAAATTAGAAACGATATTAATTATCCATGATAATATAATAGAAATAATAATAAGTAACAAAATAAGGAATGGAATGAATAAAAATTAGATATGAAAATTATAAGGAAGGTGAATATGAATTACTCCAATGATGAAATATCGAGAGAATTACGGAAAAGTGATTTTCTTGAAATTTTCTAGGTGGGAAAATTATTTTTAAGGTCTCACCAGCTTAATGGATGGCCTAGAGATAGTTTTCAATAATAAGTGATTTTTATTCATCTTTTAAAATTATAAAATCGGTGATTTTTATCTAAAAATATTGTTAAATTAAAATTAAAATTAAAATTAAAATTAAAATTAAAGTAATTAATTAAGAAGATAAAAAAACTTCAATAATTCATGTTAACTATAATAATAATAAAATAAAAATAATAAATAGTAATGAAATTTGATGAAATAATAAAATTATAAATAGGAGTTATTGAGAATGAATATTTATTGTTCCTATGATGAGATTCCAAATAGATTTATGCTTAAGTAATGATTTGGAAATCTTTAGGAAAATTTCTTTTGAGTCTCACAAGCTTAATGGAAGATCTAAAAGGAATTTTTGATAAAAATAATTAATATTCATTTTCGCATAGAAATAAACAAATAAAATTAAGAATTAATAAATAATAGGATGGTAAGAATAAATTGGGTAGAAGGAGTCAAAGTTAGGAATTTCTCATAAAATATTAAAATGAATTCGACGACGGAGCCTCTTCAAGCAAGTCGCATCTTACTACTTGAATACTCTTGAGGTGAAGAGAATTTTTTAATCTATCACACCAGCTTAATGGAGGATGCTTAGAAATATTTTCCAATATTTAATTATTGAACTTAAGATTAACTAAGGCAAATTTGAGATAACCTAAAGCTAGTTGGTACCATTTTAGGATGGCCGTTGTGAGGGTGCTAATCCTTCTTCACACGTAACCGTACTCCCGAACCCTTAATTTGAGATGTAGACCAGTCCTTATCCATAGTTTGAATAGGTGACCAATCACACCTAGTAGAATGGTTGGTGGCGACTCCATGGATTTTGTGTCTAGCTATTAGGTTTTCCAAAAACTTAATACATTATGACAATTGTAGATTTCAAAGTATGACATGTTCAATCCTGATGAGTAAACTGCTTCTTTTTTAAAGACCAAGAAAGAATGTTCCTCTCCATCGCTGTCGCTGTCCATTACAAATAAAAATGGGAAATGGGATGGGTAAAGATGATCCAAATGAAACACCTACTTTTCACAGGAAAAACAAAATTTCAATTTGCAGTAAGTAAAATAAGAATATTAAACAGTCTCTAATTACATAGAGTATAATCTTTAATTTCATAAGGAAATAGTTCAATGATCTTTTAAAATCAAATGGTCTAAACTTTTCCCAAAACAAAATAGCACAATTGGATTCAAAGGTTAAATTTGCTAATTCAATCGAAATTCTAAGACTAATGTAACCTCAGATAGCCACATGTTGATTCCTCAATGTGATAAAGTTCAACATAAAATCAACCACTTAGGATATAGTTATCGTCATATAAGTGGTATCAATATCTTATTTAAGTCTCAGAAAGATGAATTTTCAGCTATCCAGATACACAGGACTTCATGCACCATCAACGTAGAGCTTCAATTTGACAGGGATGGCAGTAGGCACCACAGAGTTTTTATCTTCATTCTTCATATAGTGAAAGTTTTCAAGGATGAGACATCACTTTGGTATTAAGGCAGAACTTCCATAATGACTTTTTGAAAAGGATATTGACTTCCAAACTAATAACTATCTAGCCTTCTTTTGTAATTGAAAAAGGATAATCATAACTCAGTCAAGGCAAGACAAGTAGAAGAAGACATGCAAATGAAAAAACAGACCCCTTAAGTTTTGTAAATCTTTGTTACTATTCACAAAGTGACACATTTGGTTTATTTCAACAATAACCCCTTTCAACAAAGTCGCCTAGCCAAAATAAACACATAACCCAATGCACATGAATTCCCTTAGACATAGATAAATGAAGTATTTACATACGTGCATATAGGTATCCATGCATGAAATACCGAATAAAAAAAGGATGGAATTTCAATCTTTTATCCATGCAATGCACAGAGGCATGCAGAATCCTGCTAGGACTTTATTGATTTATAGTTCATTTCATGCCTAGGACAAGAATGGATAGGATAAATTCTTAATCAATGCCATATTTATTGTAAAGTAGAAGAATAGAACAATTATTCTGATTAACTATCTTATATGAAGAGGATTAAACAACCCTATGAAGAGCTAAAAGGATACTATAATCACAAATGAACCGCATTACACAAATTAAGATTAAAGCATTAGAGTTACAAAATAAAAAAATTTTCATGGATCAATTCTGTTTTATTCTGTCCTAGTCCCTATTCAAAGTCCTCTGGACCAAATGAAACCTAAATGCATAGATGAGCAAAAGGTAACTTAAAGAATTCTTTTAAACTGAAATAATATTTTCAAATGTCAAAAAACATACCTTCTCACAGCACCCTCACAAATGCATATGTTCTTTCTTATAATGAATTGATTAAGGAGCCTTGCTTTCCAATTAAATTGCCTGTGTAGATGTTAACACCACGCGGAGAAACTAACTGCCCATCTCCAAGGTTCCTTGAATAGCATCAGCTTAACTGACTGGAGTTTTAATTTTGAAACAGTTCAACATGCACCAAAAAATTATGCCTCAGTTTAAGAATATGCAGAATAATAACCCGTATACAATCTCCAGAGGTCTCTACTAATATTTGATTAATTGACATTCAAATTTTGGATTATAAAAAGCAATCATACCTAAATACCAAAGAAATATTAATCAACTACACATAGAACCAAAGTTACAACTCTTAAAATCATCACTTAGGTTCATAATCATCTTTTTAATTGAAAATTTCTTTCTAATCAAATCAAGATGATATTTGCTTTCTGCAAAGTAGCTCACCTTGTCAACTTTAACTAAAAGCATGTCTTCCACTCAAGTTGGGTAATGACAAAATATGATAACTGATTATTAATAATTATAATGAAGGTAAGAAAAACCATACCTTTCTTGGGGAATTGGCTATCATCAAAGTATGGCTAATAAAATTGAAGTAAACATTATTAGATTCAAGAAACAGAATTTGGAGCTTAAGTTATTCGATTCAACAATCCAATAAAGCCTAACTTTGGGGGAATAAACGAATTAAAGAAATGTATATAAAAACAACAAATGAACAAAAAGACAACCTCTTTAGTCTCTACTTAAAAGTTAAAGGAGACAGTGCTTAACCCCACCCCCATAGGAATAGTGAAACAAAACCACAGCAACATTATCATCAATCAATAGGTTAAGACTTAGAGCAACAGAAACTCCTAGAACATAGTCTATCTCCATCCTAACAGAGTGATAATACCACAGTTTGGAACTTTTATATGGTTGATTTTAGACTAAGCTGTAGCATTTTAGACATTTTCAGAAAATTTAAGGATACCTAAAGAAAATGAGTTTGAATATGCACTAAAAGATAAGCAAAAAAAAAATTCAAATAAAGGTAACATAAAAAAATTAAAAAAAAAAAGCTTGACAAAGTGCTTGAATTATAAGAGATGAAGTTCCTTTCTATATGTGACAAAAATATTAAGCAAAAGAAATTGATAACATATATGTTAAACAAAAAGAAAATATTAGCAAAAAATAAAACAACAAAAATATAAAATAAAGAGAAAATCTAGCATAACCTGACACCCCTTCCAAGATCTTTTATATTAAGTGAATCAGGGCCTTTAAGATTGATTGAATGGATGCATTCTTTATGCAAAACTTAAAAGCATAATATGGGTAGAATGAAGAAAATCATGTATGGCTTTAGGCTACAATGAATCAATATTAACATTCCCATATCTAAGTGCAATCATGGCTACTTGTGGTATTATGATCTCTATATTTGGGACCAACCCTTTCTCAGTTTTCTTTAGTTGAGTTTTATTTTTTTTTTTTCAATTTGCAATTGCAATAACTTCAAAGATAGACTAAGAGCTTGAGAAAGCTATAAAAAATCTCTTTAAAGCAAAGAGTAAACATGTACAAAGCCAAAAAAATTTTGTCTTAAGATCATACAATATTTTCATGCATTTCACCTTGTGTAAGTAACATGGAATAAAAAAAATTTTGGTCCGAAAATATTAGATTTAAGTCCTCCACCTTGCTTTTTAAAGTGTACACTCCCACGAAAAAAATCCTACCAACCAACCAACCAACCAACACTTTTTTGTCTTTATTAATGTACCATATAATATACTATATGCATAAACTTACATTTGAAAGCTTTGGAGGTTTCTGTCACAATTTCTTCATTTAAAACTACACATCACAATATTCATTGTTCTACATCATAGATAACATCAAACTCAAGAAAAGAGGAAAGCTATTGTCCAAAACTATAAAACATATTTGAGCAAAGGCACCAAAGTAAAAGTCCAAAACACAAAATGAACAAAACACCATATATTCCTTCAATTCTCTTGCAGTGTTGAATGTCTTCCTCAAATGTGCTTTTATACGTGTGTAAAGGAGAAATGGTTAAATCCCTATTGACAACTCCAAGGCTTTGGTAAACCAAAGTTAATACCATTCTCCATAATTCCTTATACAACATTATAAAGAACCAACAACAATCCAATTAAAATCTTGAAATCAACATCATTCTTTTAAATCTTGGAATGGTTAAATCCTTGATTTTTTTTTCAATATTTCAATATTTGCTTTAACACTTAAAATTTTATCAAAAACATAGAAAACGTTCATTGCAAGAATGGGGAATTAAGCCAAATTTTTTAAACAAAGGCATCGTACCTATCTTGTTGGTGAACACCAGTTGCCAAATCCATGATGACAGAGATTCAAGGAATCCTCATTTGCTAGAAGAGATTCTCCGAGTATATAGACACAAAGACAACAAACAAAGAAGTTAAAAGCTTTATTGAAATAATAATAATAATAATAATAATAATAATAATAATAATAATAATAATAATAATAATAAGAAGAAGACTAAACTTCCTTCTTTTCTCTTTCAGTTTTTGATTTATTTTGCTTGCTTTTCTTTTCGAAACCTTCACCAGGTTGTGCTTTTCCATTTCCACTCTGTGTAGTACTAAAAAAATAAAAATTGTAAATGGTCATATCATGTTAAATTGCCAAAGCCCGTAGACTAACTGTAGTAAAATAATCCATAAAAAAATATGATAGGCAGAAAAAATAAGCATTCAACATGCCACACTTCTAGTATAAACCGATGATGTCAATGTCATACAAAGCCTCAAATGCAAGGTATTGCATTTTCGTCTCATACTTGTGCCAAACATCTTTTTAAAATGAGACACCAAATATTTGAAATTTTACAAAAAGAGGAGTTTCAGCTTCGTGTACCTTTGCTTTGAGTAGTTTCACTTTCAATTGCAGACTTCATTACATTAATATTTTTCGAGGTGCTACTCCCTTGTCATAGAATTTAAGTCGTTCGTCCACTCATTCCCTTAGTGTTTCCTAAAAGACAATAGTTCCCCTCTCATCAAACAAATAGATAATAGATCGACTTCTTGGGAAAACTGACAGTCTGAGGAAAGAACAATAATTATTACTTGCAAAACAATCTATGCAAGATGCAATAGAACACTTGTTTGCAAGACAGGGTGCCATTCGAGCCTACCAATGAAAGATGAATGGAAATTTAGACAGTACTTAGGTGTGTTTCCCCGTGTTTTCAATGCCTTGAGGCCAGCAAGCAATGATGGAAAATAATGCCTTAAAAATAAGGTAAGAAAAATGACAAAGAAAAACATTTAAATACAGCAGTCAAGACCTAAGATCAAGATTCTGCTCAAACGTTGACTATATTTTACAGAGTCTAACTCTTTATACACTTCACAACCTGACCACATTAACTTTCAATTTTGAAGCACAAACTGCCCAGAGTTTCAACAAACTACAAGTATACAAACAACAAATTGCAATCAAATTGTAAACAATATAGCACATTAACACCTATATTAAAATATCAAAAGAGCAAGGTTATTTCAACCAAATATCTAACACACATGTCACCACTCGAAGGCAAATTCCCTTCATGGATACATGACATAAATATAGGGAAAAGTGGAAAATAGAATCTCATAACCCAATTCCTCATAACTTTAGAAAAGATCTTATAAACTATCTCTCAAACGCAAAAGCTGCAAGATTTTTCTCAACCTGGGGTGCATGGGATTGATACAAAAAACAAACATTCACAACAAGTTACTATTTAGAATTTATATTTACAAACCAATAAAATGTCACAATAAATACATACCTAAGGATTCAAATGATAAAGAACATCGTGCAATATTACTGAATTGAGATTTTCTTACTAAAATGCTTATAAATGGGAATTGATTGTTGTAGGTGCTTGTTAGGAATGTAGCACCAAATCCAAATGAATCTGTTAGTGAGTTTGTGGAGTATTTTTTTCCTGGTCAATCACCTAGATAACAATCTTACACGTCAGGTAAGTTCTTCTTGCATCTTTTTTAATAATAACGATAACATCTTCTACTATGTCACATTCAACTACATAATTACTGTCCAAAGATGTCTATAATAGTACTCATTTTACAAAATTTAGTTTACGATATAGTTCTCCTTAAAATATATGCAGGTGCTATGCAATGCAAACAAATTTGTTAAGTTGGTCAAGAAGAGAAAAAGTAAACAAAATTGGCTTGATTATTACTAACTCAAATATTCCAGAAGTAATGCAAAAAGGCCTTATATGAAGGTAACTTACTGCAATCTGTCATGGCCTTAAGAGCTGGTATCTTACCCATTTTCATGAATATTATTACCTTTTAGGAAACAACCATTTATAACCCAAAAAATAAACAAAAAAAAAGTTTAGAAAAATTAGTTTCTACCTTTCAGCCTAGATATGGTGCTGTTTCCATTCTAAAAATATTTCTATATCTTTTTAATATCGTTCAGAAGTAACACAAACAAAAAAAATGGCACCTTTGCACACAGTTTCTCTGGGTTTCCTCGTCAACTAAGAATAGATAAAATTTAAAATCCAATATCCCAAAATCCCTATTTTATTTAAAACCTTACTTTATCAAACATATAAAAGAGATAACGAAAAGAACCATCCTTTACCCAAGTACTATAAAAAGATAAAAATTTGTTGATTATGTTACCTTAGACAGTTTGAGAAAAGTGATTCTCGATGATCAGGGTCACTCAAATCGAAAACCAAATGCTCCATCGATGCCATTTTTCGACCCTTACTCTCCATTTTTCTTCTCTCGTTCTTTTTTTCTTTCTCAAACTGAGATTAACTCCCTCTCCAAGTTGAAATCAGCGCTGGATGCTCCAACCGCCGTCAGCCTAGCCTCGGTTTAAGTCATCGTTGGCCACTAGCCCGTTGGTAACCCTCTTTTTTCGCCTATCTTCTTTCTTCTCTTTTCAATTTGAAAACTCTAGATCTTGAAACTCTTTCACTTCCTTATTCTGCAACAGAAAAGTCCTCTTATTTTGTGAGACCCAAAATTTTATATATATACTGTACATCATATTGTAAAAGATTAATAACTGAAATAAGATTTTGAGTGGAAACTAAATAAATATTGAAGATGAGATTCCTCTTTACATTATGAAAATTTCGGAATTTAAATTGCAATATGGTGTATGTGAATTAGAATGAAAACTAAAGAAAATCTAAAATTTTAGGAATGGAAGCATTTTTCAAGGTATCAAATATAAATCAATATAGTTACAAGAAGAAGAAATTAATTATTGGACAAGTGCAAAAATCTTGGTTTAAAGAAGATAAAGAGGACCTTGTTAAGTAGACATATGGTGAAATTTTTATTGCTAAATTATTTGCTAAAATAGAAACCAAAGGAAATGAAGAAAAAAATCAAGAAGCATACAGCCAAAGTGGACTTCAACGCCACTACATGTGCTGCTGTGTATTGATTTTGTTCAGCCATAAACAAGGCTGATAAAATATGATGTTGTAGTATAAAATATAATATAAATGATATTTATAAAGGGGGAAACAGAAGTAAAATATCATTGGATAAAATAGCTAGCAAAAATAAGACCAAGAGAAGTTAAGAAACGTGGAGCCAAGTATGGACTTCATGCGTGACCAGCTGTAGAATTTCTTGAGTTTTGCGTATGAATTTTATACAATAAAAAATTATAAGGAATATATTATAAAAGAACATGAAATTAATATATTATAAATGGCTGGAATTTTATCTGCTGAAGTATGAAACAAAGACAAAAGAAAAGTGGTCAATGACGTGTGGAAAGGAAGGCTTACAGGCCACTTTGGATGCAGTTTTTCTTCAGCCATTAAATGAATTTTAATGCATGAAATGATGAAGAAAATATGATAAGATGCTAGGTGGTTAATTAGTATTGGTTGTCTTGGATAGAAAGAAGGCTTAAAGAGAATAACTTCAGCATATGCATTTCTTTCTCACCGATTCTATATCGTCTACGAGAACCAGACTCTGTCCCATTTTCTGTTCTGTTTCTTTTGCTTCGGTACAGCTAAGGAAAATTCAACAAAAATTATATTTTGATACTCAGCCTTTCTTGCCTACTAACTCCTTACCTATTTGAAGAACCAACTAAGAATCAAGCTTGAGGACTGAACCAACGTGGAGAAGGAATAAAACAGAAAATAAAAACTCTGTTTTGGAAAACTACAATCGGTCAAGGTAAGTGTGATTAATTCCATGGTTTTGATGATATTCAATAACATATTTATATGTTTCTAAGCATGAGAATTATGATTATAGTGTTGTTTTTAGCTAAATATTGTTAGATCATGGAATTAGCATAAGATGAGAACTTGGCATAAATGAGAACAAACAGGAAATTGGGCTGGAAATTGTGGAAAGATTATAAGAAATAGTTAAAGGAATTTAGATAAGTTGATTTGAAGCTTGAAAACCATGAGAGAATGAAAAGAAAATCTAGTGAGTTCAAGGATGGTTCCGTTGGCATGAATGAATAAGGAAAATTTTAATTTCATGCAAGAATAAGTCAAAGGATGCTCACGTAGATAAGCCATTAACAATTAGAAATAAGAAAATTGAGGAAATTGTTGAAAGTCAAGGAAAGTGGCCATAAAGGGTTCGGCCATCACAGATTGAAGGCATGAAAATATGCTAAAAATTAGGCAAATTGGTGGAAATTAATTATAGAAATTAAAAGAGAAATATTGGTGAAATTAGAACCGAAAAAGGATCAAGAATGAGAAAGTTGAGTTCTAGCACCAGTATAATTTATACTGGTTGTGCTAATAATAAGACATTAGTGGCTGCATTTTATGACTTTGGTTGCTTAAAAATTAAGAGGAAAAATATTAATAAATTTTGATAAAATTATTTTGTAGCCTGAGTTGTTGGATTTCGGCTAGCATAACCGGGAAGATCAGCTTCATAAGACAGGTAAGGGATGCGTGTGTGAACCGTAGGGATACTATAAATGCATAGTTGGGTTCACACTATTTTTATAAAATAATTTGGATATAAATTGCTTTTGAAAGTGGTGAAATTTGGTGAAATTGTCGCTGCTGTTGAAATTATAAACTGTAATTTTCATGCAGGAAGACTAGGTTAGAAATAGCCGTCATTCTGCCAAAAATTATAGAAATATTCAAAAAATATTTCTAGTATTTTTCTAAAGTGGAAATAAGTGGAATTTTGGGAAATTTTCATGAAATTCATTAAATTGCATAATTTTATAGTTTACCGAAAAACTATATTTAAAGATTCCTGGTAAGGAATTTTAATTAGGTGAAAGTACCAGCATGTAATTTATACTGTTCTATAAATATTTAGAACATTTTCTGGAACGATTATTACAGTATGAATATTTTATAAATTGTTATTCATAAGATGAAAATATTTTCCTTATGAATATTTATGGATTGATTTGAAGATATATTCAGTGAAATTGATTACATAAATGATGTTTATATCATGTGTTTACTGTTTTGAGACTGTTATGCCCCATATCATGCTCACATGTCATGTGTTAGTGCTGATAGATACTAATCCTATTATCAGCGTCCCGGTGGACACTTGATCAGTGCACACTATGGACCCCATATATTATGGCCATAGATCTCATGTGTTATTGTTTTCCCTATTCGGGATATTATTATAGCATGTATATTTAGGATGTTGCCTGGTCTCTATGATACTGTACTGATGATTGTACTTTTCATTGAACATTTTGCTGGTACTAAATTATTTACAGCTACTGAGCTTTTGATATACTATTGTTGAACTAAATATTATACGGTATTTTACAAGTGTGGAAATGAATATTTGTCAAAGGAATATTAATTCCTTATTTATTTACATAAGTGTTTTATCATGTGAATATTTAATGTTTTACTTGGATTTGAATATCAAAAGAAAACGATTACTCCCTATAGTTGCTTCTAGGAGCCGGGACACGTACGGTATTCTAAAATACCTCCCTACTCTATCCGGTATTCCTAGCCGGCTATAGTATCCATCCTGTTTTTAGCATATAGATTTTATAGTATCAGTTTTACATACAATTCTCTTACTGAGCGCGTTAGCTCACCCTTTCATTTTCTCACTCCACAGACTATCTTCAGTGATTCCGTTCCACGGATCTGGCTGCGTTGTAGTTGACCCCGAGGCAGCCCTTAGTGGATCCTAGAGGTAGTATTTTGTTTTACATGTTTTCAGACATAGTTGTACCGTACTACATTTGTATAATTCATGTACCGGGGATGTAGAACATGTGTATGTACTGTATATATATATTGCAATAAATATTTTTATCGACTACTGATTTAATTTAAGTATAATAGTAGTTAATGTTTTTCATAAGTGAGTGATAAAGGCATCGCAGACAGCCCAACCGTCATGTGTGGTGTTATAATATGGTAAGTACTATACATTTTGGGATGTGACATATTTCCCCTAATTTGGTCCTAGCATTACCAGAAGAGTGGTCACCCAAACCACTATGTACCTTGGACTTATTTTTGCTGTTTGATCTTGTGTTTCTAGATTATTGTGTTTTAGTCTTGTCTTGGGTGTCTTTCGATTTTAGGATTTTAGACGAACCAAAGGCTGGGTTTGGGATAGAAAGATGCGATTTTAGTGATTGAATGGGGTATTGGGATTGTTTTTTGGTTTAGGTCTTTATTTGCAGTGGAGGTCGAGAACACTCGGGCAGTGGAGTGGAGGGCACGTTGTGGTTTCGTTAGAGGATCAGAGATGGTGATGGAGATGAGGCCAAGTGAATATTTTTGGCACAAAAACAGCCACCACCAAAGAACCCAAGAAAGAACACACAGAAATCCAAAGGAAGAGACACAGGCGATGGAAGAAAATAAACAAAACAACAAAGAAGCCAAAACTAAAGGGAAATAATAAGCACCTACGTGTCAAACGGACAAGACAAAAAGAAAGGAAAAACAAAGGGAACAGAAAGATAAACGAAAGGGAGACGTGTCCATTGAAGAAAGCATCATTGTGGCTTCTTCAGGAGGCTCAAAATGCATACACTTTAATAGTATAGGTGATAAGATTTTTATGCCTAAAAAATCTGATATGTCAAAAATACTAAATTATCCCTCTAAAAATCAAGTTTTTACACTCATACCATTGGAAATATCTCTTTATTTATTATTACAGATTTTTAATTTATATTTTTATTAAATTATATTTATTTGCATAAATTTTTGGTCAAATATTGACTAGTTTGACCAACCCAAGCTAAATGACCATAATACCTTTATATATTTTCATTATTTTCATTTATGTCCTATTATTATTTTAATATTTCTAAATTCAAATTTAATATTTTATTTTTATTATTTCTTTTATATTTAGGTCAATTATTGACCTCAAAATGGTTTAATTTGGTGTGGGTAGTGAAATTATCAAACTCTTCCTATAGGAGTACATTTTTCTTTGTTCGCATTATTTTTAATACTTTTGCATAATTCGGTTCACGGGCTGGACTCATGTGAAACTTCTTTACACGAGGATCATCCTCTGATAGTCTGTGGGTTCAAAGTCAATTTAGTTTAACCATTATTCAAGAAAGTTATTCCGAGGTATGAACACGATCGTCATTTTCAAATTTGTTTCTCGCTTTTCCAAAATATATTCAAATGAGGTGATCTTGAGATATAGATTCTTGCTATATTCATATTTCACTTCTAATATTGTCATTTTAGGGTCTCACTTCGATCTGGATAGGGAAAGTCCTAGTGGGGCCCTCACCCAATACCTCTCTGAACCTTATGGAACATATCCTTCATTAAATATTTTAAAAATAAATTTTCTCTTTTAAATTTCTACACTTTGTAGCTTATATAGAATATAAGAAAATTGGAGTCCTCACACTAGTGCCATAAATCTCAACAAAAATTCTATCCAACATTCTAGGACTAAGCATATAGAGATAAGACATCACTTTTATTGGAGATCAAGTGCGAAAAGGAGACATTATCCTTGAATACGTTAATACTAGGAGTGATAATGGAGTGGATCGGATTGGATTTTCAGATTTTTTTGATTGGATTTGAACCTATACGGATACTGAAAATCTGATTCGTATTTGATCCAACATCCTTAAATATCCGGATATATCTTATTTACATAACAATGAATTGGACCAGATCAAATCGGATATCGCGAGCATCTTTTTTTGAAAGATAATGAAATTCCATTTTTTAAAAATTTCTTTTAGGCTTTTGTGGATCAGATATTTTATTAGACCCAATGTCTCTGCCCATGTTGTTGGGCTTTATTTGCGTGTGTCGAAGTCCCTCTTTATTTCTCTCCCTTTCTAATTACCCTTTGTTAATTCATATATCTACGATCAAGGCGTTGCCGCTGTGTTGGCGATGATTTATCCTCTTTTCATCAATTATTTATTTGTTTATTTTTAACATTTGGTTTTTATATTTCTGGTATTGTATCTATTTAGATAGAATAGATTTAATTGTCTATTATGATTTGGGTTTTCTTTTCCAATTTTAGGTTGTAAAGAATTTTTGGATCCACACTGTGAGCAAAGTTTTATATAGGCTTAACCATCGTTTAGGTAGTAATGGGTTTAAGGTTTAGTTTAGGGTTTAGTTGCATGTTAAAAGTTCTTTGTTTTCTTTTTTAAAAGTTCATTTATGAATAATTTTCGTTGGTGAAAGCTGAAAATAAAAACAAAGAATAGAAAATATATGCAAAAGAAAATGATTTATCCAGAGTTAATTCCTATGTGCCAGTGTGGGACAAGGCGTAGTGTGGCTGTGAAATGAGATGAGACGAGATTGAGAGAGAGGTGAGTGTCGTGAGTTCTAATTTACAAAAGACTGAAGTTTAGTTTAGTCTTTTATTTTTCAAAGTGTTTTAGCCAAGTGATGAGAGCTCAATAAGGCTACAAATGTGTTTTTAGTTAGGCTTTAGCCTTTGTTTCAATTGGGTTCCTGTTTCAATTGAGTTTTAACTTTAAGTTTGGATTTAAAATGTTATTTTGGGCTCTTTTTTTTATTTATTTTAATTTAGATTGATTCGGATTTTCGGAGCCCATTCAAAATAATCCGATCTGATCTGAATTATTACATATACAATGACATCATCTATCTGAATTCGATTCGAATTCATAAAAAACCAAACCGATCCAATCCAAACTTTTTGGTTCGAGTCGGTTTTTTATTTTTTTGGTTTTTTCCTCAGCCCTAGTTGATGCTTTGAACCAATTAGTTGATATTTTCACAAAGCCCCTAGATATATATATTTTGCACAATTAGGGGTGAATTAGGTTTAATGGATGCATCTTGAATGATTTGTTTGAATACATGTTAATCTTGGTATAAATATGAGTGTATGATGATCGAACTAGTATGAATTGTATACCCTTTAATTTGTTTCAAATATGATTAATGGTGTCAAAATACTTAAATGACTTGTTGAGCTGCTGGAAACATGTCTTGATAAGTGTTTAATACCAAAAATGCAAAATCTCTCTTGATTCTTGTTTAAATTGTGTTATTATGAGTAATTTGACATTTATGCAAGTAAAAAATGTTATATGTTGATTGATCATGGTGTTTATTATGTTGAAATAAATAAAAATAGTTTCTGGGTGTTAAAACTCGACTTTTTCAAAATATTTTGGATTGCCTGTAGTTGAGGGATTGATATTCATTCATATGGTATTGATACCTTAAACCTAGAAGGCATAAAATGAAGAATAAAACCTAGAAAGTATTGATAACTCATTCGATAGTTATTGATACCGGATGAATAAAGTATCAATAGCTCATTCAATAGTTACTGGCTGGTTCTATTAGGCTGAGAGAAAATTTGGTGTTTACATATATTTTTAGAGAACTTCTTAAAAAAATGATCTTTTTAATTTTTAGTTTATGGAATTAATTATTTTAGTTATTCTTTATTGTTACATTTTTTAAAGTAGAATCGTAAATTTAATTTGCGCTCAAAATTAAAAATTAAAAAAACTAAAAAAATAAAGCTAGGAGATATATAAATTGGTATTAGATTTGAACAAAATTTTCTGGTTCAAAATTTGACAACATGTAGCTCAACACATTCATTAATCATACTAGAACAGTCAGTTTGAATTTCCAGATTGCACTCCAAAAATGACCAACTATAAAGTGGATCCTTATACTACAAATAAACTCCCCCCAGCAAATCGCAATACTATTGAATGTATCTTCATTCCAACAATGAAATGGACCATCGTAACATCAAACCCAGGTCACTCTATTACAACAGACCTTTTCGTCAAACCATTCATCAACACTCAACACCCACTCCTGAAACTTTAGTTTAATCAAATCATTCATGTTCTCCAAATCACTCCTATCCTCAAAGGTAATAATAAAATTCTTACCAGAAATTCTACGAATTAAAACTCCTAAAAATCTTTCATCTTCGATCGGCTCTGCCACCTTATCAGCTTTCTCATTAGAACAAAAACGACCGACCTTACTTCTTTCTAACAAATGAAGAATTTCCACATGAACCTTCCCTCTACAAACCTCAATATTTTTCACCAATTTACTAGTATCCACGTCAACAACCGACACTGAACCTTCTATCCTCTCCTCCATCAACACTTGTTTATATGTTCGTTGACAACTTGGATCCTTTCCATTTACCGAAGCATTTCTAGGCCCTTGGTCACAGTTTTTCACAACATCTCTGATAACCAGCTCATCTCCTTTTGAACTTGCAACCTCATATCCTTTGGTCAAACCCTTTCTCTGCCAGTGCTCCACCCTTGGATTAAAGCGCGCCATGTTAACACCAATTTTATGATCTAATAACCAAGTTCCATTCAGGCTCCATATCGCTTTCCTTGCTTCCATTTCACTCGCGTACCTAACAAAACCAAATTTCCTTCCTCTTTGACTTCTCTTCCTAGGAATAAAGATGTCCCTGACTTCTCCAAACTTTTTGAAAATTCTTTCTAGCGATCTCCAATGTACCTTTTATGGAATACTATTGACAAAAATTGAAGATGCCCTACGGTTATAACTCACCCTCGTTTAAAATCTCTTTCTGTCCAGAAAACTCTCTTGCCATTACTACTTTTACAATCGCAAGATTTTCATGTACAATTGATGAATCAATCACTTTGTATCACATAATTTTATTTATATGCATTTAAATTCTTTGAATTAATGAAGAAATACTTTTATTAACTTTTTTTTATTAAGGCAAATGTGCCCAAAACAAAACTTGTCCTATGAAACCGTGGAAGATTAATAAAGAAATACTTTCTCAAAAACCTTCCTAATTCCTATGCACAATTACTGATAATTAAAATCTAATCTAAACAACTGTGTTACGGTTCACATTACAAACTCTAATACTAATATAACTTTCTACACTTTTGTCTGCAGATGACTCTACATATATGCCCTCAATACCTGTCTTCAATTGTTGCCCTACATTCTTTACTATAATTTTTACTCCTTTGGTCCCAATTATTTTGTAATAGACTGGACACATATTTTTAAAAAATCAAGACTTTCACATGTTATGTCATAAAAAAAACATTTAAATTGACTAAATTGTTTTTTTTTAAAAAAAACACTTTAAACATAGCTAAAAATAACGAGTGGCAAAAGAAAAAATATAAGCATTAAAATTTGTTGATTTTTTTAAACTGACATTTAAATGAGACAATTTTAAAATTCATTTAAAATTCAAAAGTAATAATATTATTGAAACTCCCAAGCTTTTATTAAAATATAGAACAGTTATTCAAGCCCCTTATCTATCTTTATGTCATCCCTTTGGCTATTTAGACAAGCAATTCAAGTGATTGTGGAGAAAGAAAACAAAAGATTACTTCCTTTTTAGGGTTTTTGGCTAGTTGGGTGGTCTTTGGTTTTGGGGTCCCAAAAGGGGAGGTTGAATGCTGTTTGGAGATGGCTTTGGGGGCTAAGGTTGTTGATTTGATTGGTGGTTTTGTTGGGCTTGAGCAGGGACGGAACTAGAAAATTTGTTCAGTGGGGGTTTCGTTTAATGTATTTAATCATAATTGTTAAAAAGTTTTCAATTATCTTTGACATAATTTTATATTTTAAAAACAATGCACAATAGTTTAGTTATTAATATTTTGGAACACATATTTTTTAATATACACAATTAATCCATCATTCAATCATTCAATTACACAAATGAGTGTTCAATGTATTTATTGTAAATAACGCATTATTTACTGTGATAATGACAATCGATAGAAACAATGCTAATGTCAATAACAAATAAATTAATAAATACATTTTGTTTTTTTTTTCAATTTCAAATATTCTTATAATAAAATCAATTCATCAAACAAAAAACAAATAAAATTTTATAAAATATAAAATATTATTTATACAATTTTATATTTAAATTATTTTTTTATTTGGACCAGCCCCCACTGGTCCCCAAGGGGCTCCGTCCCTGGGCTTGAGAGCTTGATTTGAGCGGTTGGGTGGATGTGTATAGAGGAGGACTAGTAGTTTCGGCACCGAAGGGCTATGAGAATGAGAGGTCCGAAGTCTTCTTCCTAGGAGTCCCTTTCTATGGGAAGCTGAGAGTGACCTTTCTGAAGACAGAAAGGCTGCCAAATTTCTAGAAAATCTAGGATGGCATGGGTTCTAGCTGGAAGGGGGGCCTAGGGTGGCTGCCAGCTTGGTTTCAGCTGCTAGTCACCTCTTTATAGCCAATGTTGTGCATTGCACCAACTCAGTTATTATTATTATTATTATTATTAATTCACAGAAACAAACATAATAAAATTATAAATAAAATATTTGACCCTTTTGTAGTTTGGGTTCTCAATCCCATCGAACCCATCCTAATGTAAAGTGGGCTTCCAAGCTAAAAAATCTAATAAGGCTTACTTGACCTGAGACTTTTTTTTAAGTAGTTCATTTTCATTAGAAGTTACAATCACAATTAGCATATTATATTCTATGAACAGGTAATTATAAAAATCACATTACTCAAACTAGGTAAACTAGTAAATAACTATAACAAACTAAACAAACTAGTAAATAACTAGACTAACTCAAGCTCACATTTGATGAGATTCGAACATGAGACCTCAAAGTCTCAGGACTTCCTCCTTACCACTAAGACAAGTCCTCATTGGTTCTGATTAATCTAAGACTTTGATTAAACTTCAAATCATATATAAATAAAAAACACTTGGTTAAGGCTCGTATATATGACTCAATTGGGTTTCGCATTGACTTGATTTAAATTAATCTCAATCATTAATTTCACATAAATTCAAAACGAATTAAATTTAGTTCATTTGAACTTTTTTTTTGTAATTATGGATATCTTCATTCGTTTTATAGTTTGAGATTAATTTTGTTTGGATCGAGAGTAGTAAATGATAAAATCCTCCTAACAGCAACAATTTTAGGATTTAAATCATATCAAATACATAAAGAAAAAATCCACTTCCATTTCTTTCAACCATTTTTTAATAGTTCATCTGAGTTTATTGGAAAATTCATTTAATAACCTTGAGCAAACTTCGAAAATGATTGATAATGCATTCACTTGAATATAGTTTATCAAATCAAAAAAATTTTATGTCTACAAGTGGATTGCCTTGGTCAAACTATCTTTTCCATTCCTTTTGTTTTTTTTTTTTTCATTTTTATGGTTCAGTTTGCCACAACAACGAATAAAGGATCTAATTTGGCTTTATTTTTTTTTCTCAATTCCTTTCTTCCTTCCTTCACAATTACTTTTTTACCCCACCTATTTCTCGTTTTCTTTGACTCTATCTCTATCCGAATCCCTCTTCTCTTTTCCTTTTTTTTTTTTTAAATTAGGCTACCTAGCACCTGCATTTTTGTAACATCCAATTTTCGGTAAAAATATTCAATTCATTGTTCCTATCTTCGGATTGGTTAGGCTGTTTGTCGATGTCTTTTTCTTATTTCATTTCACTCGATTATGTTCATAGAATATTTTATGATATTTTAGTAAGTTTCTAACAAAATTTCGGCAGCATAACTGCTGTAAATATCCTAACCTCCTGCACTTTAAACACAATTTATATACCAGCTGAAAAACCACAATTTTCACAGGATTCCAATGCAATTCAATTACCAAATAAATTCATATAATTAAGTCCACGAAAATTTGGACATTCGACATATCCTTGTGTAAAAGTGCAGGTCACTAGACACATGTACAAAATTTCTTTCTTCTTAATTTACATCCCCTTAGTCTTTATAACATAATAAGTACTGTACTAGACAAGTCTGAGATATATAGAATATACCTTCACTGGATAAACAACCAGTCTCGAAGGAAATACTGTAGGATCCAAAAATCGTACTCCTCTCGTATGAGCGGAAGGTCACTGCAAATATTCTGGGATGAAAGTTAAGGGGTGAGTTTACACTCAGTAAGGAGATATATATAGAAGTGTAATACTATGCTACTATATGAAATTTAAAAAAAATCATATAATATATTTAATTTCGGTAATTCAATAGGAATAATTTATTCAATAAATAATTCAGTAACGGTAAGTCGATAAATCAATAATTCATTTCAATAATAAATCAGTAACGGTAAATCGATAAATCAATAATTCATTTCAGTCGGTAGAGACAGTCAACACACAAGAGACTCATGCATAAACAGTTCGGTAATCGGTATAGGAATTAAGCGTACCCAAGTTGGGCCAGGAATCCATCCCTAAGCTGTTCCTATCGGTAACAATGGCCATTGCTTAATGATCCACAGTGTACATTGGGCATATGACATCTGTGGGGCTGCGGACTTGCCCAAATGTCTCACAGTCGATAACATGTAATTCGGTAACGGTAAATGCATGGTCATCACGGAGCAACAAATCTCAAAATTCAATTAAATTCAAATATCGGTAAAATCAATAACTTTTTATTGTGAGGGCCCGAAGTACCTTACGAGTCATTCATCACCTCACTCATCCATAATAATAGAAGTAAATATTCTTTATAAAAGAAGATCAATAAAATCAAATATATGTTCTAAAATAATTTAAAATAATCTTTAGAACATATTCCACTTGTCATAAACTTCAAATTTTAACATTTAAACATATTTAAGTAGTAATTTAAGGAAGGGATTTTTCTATAATTATAATGGAATGACAATTAAGTCTATCCTAACCCCTTGCAATAAAATTCACAATATATAATTTCCAAATCCACCAATTTCCCATGCAAGCACAGTATCTTCCTAACAACCTCCATATATATATTCCCTTACCGTATTTACTGTGCTGTATGGAATTCAATTACACCACTCCCGTATCTTTATTCCTTCGGATTGAAAGCTGCAAAATAATATTAATTCCTTTAAAATTTAATATCTAAATCAACCATAATCATGCCTTCTTGCTTAAATAAAATTTCTATTTAAATTTCACTACTTGGTAAGAATTTAATTATGGCCAATTTAGTGTCTATTTCCCCAATCGATCTTTCCTTTAAATTCCTTAGTAATTATATTTAACATTAAACCACAAATCTTTAGGAAGTCAACATGGAGCCCTCTTTAATTTTGTTTGACCGAATGTTTCCTTTCACACTTTACCATTGATTTATTTTAAACTTTATCTATAGACTCCATGAAATATTTCCTTAATTCCTATAACCATTAATTAGACCAAAGCAACAAAATTCCTACTCCCCTTTACCACTGCCGTGAGTTCCCTCATGCTTTCACTAACTATTTCCCAACTTTCATTCCATGTCTTTATTTAATTTCTATCAAACATTATTGCTATGATTTTCTTGCATCAAAATTGCACCATTTTCCTTCCATTCCTAGCTTGACCGAACCTACCCAAATGGCCAAATTCATGGTTTTGCATTCAAGCTTCAATTCAAACTATGGCCAAGCATATCTACTCACAATATCCACTTCCTCATCATTTATGAACAACTTTCACGTTGGATTCCTCTAAACCGCCTTTTTTGGCAAAAACCCTTTTTACTTCACACTTAGTTTCATGTAAAAATTAAAGCCATAAATATATCATTCATGCTTAGAACAACACCAAAAGCAAGATAAAACTAAGAGAAAACAACATCTCATTTTCTTACCCATGAAAACCGAAATTGCAGCAGTAAATTCCCCCTTTTATTTTCGGTTTCAACCCTCAATAAGACCAGCTATCAACAGTCCTTGAAGTGTAGAACAATTCTTGTTAAGGGTGTCTCTTGATTTAGTGAAGATGGAAGGTAGTTTCACAAGGAAGGATGAAAGAAACTTGGCGTGAAAATGGAAGAAATGAAACAGAGTAAGGCTGCTGGAGAAAATGAGAATTTCGGTCAACCATGTCTACTTTATGCTCCATTTTTTTTATGTTATTTTATTCCTAAAAATCTGTCCATTTTAATAAAGCATCAACTTCCCCTTTAATTTCCACCAAATTTCAAGTTTGCCACCAAGATATCTTACTACTTTCCAAATTTCAGATTTTATTTATTATTTTCAATAAATTATATTTATTTAAGTCAAATTAAGTCAATTATTGACTCAATATAAAGTTTGACCAAGGTCTCATATAAAATGACTTAAATACTCCTTTACAATTTCATAAATTCCAATTCTATTCCAATACCATTTCAAGGAATAGTCTTCTTACCTTTTAAGTATTTCAAGTCTGACTTTCATATTTTGGCGTTTCCGAACTCATTCAGATTATAGCTTATGCTGTGGGGCCCACTTAGCCATTTTCCCGACACCTACAAAATTCATACGAATAAATTGTAACGATTAAACTTGATATTCTAACTTTATCGGGTTAAGTAGGTGTATGAAAAATAGAAAATTAGGGATTTCACAATTTTGGACTTGACAAAACAAAAAGTAAGAAAGTAGGAGTGTCATGTGGACATTGTAATGATGCAAGAAATCTTTCAATTTTATTTTATTTTTCAAATTTACTTGAAAACCAAATTAATTAAAAACAAAAATTTTTCAAAATTATTTTGATAATCGATTGTAATTAATTCGGTTGTCATCTAATTATTAATTTAAATCGATTCAGCCGGTTAATTTGATTAAGTTTGAAATATAAATAGCTTAACTTATTGGAAAAAAAAACCTACCCATCAAATAAAAAAAATTTTCAAAATTTTAGAAAAGAAAAAAAAAGAAAAGGTGAAAAGGAAAAAGAAAATTGAAATTGAAATTGAAACCATCGAGACCAATTGCTCTGAAACACATAATCCCAGATATAATATTTAAGTCCTTCAAATGAAAATGGTGGCTCTAAAAAGCATCATTATGTGCAAACAATCTTTGAAAGGCTGACATGTAACCATACGCTTTTTTCAGCCGTTAGATTCAAAATCATTTTTTTAAAACTCAAACGCCGTAGTTTTCAATCCTTAGATCTGACACACAATATTGTACCTATTTTATAAAATTAACTATGGGATCTAAAATTCTTTTGACGCATAACAAGTACGTTAACACACAATATTGTACCTATTTTATAAAATTAATTATTGGATCTAAAATTCATTTGACGCATAACAAGTACGGTAAGTTCAATGCATTCCCACCCAAACATTAAATTCACTTTATCCTACTATTGTAGACACCTACATATAATATAGTTGTAACTCTGTTAAAAATTTTCAATTGATGAATTACTATTAATTGATAGTTTTGAATTTTAATAAAACAGATTAAAATAATTTAGCCTTAGTAAGAAAACATATAAGTAAATTTAAATAGTTAATTGTGATCAACAAGTATAGACTTTTGTTTATCTTATTGGGTCAGTGTAGTGTTGTAGTTGTGTAGGTTTGGAGCTTAATATTTTTTGATAAGGGACTATTAGGTTCAACTTTAAATGTAAGTCTAAGTCTCCCCTCACTTCTCAACGATTGGTATCTGTCCATTGAGAGCCACCTTAAAGAGAGAAGTAGAAGAGGATAATCTGCCTAATTATGTTCCTAATGATTATGTATCTTTATGCTTCCACTTTCACTGATATCTGCCTCAAGTAGGTACTCATAATTAATTATTTAATATCTCTTGTGTTCTAATTATTACATAAGAAAATTGTTTGATTGATCTTTCATGTGGTATCAAGAGTTAGGCTTATGTAGAATTAGAATCAAGAAATGATTTTTTAAATTGTTCATAAAAAAAAAAACATTTTGAGTGTTGATTTTTGGCAACAAAATTATGTTCTTACAAAAGAACTTTCAAAATCAAACATTAAGGCTTTTATTACCCTTTCAATAAGGATCAAAATCATGTTGATAATTTTTGTTAAATCGTTTCAAAGAAGAAGAATTCTGATAACAAATTTTTTGAACAAAAGTTTCAATGGAAAATTCTAAATTTAATTAAAATTTTAAGTTTTATGTGTTTTTGTTCAATCTAATGATCAAGAACAATTCATGATTGATTAAAGATATGAATTAAAGTTTTAATTAAATGAAATTTTTGGCTTTGATTGAATATTTTGAAGAAAACTGAAATAGGTTCAAATGGGTTTTTCGAATTACTTTCCTTGATCAAATTGGTCACATTTTGTGGTGGTTTGATGAATTTTTGGATATGATTTTGTAGAACAATAAGTTCATTAAGTTTTGGAATAATCAATTTGGTAAAAAATCATTAAAAAGGCATGAAATGAGGTTTAGAACAGCAAACAAACCAGAACGGGTCTTTTTGCTCTTTTCCAGGTTGGGATAGACTCGGCTGATGGAGGAAGATGCTGCATAGTGCAGCGTTACAAGGCCCACACGTGGGTGGAAGCGCATGCAGCTCGTGTGGACCCATTCCAAGCCTGTTTTGGGCCCTATTTTCTCTCATCTGCTTGAAATTTTATTTCTGTTTTTTTGTGTAATTTTTCTAGAATTTTTTAAAATCGTTAAATGTTTATTATTTAATGTTTATGATTATTTTTGTAATTATTATATATTATGTATATGAATTTTGAAATTTTATTGTCTGCTAAAATATTTAGTATTATTTTGAGTCTATTGGCAGTATGTACTCTCTCCAGTAAAATTAAAATATTTACGTACTCTCAGCCTATTTTTTGTGCATAAATAGTTAAAATTGTTAGAAATTATTTTTATTAAGTTTAAGACCCAAAATTTTAATGCAACATACATAAAGAGTAAGATTTAAACTACATGAGGATTTGGTATAGCTAGCTAGTATTAAACTAGTAATTTTTAATAATTATATATTTTTGACTAATTACTTATTTGAATTATTTGGAGTTTAAGTTTTTGTTTGAATAGATTTATTCCCATGACTATATATGTTATGTATCATTGTTAGTTTTTTGAAAATTTTTATTTTTGATAGATGATACATAAGTATAAATTGTGTTAAATGTTGATTTATTAATAATTTCAAGACATTTGATTTTGAATGCAATAATTATTTGTTGATCGAGAGTGACATGTTTGGATTGGAGTATCTCACAAAGATCTATAGAGATACATGACGGTTTATGTCTCACAAGGAAATATCGATTCTTTAAAGACTTAATGAGATACATCTAGGTTTTGTATCTCTGTTGGAATGGTCTATTGCATATATCGAGTTAAGTATGCACGTTAATAATTTGAGCAAATTTTAGTTTTCTCAGATTGAGAAAATTTTTAATTGATTGATGTAAATGCTTGGCTGCCAAAGTGGCTCATTTATTGATATTAATGATTATTTTCTCAATCACAAGGATTCGAGATGATTCCAAATTACCTTATACAATCACTTACCCAAATGGAGTTATTATATTTGGTAATTTAGAATAGGATATGGAGCACTATGATTGAGAAGATACTAGTCTAGAAGGTTTGTCTACCCAAAAGGGATGAACTTTTCGAAAATTATGATATTCTCATATTAGCTTCATATGGAGAGTACCTATTAGCAAGTTACCCTCTCTGCCCAAAGGGAGTTTGTGATGATGCACTTGGGCTTTTTAGTTCTATGACAAATAGCACACAATGGATCGATGCTATTTGGATAATTGTTCAAAGTTAAATATTGCATTCAATTGTCATGAAAATTATTGTTAAATTTTGTGATAATTAAAGTATAAAAGATGAAGTAGCTCTAATTGAAGAGATAAAACGATTTAGTTGTAGTTGATTTAGAGCTTAATTTAGTCATAGGTGTTTTCTTGGACATAATCATCAAGTTTTGAATGTTGTAATTGATTATTATTCTAATGTTGAAATATTGCATTTTGTGATGATAAAATTTTATTTGAGAAAATTTTGTGAGTTCTTAAATATTGTTAAGTTTTATAGATCCATGAGAAATAATTGTCATATGCATGATCAATAAGATTGTTGCTATGTTGCGATAGTACGATAAATTGATTTAATGGTTGATTATGTGTTTATGGAATATGACTATGGAATTAATATTTGTTAAATTTGAAAGCATATTTTATATGAGTTAAATATGTTTTACATGCTTGTAATGCAATTAATTTTATATATCACATATTTTGATTTGAAATTTTTAGGCATTAAGTTTAAAGCCTAAAAAGATGCATGATGTGATACACAATTTTGCTTAAATTCCACATTTGTCATAGACATGAAACAATATTGATTGTTAAGATTTACATAAAGCATTTAGATTATGCTAATTGATTGAATTGGTGGGAGAGTCTTTGGTTAATGCTATTGTTGTAGTGCAATTACATTATATTAATTACTTTTGTTAAATAATTACACAGTAAATTGCCCACATAGATTGTTAAAGAATATAGATAAAATCTTGTATTTTCTCAAAATACTTACTAAAATTAAGTGTGCTCTCATAAGATATTAAATTATTCATAGTTAAAGAATTATAATTGATGAGAGAGTGGTTGGTAGAATTTATTCATGAGTAAGTATTTGACATGTGACTTTAGTGTCATGAAGATAGGAGATATATTACAATGGAATCCTAGGCAATAGATAACAAATGAGTTGTGATAATAGAATATATGAGTAAATGTTTCAGTCTATGTGTGCAAGTAAAAGATTAGTTTTGCACATTTAAGTTATCAAAGTTTTGATTAAAATGTATTGTTGTTAAGGCTTGCAAGATTATTTTGCCTTGAAGGTTTATGTCATAACTCATGTTCGGAATTATAAATATTGTAATTCCTATAATATTATTTTATACATGAGATTGCATGATACCATAATATATTGTTGTGTGCATATGATTGTTGTGTTTTATTGACTTTCGTCATATGCCATCATGTTGAGATTTATTGTATGAAGTTCATGGAATTTGTAAAAATCTCATGTTAATATAAAGTATGTGGATTGATAAATGTTTATGTGAGCTATCAATGTTAATTTTGATATTTCTTGAAGTCATGATTAAAAAGATTGTGATGCTATAGTGAAAACATTATCATTTATTAAGTCAATTTACATAGTTATATGGCATGCTTAGAGGTTTGTTAATTGAACATAACTTGAAAGTTTCCATTGTTTTAAGTTTTATATTAGGCAATTTAAGTTGTTAAGTAATCCATAGAGGTACACTAAGATTAGTATCTCACTTGGAGTGATCATAGACATAATTAATGGACATAAGAAAATTAATGAAATCGAGATGATTATGAAATTTCTTATGTTGTAATGTGATTGTCCCTAAGTTACTACATGTGACTATCTGCCCAAAGGGAGTGATCATATGTTTTTAATTTGAAAATAATCGTGGATTATGATTGTGAAATAGAAAGATACATAACCTAAGAAATTTATCTACTTAAAGGGAATAAATTTGCAAAAGTCTTTGTATTCGTAATTGTTAAAAATTGAGAACACATAAGGTATAATGTTTTTTCTAAATATTGAGTTTGCCCAATATAAATTTATCTTTTGAAGCACCTTAGTTATTATTGGTAAGATTGACAAATATATTAAGTTAATCAATGTGATGATCTATTTTAAAATTTTATTGGTCTTTGTACTCAATTTGAGTTTATTTGAATAATGTCATCATAGTTTATTGTCTGCCATAAATGATAAGTTTTTGTATGTCAGTCAGTTTAATTATCACATCTTAGTATTTACATTGTGTATGTTGTGCCTCAAAATAACTTTCACATAAGGATATATATTTTTTTTGGACTGATGTGATATCTCTCATTGGTACTGTTTTGTGTAAAATTGAGAGTTCTTGAAATATAATCCATTTTGATACATTTTTATATTGGTTGTTTAACTCTCAATTAATATATTGATTTTAGTATTTTAGCTAAAATTATTAAACTTAGTGCAATTATCATTTTTGTGGGCATATTGTTGTCATTTATTGACAATGTATTTTCAAGAACATTGATAAATTCTTTTTAAGGAACTCACATGTGGGGGAAAGAATATTATTTTACACTTATCGCACATGTAAGAGTTTTGAAGGAATAAATTTTATGCAAATAAGTGATTTATTTGTTTTGTGTTTATTTTGGTAATTCCTTATTAATCTTTCTCATTTTGTTTAAATTATATTATTTATATTTATAAAGTACCTAAACTGATTTTTAAGAGAAAATAAGCATTTTGATAGTCTTCATCCTCTATTTTGAATAATAATTTGAATTAACTTTTTTAAAGTTATAAGGAAGAATAGTATAAAGGTTTTGACTATATTGTATTTTATTGAGTCAAAAACTATTCTTTTAAAGAAAGTGAAAATCAGTGGGAGTTCACATGTCTTGAAAACTAGTGAGACTCATAAATGCCCTAAAATCATTGTTTTGGAAATAGCATATATGTTAAGTTTGGTGGGAGCACTAAGGCAATTGTTTGGCACATGCTTAAAAGGGCATATTGTGTAAACACATGAATATGAAAATTTTGTAATATAATAGTAATTTTGTACGTAATTTATTAAAGTGACATCATGAAATCTAAGAACAATATATAGTAGTTGTCATATTTGCCATGAGGGTAGACAATACATGACTTTGTTGTGACTCTATTTATTATTATGCTTCTTGCTCATCATTTCAAAACTATTGGAGCATGTTTATGATATACTGAATTAATTGGAGTCATTGTGATATGATGATGACATGTTTTCTCCGTGCGAGAATTTTAGTATTTTCATTTTGATGATAGATGCATTATGATTTGTTATTTGAAACTACTATTGTTTTGGGTTTCTTTATTGGTTAAATGCATCGTTAATGATAGTAAAATTACCTATGAAGTATAGTTTGACATGAAAATATCCATAAGGTGTTGAAAGTTAAAAGGACATTGGTGTTTTAAGATCTTTTGATGTATTGGTTTAGTGGAAGTGCGTTACTTGTGATTAAACTCTTATGTTATACATCATGCTATGTTGAGACCACTTCATGTTTAGAATACATATGTGATATTTCACTTAAACTGTCAGTTGATGATCATCATTGGTTTATATCTTGTGTTATCATGTTGATTGTTTTGTACATGTACATCTAAAAAATTGTGAAATTAACTTTATGTCAATAGGGATATATCTCAGTAAATGATACCATTTATAACCTCGAGGACAAGGAAGAGACATATCGGCACATTTGGTTGCCAAATAGATTTTTGGGCGAGTTAAGGAGAAATCGAATTTTTCGGCGATTTAAGGAAAAATCAGAGGATTGACAATGAAAGTAACACATCTGATCATTACTAGGTGTTATTTTCTTGCTACACAGTTACACTGAAATCCATTGTTGATCTGGTCACTAGTATTTGTAACTGTGAATTGGTCTTGTGTCAATAAAGGGCACAATCGTCGTCATAATTCGGTATTGGTTAGTCACATTGAACAGGATCATTAAGATGTTGTTTCTAAGGACTAAATTGTTTTTAAAATCATGGCCACGTCAAAAATAAAGTTAATTGGCTTAGAGTCTTATTTTATAAAAAATAAATTTTCTTAACGTTAAAAACCCCAATTAATATTGTCAAAGTGAGAGAATGTTAGAATTTTTTAATTGGTGGATTGCTATTAATTGGTGGATTGCTATTAATTGGTGGTTTTGAGTTTTAATAAAACAGGCTGATATAATTTAGTCTTAGTATGAAAACATGCAAGTAAGGGCAAATAGTTAATTGAAGTAAGCGCAAATAGTTAATTGTGATCGACAAGTATGGACTTTTGTGCATTTTATTGGTTCAGTGTGGTGTGATAGTTGTGTAGGCCTGGAACTTAATATTCTTTGATGGGAGGATTATTAGGTTCAACTATAAACATAAGGCTAGGTCCCCTCTTCATTTCTCAATGATTGGTATTTACCTATTGAGAGTTACCCTAAAGGGAGAAGTAAAAGAGGATGTGAAATCCCCTAATTTCATGTAATTCCTCCATAATTGTAAAGTATTACAATCTGAAATGATTATGTGAATATTAAAGTATGATGTATGAATGATGTATGGAGTATGGAAGAAATAAGAAAATTGATAATCAAGTAGTCAAAGAATTAATGTTGATATCAGGAAAATAATTGAAGTATAAAGAAATTAAAAATTAGAATTTTGATTTGGTGTAATTAAATTAGACATGTGTCATGGGAAGAGAGGAGAAGAGGAATTAAATGGTCAAAGGGTCAAGAAGAATGGCTGAGATAATTAATGGGATGAGCATGCATTTAATGCAATGGCATGACTCATCATCCCCATCATCCATCACCCACGGCAGCCCCCTTTCCAGCCTTCATTCTCGTTCTCTCTCCAAGTTTCCATTCCAAGCTACCTTGACAAGCTACCTCATTTAGCCATCGATTCGTTAAGTTTGTTGAACGAAAAACGATCCTTGTCGCTAGAGTAAGCTATATCCAAGGTTTGGTAGATTGAATCCAAGTATTGGAGGAGATCTCAAAATCTGAAATTTTTGTCACTAGCAAAGGTAAGAGAAGAAGATGGTTCTTTCAATTATGTTTATGGTATGGAGTCATCTGATGATAGTAGAATATGTGTATGGTGAGTGTTTAAAGATTTGAATTGTATGATGTTTACAGCTTTGAAGAAGTGAAAAGCTAGGGTTGGATACACCAAGTGATTCCGTGTTCTCGAAGTAATCGAGGTAAGGAATTTATGTAACGGACGTAGGGTGGCTATGTCCACATGTTTTGATGTGTTTTGAAGTGTTTTGGAGAGAAGCACCAGTTGTCTTTTTGCAAGAAAAGTTGCATTTTCGGACTTTACTCCTAGTACTGATTAGGCTAGGAGCAGCAGACTGCCTTAAGTAGTAGCCGACTGCCTAGAGACAACCAAAGCGTAGCTTTTGAAAACCGAGACAAACTAGCCGACTGCTATACATGCTAGTCTACTGCTATTTACCCAGTAAGCATTCTATTTCAAACCAGTCGACTGCTATCTGCTAAAATGCCTTCTGTTTCAAAACTAGCCGACTGCCTGTAAGACCAGTCAACTGCTAATTTTCCATAAGCATTCTGTTTCAAAAATAGTTGACTGCTATATGACTAGTCGACTGCTATTTCTTAAGAAGCATTCTGTTTGAAAACCAGTCGACTGCTATATGGACCAATCGACTGCCCCCATGAGCTTTCAAAAGGAAAATATCGAAATTTTTAAATGAAAATAATTTCGATAAATGAAGTTATGAAGCTGCAGCTGTTGCGTGTCTAAGACCTAAACCGCAAGTGCACGGGTCGCGACAAGTAATAAAGAGTGAGTAGAGTATCGTTCCCACGAGAATTAGCTAAGTTGTTTAGTTAATTACTAAAATAATTTCATCCTAGATTTATTCAAACTAACAGAATTTTCTTAAGCTAAATTAACTACTAAAACAATAAAAATAAAAATAAAAGTAATTAAACTAAAGATTAAGAAAATTAAATTGCAATCATAGAATTAAAAAGCAAAATAAATTAAATTGAATTAAATTGATAAAATTAAAATAAAATTTAACTAAAACCTAAATTAAAATCATTATACTAATTATCTAATTACTTTAATGTACTAAAACAAATTAATAATCTAAACTTAACTAATAAATTAAATTATCCTACTTTAAAATAAGATAACTTGTTAAAATAATCTAATGAACCTAATATAATGTTAAAATATATCAACTAATCATTAAATGTCAATAACCAAAAACGTAAGCAAAAGTAAGCCCTTGACACTAAGCAAAACTAAAATATTAAACATGGCATCATTATTACAAGACATTCAAAACTAAAATATAAAACTAAAACCAAACCGCACCGCTTCACCGCTTATAGCCAACGGCTGTAGCACAGGCCCACGTTCAACAGCTATTTTTGCTCACGCCAAGCTCCAGCTAGGTACTCACTTTAAGCCGCAACAACGCTAAGCAGCTACCAGTAGCTAGCTTCTCTTTTGTTGTCACACAACAGCAACAGCAGAACAGGATTCAAGCAAATGCGAGATACTTGGAACATGTAAATCGGTAATACAAAGCAAAAGGGAAATACAAAGCAGAGTCAATATTTAAATGCAGATTTATGAAACTGTGAAGCCGAATGTGTAAAGAGCGTTGCAGTGCAAACGACACAGGAAATAGCAAGAAACAAAGAAAAACAAAGTTGATGCAAAAAAAACAGAGAAAGTAATGTTGAAGACGATGGCTACTGTCACCAGCCAATCTTTTTGCCCTCTATTCTCCCTTGCGGCAGCTTCTTCTTTGTATATTTTAGGGCTCCTTCATTTTACTTCTATTTGGGCTCTTCAAAGATTTGGGCTGCTACATCTATGGGCTAGGTTTCCTTTCTTGTGTTTGTTGAAGCCCACTTAAATAAAGAATGTGTTTTGAGCTTGTATGAGATTACATAAGCTCTTGTGTTTGTGATTTAGACCCCAAAGCAATCACTTTTGTCTCTTTTTGCATAATTTTCTCAACTTTATCTTGATTTTTGAATTTTCTGCACAAGACAAAAAAATTTAATTAATTATGAAAGAAAGTAAATAAAAATTCCAAAATTCATCCAAAAATCATGTAATAATATCCCATAAAAATAGACATTTCAAGGACTTATCACACCCCCAAACTTAATATTTTGCTTGTCCTCAAGTAAAACAATCTCAAGCATGCAAGAGATAACATGTACTTAATAGATATATTCCAAACAAACACCTCATAGAAAGAGTACTAATCTAATCTAAGGAAAAATCACAATTATTGATCAACATAGAGTTTCCTCTAATCACATGCTCAAGTCCTAATTAGATTCTCCGTGTGTGTGTGAAGCATCCATCACATATCAAAGCATACGTATCCGGATGAGATTATGCAAACATGAAAAGCAAAGTCCCTCAAGCATGAACAATCCCATAGGTTTGCTTTTCACTTCTCTCTCCACTAATGTAGCCATACTCAATCAAGAATCAATAGGACTTCATTAAGCTTGTAACGTAAGGCTAGGGTAAAGGTATGATAAAAGTCAATTTAGGCTCAACAACCCTAAATCATGCATTACACTCTAGGATCTTTATGTTTCGAGCTTCAATTAACTCCCCCAAACTTAGTTTCTTCATACTTTGTTATACATTTTATTCTATTTTTGTATTTTTCTCATTTTTTCATTCATTTTCTTCTTTTTTTTTTGAATTTTCTATTTTTTTTTCATTTTCAATTTTTTTATCCTATCTATCTACCCAAATCTGTACATAGCTCATGATATATCCTAGTAAAACACATGCTTTGAGGGTAAGGGATAGGAAAGTGTATTTATTTGGCTAAAGGAAATTAACTTGTAGGTGTATAAACAAAGATAGGCTAGTTTGGCACAGAGGGGTTTCTAAGGATAATTATGTAAAAGGTTAGCTTGAAAAGCTCAAACGATCCAAGGATGGCCTAAATCATTTTCCTTACTAAGCATGGGCCAAAAATTTCGCCTCAAGAGAAGATCAAACAAATTCAAGGATATGCTCGTAACTTCAAAGACAAATGCAATCCTATATTCACATAATCCTTCTCTAAACATGCATACGAATTTATGATCAAGACATAGTGCATAAAGATGGAAAAATCATAATCAGAACAAGGCAAGTTCAAGAATTCAACTCATGCTTCTCAATAATCATGCTTTTCCAAAGAGTAAAACCAGTCTCAATCATAATCTCAATCATAGGGACATGGGAAATAACCAAATCAAGCACAATGTATCTCAAGGCAAAACATTTAAAGCCCAAAAAGTTTGAAAAATTTTGGAATTTTTGAAAAAATTTAGCTCAAATTTCCTTCCCCCTAAACTTGAAGTGCACATTGTCCTCAATGTGTAAGTGATTCAAGAATTCAGAAAAGATAGAAAGAAACTCCCCTAGATTTTCTGTTGAAGCTCACTGCATGCCTACAAAGTGTCTTCACTGCTCCCCCAAACTTAGATTCAAACCTACAAAATAGAAAGAAAAAGAAAATCAAAGATGCGGAGTACTAACACTAAAGCTAATAAAAGAAAGAAACAACTAATACTACTAAAAAGCTAGGGTTGCCTCCCCAGAAGCGCTTGATTTATAGTCATCAGCTTGACTATCTCTATCATCCTTCACGGTGGTTTGAATGGTCTGAAGATGGATGGATGCACATAATGCACCACCATGGAAGGTGACTCCATCAGATATTTTTCTTCAAAGAACTTCACTCCACAGTCCTCTAAGATATAACATTGTTCATCCTCAAGTGGAAAGTTCCATGAAGAAACAATGAAGGATGCCTCTAGATGTTTCTTGTCAACCTCTGGAACTTGGACTTCAATCTTAAATCCTTCCTCTTGGACTTCTTCCTCAGCCTTACTATTCTCCATTTCTTTTCCATCATCCACACTTTCAATTTCAATAAGCTCAGGTGGTGGAGGCTTTTCAATTTCTTCACTCAACACCTCTTGATGTAGTGCTTGTAGAGGAGCTTGAGGAGAAAGGTCATAAGTCTCTATGAGCTCTGAAGGAGGTGATGAAAGCTTCTCGTAGTTGCTTGATGAATAGCTCGGATGACTCTCCAAACTCAGATTGATAGGACAATTCTCAGTGGTATGACTCCCTTCACATATCTCACAGGAGATAAAAGGACTTATGTAGACTTTTTCGGGCAAGGTGGCTTTTGGAGAAGACATGGTCTTAATAAGCTCAAGCTTTTGACTGTTGACGATCTTCTCTGGTGTATCTCTCTTACACTGCCACTGAAATTCATTGGAAGCCATTAACTCTATCAATTCATATGCTTCCTCAACAGACTTCTCCATAAGAGCTCCACCCGCTGTCACATCAATCACTACTCTTGATGGATCACCCAAACCATTATAGAAACTTTGAATTTGTAGCCACATGGGTAATCCATGAGAAGGACATCTCCTGATCAAGTCCTTAAACCTTTCCCATGCTTCACAAAAAGACTCAGAGTCATATTGCTCAAAGGATAAAATTTGATTCCTCATCTTCGCCATATACTCAAGTGAAATGAATCTAGCTAAGAACTTATGAGCCAAATCATCCCACGTACGTATAGAATGATGAGGAAGTGACTGCAACCAATCCTTTGCCCTATCTCGGAGTGAGAATGAGAAGAGTCTCAGTTGAATGGCATCATCAGAAACACCATCGTACTTGCATTGGTCACATATCTCCAAGAAGTTGATAAGATGAGCGTATGGATCTTCACTGGGCAAACCTCCAAATTGAACTGAATTCAAGATCATTAGGATGAAGTCCGGCTCGATCTCAAAGCTATCAGCTTCGATTTCAGGCTTCCTAATGCTTGAATGTATCATAGGCACACGAGGCATAACATATTCTCCCAAGGTTCTAGGCTCTGCTAGATCCACCATGGTACCTCGCAAAGTGACAAAATTAAAATATTAGAAAGGGGAAATATTTACAAAAAAAAAGAAAAAAAAAGGCTTGAACTAAACCTAGGCATGATTGATTCTAATATTAACTAAAAACAACCTAGACTAATCCCCGGCAACGGCGCCAAAAACTTGTTGCGTGTCTAAAACCTATACCGCAAGTGCACGGGTCGCGACAAGTAATAAAGAGTAAGTAAAGTATCGTTCCCACGAGGATTAGTTAGAATTGTTCTAGCTAAGTATTGAAATTGGTCATCCTAAGTTTATTCAAGCACTGAAAATTTTCTTTAGTGAATTAACTACTAAGCTCAATTGAATTAAAATTAAATGCATAAAAAAATAAAATAAAATAAAATAAATATAAAATAAAGAAGAAATTAAAAATAAAAAATTAAATAAAAGAAATACTTAAATTTTCTAAGATTAATAATTGAATTCTAACTAGCTAAAATCTAATGAACTAATAAACTAATATTTAATTAAATTCACTAATAAACTAGTCTAAAGTAATCTACTAAATTAAAACAAACTAATATGTTAATAAATTGTAAAAGAAACTAAAGATAGAGAGAATTAAAATCTGAAATTTAAATTATCTAAAATTAAAAGCTAAACTATAATAAAAAGGAACTAATAAAATAAGATATTGAAACTATTAAATGAATAAAATATGAAACTCTTAAGCAAAGGAATAAAAAAAAAAACTTGTTGAAATCGTGGCCCACAGCAGAAAGCTGTCCTGCTTGTCTTCATGGTCTGCTACGTACACACTACCAGCCATATTGCAGCTTCAGTAGCCACGCATGGCACCTGCTAGCCACACCAAATCCAGAAATGCAGCAGACCCGTGAACCAGCGGCTTGCCTTCTTCGTGCCCAGCAACAGCGACGTCCAAGGAAAAACGTTTTGCTGCCAAGTATCCACTTGCATGCCTCTTTCGCAACCAGCTTCAGTAGAGAGCCACGCTTCAGCCCATATAAGTGCAGAAACGATGAAGAAAGGTTGAAAAATAGGGCTGTGTCACTCAGCCCCCTCTTCCACGCCTTTAAACCTATTCCTTTTATCCTAAACAAGAAAGAAACATGCAGTAATGGTGATGAAGAAGCGTTCTGTCGCCAGCCTCCTCCACCTTCTTCGCTGGAAACCAAATCTGAATTAAAAATCAAGACGAGGACAAAAGTCTAGAGAAACCGAAAAGAGAAAGAGCAGTTAAAAATAGAAAAGATGATGGGATTCTGCTGCTGTCACCAGCCTCCTCTCCAGCTGCTACAGACCATGCCAGGCGGTAGTTGCTTCACGCTTCGCCCCTCTATAACCTTCAACTTGTCCAGCAACCTCTCACGTTCTCACACAGTCTTCTCTCGTCCAACAATCAGTAAACAAGATAAATGAAGCAGAAAAGAGAAAGATGCAGAAACGCAGAACGGAACAGAAACTAAAACAGGAATTAATATGAACGTAGTCTAGTGAAATAATTGAAAAGCAGAGTAAAGAAAGACATCAATGAAGAACTGAAATTTTATAAATAGTAAAGGAACTTAGTTTTAATGGAACTATAAAGTAAGACAAAAATTCTAAAAAGAACCGAAAGCCTAAAGACAAAAGAACAACTAAGGACTCAACAATGAAGAAGGAGAAGCCGTTGTCACTCCAGCCTCAACCACTCTTCTTTTAGTCTATTCTACAACTGAAAATGACAAGCGTAAAACTACTAATCTTAACTAAAGAAGCAGTAAAAAAATTTGGCCATAAAGGTTGGAGAAGATGGTCTCCTGTCACGAGTCACCTCTTCCACGCCACAGCCATTTCCTTCTCTCTTGCGGCAGCCTCTTCTTTGTATGAGTTAGGGTTGCTTCCATGGGCTTGCATCAAGAAAGGCCTCTTTTTGGGTTGGATTTGAAATGTTTTAGGGCTTATGGGTTTTGGTATTTAAGATGGGCTTAAATAATGTTTGGGTTTTATGTGAGAATGGGGTATATTTAAGTGGGTTATGGTGGGGTAATGGTTAAAGGCTTTTTTTTTTTTTTTCAAGAGTTTAGAAAATTGGTTTAGGTAAGGTTTATGGTTTAAAACTAATTTAGGGATAATGTGATGGGAAATGGGTTTAGGGTTTGGGTAAGTTTAGGGATTTAAGGATAAGGTTAAGTTGAGGGTTTAAACACCAAATCCAACCATTTTTCCTTGACTTTTTTGTCATTTTCTTGATTTTCTCATTATTCTTGAATTTCCTACACATGAAGATAATTTAATTAAATTGGGAAGAAAATATATTAAAATTCCAAAATTTAAGCAAAATTGATGCAATAAAATACTCTAAAAAGTGAATATTTTAGAGACTTATCAGCAGCCGACTGCCCTATGAGGCCAGTCGACTGCCCTATATGAAAAGAGATTTCAAAGCCTATTTGGTTTAAACACAAAAGTGTTTTCTGAAAAAGTATATGATAAATGTTTTGAGACTATGGACTACATTATGATCATGCATCCCTAATGGCTGAGAGACTCTGATAAAGTCGTTAGTATTATGTACGTTGAGCGAGGAACCCTAGTTCGATCCTCAATACCACGAATGACACCTGACTAGTGTTCACTTTGGATTACTAAAGGCAGGAGAGAATCCCTGACCATTACATGGTGCACCACTATTCTAATGCATGATTGGAATCATATATGTCATAACGTATTAAGTTTCGGAAAACCTAATAGCTAGACACAAAGACATGGAGTCGCCACCAACCATTCTAACCTAGGTGTGATTGGTCACCTATTCAAACTAAGGATAAGGCTTGATCTACATTCAAAGACACTAGGGTTCGGGAGTACGGTTACGTGTAGGGAAGGATTAGCACCCCCACAACGCCCATCCTAAAATGGTACCAACTAGTTTTAGGTTATCTTTACAAATTGCCTTGTATGTATATTAATTTCGATATGCTTTTATATTGGGAATATTTCTAAGATTTTTCCATCAATTTGGCTCCAATCTTAAAAATCTCCCTCACCTCAAGATATTCAAGGATTCTCGATTGACTTTCTTGAACTCCATCGTCGGATTAAATAAATAATTTATGAAAATCTTATTCTTTCTAACTTTGGCTCTAATTTCGACTCCATATTAATTTCTATATTTTTTAATCTTATTTCATATTATATTTATCTCTATATTTTATTTATTCATTTTATTTATTTAGAGAATAAATATGAATCATGGTTTATTGAAGATTTTCTTAAAAGCGTCCCATCAATTTGGCTCGGCTTAAAAGAAATCTTTTCACCTAGAAAATTCAAGGAGTCCCAATTGACTTTCTTGAAATTTCATCATTGGCATAATTTACATTTTTTATTTCCTATAATTTTTATTCTAAGCTATTTAGTTAATTTATCTAATTTTATTTACATTTCTTTAATCTTAATCTTGATCTAATTTATCTTTATTTTATTTATTTATATTTATTTAATAAACATGAATTATATTGTATTAAAAATTCTTTCAAAAGTATTCCATCAATTTGGCTCAACTTAAGAAAGAATCATCTCACCTAGAAATATCCAAGGAGTCTCGATTGACTTTCTTGAAATTTCATCCTCGTTATAACTCATATTTATTTACTATCTAGTCTTAATAATTACTAATTATTTTCAATCTAAACTATTTCATTCTATTTATTTAAATTTTCATCTAATTTATGTTCTTGTATTTATATTTATTTATCTATATTTATTTATATTTTATTCATATTTAATTTACTAAGAATAAACATGAATTATAATTTATTGAAAATTCTTTCAAAAGTATCCCATCGATTTGGCTCAACTTTAAGAAAGAATTTCCTCACCTAGACATTTCTAAGATGTCCAATTGACTTTCTCAAAATGTCATCATCGGTATAATTCACATCCATTCTAATTCTCAACCTAATTCTTTTTCTTATTTACTATCCCATTTTATTTATTTATTATCCTTGTCTGTGTTCATTTAATTTCAGTCTTTATTAATTAATTTTTATCCCTTCTATTTGTTTTATATCGATTTAAAATAAATATGAATCATATTTATTGAAAATTCTCCCAAAAATATCCCATCAATTTGGCTCAATTTAAGGGAGAATCCTCTCACCTAGAAATTTCAAGGAGTCCCAATTAACTTTCCTCGAAATTTCATCATCGGTATAATTCACATTCATTCAGTAAAATCCAATTTTTTAATTTGATTACCATTTTTTATCCTATTATTTTTTTTTTCTTATTTCTTATCATCATTTACTAAAGCACTACAATTCTAAGCTACATAAACAAATTTGACAATATTCTAACCATGCACTAAATTAAACATATCATGTAAATTTCATTTGCAAAATCAAAGAAATCATGCCAATTATATTGAATCATGCTAATTAAATTAAATCATACTAATTAAATTAAACTAAACAATCAAGCCAATAAAATAATAATAAAAATATAAAATATATAAAAAAAAACATACATCAATTTATATACACAAGCTACATTAATTAAATCTTGTCAATAATTGTTAAATCATACTATTCATGTATCAAATTAAATCTACTAACTTATCAAATTATTTGCTTAAATCATATTATTGTATAGTTTTGTTAATTAAATTACTGTATCAATTACAGAATATACACAACAAAAAAAAATCAAAAGAAAATAAGAAAAATCAATAAATAAAAAAATAAATAAGTAAATAAATAAAACAAATAAATAAAAAGAAAACGAAAAAAGGAAAATCATCCGAAAATAGAAAAGGGTACCTCGCGGTCGGGTCGGGTCAGTACGCGGGTCGGCACGCGGGGTCCTGACGGGTCTGAGCGCGGGTCAGGGCTACACAAAACGGCGTCGTTTCGGTCTGCCTATTTAAGCCTTCTTTCCCTTTTTTTTCGGACGATTTTGGCTTTCAAAGAAAAAAATTATGAAATCCTCTGAACTCAGACGATTTCGGTGACCGGAAACTTCAACCGATCGCCGGAAACTTCAACTTTCCCAGATTCCGGCCTTCCTCCGCCGTGTGAAACCACCAGATCTACTCCTTCCCCTACCCAGAAACCTTCAACTCTTCTTCCCAAAACCAGATCTAGAGGTTCCAGTTACGAAATCTTCCCGAAAATCTCAGATCTGAATTCCTAAAACCAAAACCTCTACTGCTTCCACCCAAAAACCCTCAAATCTTGCCTCTGTTTTTTATTTTTTGTGGTTGCCGTGGTTGCTTTCTCTGTGGTTGCCGTTGGTTTTTTTTTGGCTGTTGTTGATGTCCCTTTTTGATTTGTGGCTATCGTTCCCTTTTATAAAATTTTAGATCTGAGTATTTTTGGAAATCTGGAGATCAGATTATGATTTTGCTTTTAATGTTTTGATTAATTTTTCTTTGATTTCCTTGCAGATTTCGAAGGCCAAGATCTTTCCTTTTGTGTTTCTGACGGCTAGGTTGATTTAGGGTTTGGCTTCAAGTCCTGGTTTGGTTGGGGTTTCGACTTTGTCTAGGGTTTCGGTTTGGGTTTGTCTAATTGGGGTCTGTTTGGGCTTTGGGGGTTTCGGTCAGGGTTAGGGTTAAGGGGTTCTGGTTTAGGGGTTAGGGTTTGTGTTTAGGGTTAAGGTTCTGTTTTGGGGTTAGGGGTTTGGATTAGGGTTTCGGTGAGGGTTTGGATTTTAGGGTTTCAGATATCCCTTTTTTTTCTTTTTTCTTTTTTTACCTTTTTTTTTAATTTTTATATTTGTCAAAATAAATATAAAAAAACAAAAAGTGAAAATAAAATAAAATAGGAAAAATAAAATAACAAATAAGTAACAAAAACACATAAAATAAAATAAAATAAAATAAAATAAATAGTAAATAATAATAATAATAATAATAATAATAAAGAATAAAAAATAAATAAAATAAAATAAAAAGTAAATAAGATAAACTAGAAAAATAATAATAATAATAATAAAAAATAAAAAAAATAAACAATAAAAATAAAAAATAAAATAAAATAAAATAAAAATAAATAAAATAATATAATAAAAATAAAAATAAAATAAAAAATAAAATAAAGAAAACGAAAAAATGAGAAAAAGAAAAAGAAAAAGAAAAAGAAAAAGAATAAATAAAAAAAATAAAAAATAAAAAATAAAAAAATAGAAAATAATAAATAAATAAATAAAATAAATAAAATAAATAAAAAATAAAATAAAATAAAAAATAAATAAATAAATAAAACACAAATAAAATCAATTATTCACACATGGGCTTAATCCATTTTCGATTTTGAAATACCCGTCAAGTGGTTCGAGATTCGCAATTCCGTACCACTTAGTTCCGGACAAAAATTGGTGTCTACAGTTGCCCCTCTTTGCACATTACTGAGCATCAGGAATAGGGCAAAGACTTCAAACACCGATTTTGTTTTTTTCCGTGAAAACACTCCTTCGACTAGGAAGGCCCTGAAACTTTAAACTTTTCTCACCTCTAAAAGGCTCCTTCGACTAGGAAGACCCTGAAACTGTAAACTTTTCTCATCTCTAAAACGCTCCTTCGACTAGGAAGGCCCTGAAACTTTAAACTTTTCTCATCTCTAAAACGCTCCTTCGACTAGGAAGGCCCTGAAACTTTAAACTTTTCTCATCTCTAAAACGCTCCTTCGACTAGGAAGGCCCTGAAACTTTAAACTTCTCTCATCTCTAAAACGCTCCTTCGACTAGGAAGGCCCTGAAACTTTAAACTTCTCTCATCTCTAAAACGCTCCTTCGACTAGGAAGGCCCTGAAACTTTAAACTTTTCTCATCTCTAAAACGCTCCTTCGACTAGGAAGGCCCTGAAACTTTAAACTTTTCTCATCTCTAAAACGCTCCTTCGACTAGGAAGGCCCTGAAACTTTAAAATTTTCTCATCTCTAAAAAGCTCCTTCGACTAGGAAGGCCCTGAAACTTTAAAATTCTCTCATCTCTAAAAAGCTCCTTCGACTAGGAAGGCCCTGAAACTTTAAACTTTTCTCATCTCTAAAACGCTCCTTCGACTAGGAAGGCCCTGAGACTTTAAAATTTTCTCATCTCTAAAAAGCTTTAACCTTTGAAGTTTTCTTTCTTGAATGAATGAGATGCATGCTGGAAATAATTTCATTATAATCATGACAACAAAGGCTCAAAACTTCTTTTTTTTTTTTTTTTAACTTTTCCAAACCAATCTTGTCTTGACTCAGTCAGTGACTTTCTCATATCATCATTTTCAATCTTCATTCTCCTTTTTCCTTGCTCTTTCTGTTTCTAAACCATTCGAATTTTAAAGCAGCTAGTAAATTCGACTTAATTTACCAATCTTCTGACATTCCACTATATTTCTGTCCATCTTCTTTCCTTTTCCAAGTAATGCAATGATCTTTTTTTCTCACTTCTTCTTTTTTTTTCTTTTTTTTTTAGCTTCCCTTTTTCTTTCATATGTGCCAATCATGCATTAATTACCATCTTAATAATATGACTAGCATGATGCAAAGCTCAATTTTCCCAATCAAAGTAAGAGAGTAAATGGAAGTAGGTACGAGATAAATATGGAAGAAAGGTTGTTTTATTATAAACATCAGGCATATCTGAACAGAGGAATATTACAAGGAATAATTGCATTGACGAAATAATCAAATATCTCAACAATCAACATTCTGACAATTCTGATCGAATTAATTCAAATCTCTCTTTTGAAAAGCCTACCCCATTAGTTTGTCTAATATTGCAGAGCCCTTCGGACTAAACCTTTTCCTTTGATATCACAAAATTTCTGATGCCGATCTTTCCCTTACACTTAAGCTGCCTTTTCAGGTTTTCAACATAAGTGTCTCCCCCATTGATTTGAACCGCCCTTTTCGGGTTTTCGATTTAAATCCTCCTTTTTTATTTCTCTTCTTTTTCTTTTTTTTCTTTTTTTTTCTCTTTTTTTTTTAGGCATAATACCTCTTCACAGCATCGGAATTGATGGGGTTTGGCAGGTCCTCACCATCCATATTTGCCAATATTAATGCCCCACCAGAGAAAGATCTCTTCACTACATATGGTCCTTCCCAATTTGGCGCCCATTTTCCCCTCCTATCTTGTTGATTTGGGAGGATCTTCTTCAAAACCAGATCCCCTTCTCGGAATTTCCTAAGTCGGATTTTCTTATCATGTGCTTTCATCATTCTCCTTTGGTACAACTGGCCATGGCATAAAGCTACAAGCCTTTTCTCGTCAATAAGATTCAATTGCTCATAGCGTTCCCGTACCCACTCTGCCTCTTCTAATTGTGTTTCCATTAAGACCCTTAATGATGGAATTTCTACTTCAATTGGTAGCACTGCCTCCATCCCGTACACTAATGAGAATGGGGTTGCCCCAGTAGACGTGCGCATTGACGTTCTATACGCGTACAAGGCAAAAGGTAACTTTTCATGCCAATCCTTATAAGTTTCTGTCATTTTTCCCACTATTCTCTTGACATTTTTGTTCGCGGCCTCTACCGCCCCATTCATTTGTGGTCGATACGGCGCCGAATTGTGATGCTTGATTTTGAACTGTGCACAAACTTCATCCATCATTGTGTTATTCAAATTACGAGCATTATCTGAAATAATTCTTTCTGGAAGTCCATATCGGCATATGATATCTTTCTTTATGAATCTGCATACTGCCGTTCGTGTCACACTAGCAAAAGATGCCGCTTCTACCCACTTGGTAAAATAATCAATCATCACAAAAATAAACCGATGTCCATTTGAAGCTTTTGGTGTAATGGGTCCTATCACATCCATCCCCCACATAGAGAAAGGCCAAGGAGGGGCTAATACATGCAGAGCCTCCGACGGAGCATGAATCTTGTCAGCATAAATCTGACATTTGTGGCATTTTAAGCGTAGTTAATACAGTCTTTTTCCATGGTTGACCAATAATAACCCGCCCTCATTATTTGTCTTGCCATCATATGACCATTAGCATGTGCCCCACAAGATCCTTCATGTACCTCCTCTAATATCTGTTTAGCTTCTGCAATATTCACACATCTCAAAAGCACCTGGTCTCGACTTCTTTTGTATAAGACTTCCCCGTCTAAAAAGAATCCCATAGCCATTCTCCTAATGATTCTTTTGTCATTCTCCGAAGCATGTTTTGGGTACTGTTGGTTTTTAATGTACTGTAAGATGTCATGGTACCAAGGCCTTCCATCAACTTCTTCTTCTAAACTTGCGCAATGCGCTGGTGAATTCTTCATATTCATCCTGATGGGTTGAATTTCAGCATTACTATCCAACTTGAACATTGCAGCTAAAGTGGCTAGAGCATCTGCCATTTGATTCTCCTCTCGAGGTAGATGCTCAAACTGAATACTTTTGAACTGATCAATTAAACCGGCTATGTATTTTTGGTACTGGACCAACTTCGAATCCCTAGTTTCCCATTCTCCTCGCAACTGGTAGATGACTAGAGCCGAATCTCCATACACTTCGAGCACATCAATCTTCTTTTCGATGGCGGCTTGCAAACCCATGACACATGCTTCATACTCAGCTACGTTGTTGGTACAATTGAAGTCCAATCTTGCAGTAATCGGGTGATGATCTCCTTCTGGGGATATCAGGACCACTCCTACTCCTCGCCCAAAAGCATTGGATGCTCCATCAAAGAACATTCTCCATGATTTCTTAGCTAGCTTCTCCTCTTCTACCTGAAATACAGCCATCAAATCCTCATCTGGAAAATCGAGTTTCATAGGCACATAGTCATCGGCAACCCGGTCTGCTAAGAAATCAGCGATTACACTCCCTTTAATGGCCTTTTGAGTCACATATATAATATCATACTCAGAAAGCATGACTTGCCACCTTGCTATTCTACCAGACAAAGATGGTTTCTCGAAAATGTACTTCAAAGGATCAAGTTTGGCCACCAACCAAGTCGTGTGATATAACATGTACTGTCTGAGTCTTTGGGCTGTCCAAGCTAAAGCGCAACATATCTTTTCCAATTGAGAATACTTCACTTCGTAGTCAATGAATTTCTTACTTAGGTAATAGATGGCTTGTTCTTTCTTGCCACTCTCATCTCGTTGCCCCAGTACACATCCCATTGAACCTTCGCAAACTGTCAAGTACAAAATCAAAGGTCTATCAGGAATAGGAGGTACTAACACAGGCGGGTTTGATAAGTACTCCTTGACTTTATCGAAGGCCTTTTGACATTCTTCATTCCATTCCCCAGAGTCATATTTACGAAGAAGCTTGAAAATTGGATCACATTTTGAAGTAAGTTGAGATATAAACCTGGATATGTAGTTTAGCCTCCCTAAGAAACCTCTTACTTCTTTGGTGGTGCGAGGAGGGGACAAGTTCTGAATGGCACGCACTTTGTCCGAATCAACTTCTATCCCCCTTTCGCTAACTACAAATCCCAATAATTTTCCGGATCTTGCCCCAAATGTACACTTGGCTGGGTTTAACTTCAACTGGTATTTCCTCAACCTTTCAAAGAGCTTCTTAAGATTAGCCACATGGTCTTCCCCTTCACGAGACTTTGCAATCATATCATCCACGTACACCTCAATCTCTTTATGCATCATGTCGTGGAAAAGACTAACCATAGCCCTTTGATATGTAGCTCCAGCGTTCTTCAATCCGAATGGCATGACTCTATAGCAAAATGTTCCCCACATTGTCACGAAAGTAGTCTTTTCCATATCTTCTCTAGCCATCTTGATTTGATTATAGCCAGAAAAGCCATCCATAAATGAAAATATGGAATGCCTCGCTGTATTGTCCACAAGGGTGTCAATGTGAGGAAGCGGGAAATTGTCTTTAGGGCTAGCTCTGTTCAAATCCCGATAATCCACGCACATCCGCACCTTTCCATCCTTCTTAGGCACAGGGACAATATTAGCTACCCACTCCGGGTATTTGGCCACTTCAAGAAAACCTGCATCGAATTGCTTTTTAACTTCCTCTTTGATCTTCAACAACATTTCCGGCTTCATGCGTCTTAACTTTTGTTGTACCGGTTTGCACTCTGGTTTCAAAGGCAATCTATGCTCCACAATATCAGTATCAAGGCCAGGCATATCTTGGTAAGACCAAGCAAACACATCTACATATTCACGAAGTAACTCCTTAAGACCCTTTCTTTCATCCGATGCTAGTGATGTTCCGATTTTGACCTCTTTCTTATCTTTTTCATCTCCCAAATTAATTATTTCAACAACTTCCTGATGAGGTTCAATTGGTTTCCTATCTTCTTCCATCGATCTCAACAAGTCATGGGGTAAAGGGTAGTCCGTAAAGACATCTTCATCATCAGATTCACCAAATTGAGCAGGGTTTTCAAAATCAAATTCTGAATTATTGACATTATTATCATCTTGTTTATTGTTTTGATACCTGAAAGTAGATGAAATGGGAAATTATAGGTATTTTCAGTGTTGGCATGCTAAAGAAAGAAAGAAAGAAATGATTGGGAACATAGGAATGCATAATGCTAATCATTTATTGAAATGGAAAATAACAAAGTTGGCCCATACATAAAAATTTATTTGGGTGCTTTTGGGCTGAAGCACTAAAAAAATCCAACTTGCTTTATTCAAAACATAAAAGAAAAAGACAATTGCATTATTACTTTTCAAAGGAAATCTCTGGGAACTCCAAAATCGTCCAATTCTTCAACTCAGCTCCTGCAGGGGTCATATGCACAAACCGTCCAGCTACATTCTCCTCTTATATCTTCTTATCTACCATGTGAATGGACAAATCAGAAAAATCCCCCTCAAGCTGCATCGCCAGTTTCCCCCTTTCGTCACTAGTTTGATATCCACCAAAATAAAAGGTATCATAAAGGTAAGGAATGACCAATTTCTCAGTTTCAAATTCGTCCCCTTTCAAATGTGCTATTCGCCTCTCTTTCTTTTCTTCCATCTTCTTTGCTTTATCTTTCCAAGTTGGTTTGTATCCTAAACCGAACCTGTCCTTGCTTTCCAAAATTGTGATGGCCTTTCTAATCCCTTGGTGGTTTCTTCCCAATCCGACTCCTGGATACCAACCTTTGCCCATGGTTTGCTTCACCACCATCTCTGTAGCTGCTGACAGGTGAGGAGCATATAATTTCGAACCTTCTCCTATGTAGGTTGCATTAACAAACTCAAAAGCTCGATATGAACATTCCCATGCATTCTCTGTTGTCTCAACATACGGAGTGCTTGGAGATTGAGTGACAAAGATGTCTTCCTCTCCCGAAACTGAGATTTGTTGATTCCCCACGAAAAACTTCACCTTTTGATGGAGAGTGGAAGGGACAGCTCCTGTCGTGTGTATCCAAGGCCTTCCTAGCAAAAGAGTATATGAAGGCGTAATATCCATGACTTGGAATTGTATATTGAAAATACATGGACCAATCTCCACAGGTATCTCTATATCGCCCGACACTTCTCGACGGACTCCATCAAATGCCTTGACAATCATGTTGCTTTTCCGCATATACGATGAATCCACTGGTAACCTTAGCAAAGTGCACATAGGCATCACATTGAGAGCCGATCCATTATCAATTAGAACCCTGCCAATTGTGTGGCTCTTACACCTGACTGTGATGTGAAGAGCCTTGGTGCTTCCCTCCCTTCCGCAGGAATCTCATCATCACTGAAAGATATATAATTTGAAGCCACCAAATTACCGACTAAATTGTCCATTTTGTCCATGGATATATCAGGAGGTACGTATGATTGATTCAACACCTTTAATAAAGCATTCCTGTGAGACTCAGAATTCAGGAGAAGTGATAAGAGTGAAACCTTTGCTGGTGTTTTGTTCAACTGCTCGACAATATTGTATTCACTATGCTTAATCAAGCTCAAAAACTCATCGGCATCTTCTTTCGTAATAGACTCTTGACATCTTGTCTCTTGAACCTCTATCGGGTTAACCCTATCCCCTTCCACAATTCCTGCCTTCTCTTTTCTAGCTTTAGCTAACATTTCAGGACTATAGCAACGCCCACTTCGTGTCATTCCCCCAACTCCAGTGATATTCGCTGTTTCGAGGCTTTTAGGGGACATATGCTCTCTTTCTCCATTCATTACTATATCATAGCCATATCTCCAAGGTACCGCCTTGTTGTCTTTGTATGGAAACGGAATAGGAGCTTTGATTGTGATCCCACTAGCTTGGCTTGATTTTTCCTCAAGGCGGATTTTCAGAGGCTTTGACTTTAGGTCGTCATCAATCACACTAATCTCATTCCCTTTTCCTCTTCCTTCCCAAAATTCAATTTGATATGAGTCCATCAACTCTTGCAATCTGTAACGAAAAGCTTCACAGGACTGAATTGAATGACCTACTGCACCATTGTGGTATGGACAAACCAGATTGGGATCATACGAATCTATATGGGTCTCCAAAATCAAGGTTTCTGGTTGCAACATGTCTGCCTTCACTAATATATCAAAGACCTGACTTAACGGAGTCTTTATTTCTGCAACAGCTCTTTTAATGTAATCCTTCTTTTCATTGCTTAACATGTTCACTGCTGCTCCAACATGGTCTGGCAAAGGATTCCTATTCACAACTTGTTCTGCTTTCGGCTCCTCAAAACTCAACTGCCCCGCCTTCATCAAGCCCTGCACTTTATACTTCAATCCCAAGCAATTTTCTATAGAGTGACCCACATTGTCATTGTGGTAAGCACACTTTGCGTTTGGATCATACCATTTGGGATACGGGGGTTTTAGGGGTTCAAGGTATACGGGGGCAATAAGACGGTTTTGCACCAGTTTAGGATATAACTCCGCATAGGTTATGGGGATTGGGGTGATAGGGGGTCTTTCTTGATTGAAGCGTGGCCTTCCAGGGTTGTTCATTAGGTTTGTAGCTTGAGTAAAGGGTTGGGTTGGTCTCATGCTTGGCGAGCGAAAAATGGGCTGAGTATTTGTTGGTGGGTTTAGTTGATATGGGTAGGGTGAAACATAATTGATAGCATGAGGATAAGATTGGTATTGGTTGATGGGCGTTGGTGAATAAAACCTCCTGCAGAGATAGCCTGGACATCTCCTTCCTTTTTCTTAGGAAACCCTCCTTTCCTGGCCTCTACACCCTCAATCTTGCCATTTTTAATAGCATTTTCTATTGCCTCTCCTGAAAGCACCATGTCAGAAAAGTTCTTACTGACATTTCCTATCATCCTCTCATAATAAGGAGCTTTGAGAGTGTTTAAAAATAACATCGTTAACTCCTTTTCTGTCAATGGAGGTTGAACTTCAGCAGCTGCATCTCTCCACCTCTGAGCGTATTCTCTAAAATTCTCGTTTGTTTTCTTCTCCATGCTTTGGAGAGAAAGGCGATCAGGAGCCATATCACTTACGTGACGATATTGGGCTAGAAATGCCCTAGCAAGGTCTTTCCACGAATGTATACTACTCCTGTCCAACTGAACATACCACCTTGCAGCAGATCCTGTAAGGCTATCTTGAAAACAGTGAATGAGCAACTTTTCATTACGAGCATATCCTGCCATCTTTCTGCAGAACATCGTAACATGGGTTGTCGGGCATTTAGTTCCATCATATTTCTCGAAGTCCGGAACCTTGAACTTTGCGGGCAACACCAAATCGGGAACTAGGCTCAACTCTTCTGCATCAACATTCCCAAAGGAGTCGTTTCCTTCGATGGCTTTCAACCTTTCCTCTAACATGTCACATTTCTGTTGTATCCCTACAGCTAGATTGTCAACTGCTTCTCTCTTCAACTTCTCTTGTTCAATAGGATCGTCCAAGTTTGGGACGAAAATAGGGTCGACAGGACTAGACCCTATACCAGGTTGATTTTGGCCTATAGCATGGCCTTGTCCTCCCATTGAAGGTGTTGCGTGAGCATAAACCTTTGGAGACATTTGGGCTTGATGGGTGAACCCTTGAGGGTATGGTGGATCATCACTAGAACATTCTTCTTTTGTTGCTAGGTCTTGCACAACTCCCTTCCCCTTAGCCATACTCATCATCAATTCCATCATCTTGGTCATTTGCTCTCGAGTTTCCTCTTAAGCCTTGACAATCTCTTGTTGCACTTTCTCCATCCTATCAATCCGTGCTAATTGTTCGCTCTCCATTGCTCTAGTTCGTGCACGAGTTTGGTATGGATGATTTGGAAGGGCTATTTTTGTACCTTGTTGTCACAATTAAAGAGAATTATTTTTATTAAATGCTCATGAAGGAAAAAGCAAAAGTAGGAAAAATCTTTGTAAGAAATTTATTGCATAATAAAGGATTGTCTTATAACAAAAACTTATAAAAAACCAATGCTTATAAAGCTAGTCTCATAACAATTGTTGAACAAAATTAAAGATCCACTACATCCATAAAGAAAATCTAAGGTGTCCACCTAAGCCTCCTCAACAAACTGTAGTGACCTTGGATCTCGTCCAACAGTAGTCGCAGATTCTCCCCATGCTCAGTAAGTGGGCTGACTCCGAGCTTCAAATCCATTATTCTGTCTTCCATGTCTCTTGCTCTATGTGCCATGACATTAATTTGTTCAATCATGGAAACCAAAAGATGTGAATCGCGAGCTCTCCTTAAAGTAGCATACTTCTCCTTTAGCTCGTTCAACTCATTAACAACCTTTTGCAAGATCTGCAAGTATTCTTGGGATCGATTAAGGGCATCTTGCGAACTCATCTGTTCGCTTATGACCTTGCCTTCAAGTTCTTCACATTTGGTCCTCTTCTTTTGTATCTCAGTCTTAAGTTGTTCATTCTCTTCTCGCAAACGTTTACTTTCAGACCTTGAGAGTTGCTCCTTCAAGTATCTGATTTCATCTATCAACTTATACTTCTCTTGATGGACCCTTGTATACGCTTGCTCCCTTCTCCCCAGCTTTTCCTCCGTTTCACATTTGAGCTTCTTAATTTCCCTCTCTAGGGCTTTCTTTTCTTCCTCTAATTTCCTCTTGGCAATCTCCAGATCTATCATGGGGTCTCGGGGTATAGGCTCTTTGTGGGCTTCATCTTCTTCAGGGGGAAGTAAAATATCTTTGACTCGCCTAGCATGCCAGACAGAATATTCAGGGGAAATTTTATCTATGAATCTTCCCTTTTGTATTTTGCAAGCTGTCTTCCAAGCCTTGACATCATCTTCTATCTTCCTTAGTGCCCCTTTTTCAATATAGGAGTATTCCCTTTGGTCGAGTCCAAATGTCATGGGGATGAACTGGTCATATCCTAGCTGTCTTCGTACCATGATGGGAGAATAAGTAATAGTCCCCCACACACCCAACAAAGGGACCCATGGTTGCTCCCCACATTTATACACCATTGACCTTCGTGGCATCCATGGTGCTAACCAAACTACATCTTGGGTCGTGGTTTTGCGCAAAGTCGAAACCCATTCCTTTTTCGTCTTGAACTTGGGCCACTCACTTTCACAAAATTCCTTAATAGGAAGACTGCTACCAAGGAAAGCATCTTTGAATTTACTACGTTCACATTTAAAATGACTCCTCATCCACATATATAATAACTGCATGCACCCGATGAAACGCCCTCCACCATTCCTACGACAGTAGCTCAAAGATCTAAATGTTTCAGCTAAGATAACCGGAGCAGCATTCACCTCATGCTCATGTTGTTCAACGAGGTCTACAAGAACAATCTCCACATACTGCAATGATCTAGGAAAAACCAACATCCCATAAATAGCTAATGCCATTAAGCTCATACTTTGCTTGTCTGTCAATTGTTTGCCAAAACAACTCCGAAGAAAATTCCATCCCAAATAGGTACCTTCCCCTTTTTTCTTGATGTGTTGGTCAACCTCTTGTACATCAATACCTATCATTTGTGCTAAACACTTGCGATGGCTCCTCTTATTCTTCTTGTAAACCTTGCTTTTCTCTGACTCCTTAATACGAAGTAAGACCGTGTACTCCTCAATAGTGGGCACCATGTCCACCTCGTTAAACACAAAGCACCTATACGAAGGATCCCAAAAATACACCATAGCCCTGATCAAATTATCGTCCACAGGTACAGTAAGAAGCAACGCTAAATCTCCATATTTCTCTTGAAAGGTAATCTGTTTCGTTTTATCCCACTTTTTCCAGATATCAATCAATTCAGTGAGATCATTTTGCTTGAGATCAAGACGAACTTTTTCTGGAAGGCTACACACGTGATCTCTGGGCAAGCAATCACCATCCTTGCGTTGAGCTTCCTCAGATACCGCTTTAACCATATCAGCGAGTTCCTCCAACATAGGCTTATCTTGTAGACGGTTTCCCATGGGTGTAGAGAACCAACTTTGTCAATCAATTGCTATGAGACAGGTTTTCCTACAAGAATGCATGATGAGCCAAAACAAGACATGATTAAAGATATATGCACATACTTCAAATTTTGTTAAACATTGCTCCTTCATGTGTCCTATAAGGTTTCCATACTATAGGTAGGCATAGTTCTATCCTAGGGCGGTTCCCTTAAGCTTCTACATGTAGGGCTTGGATGGCCCAATGTTCTAAAGGTTCCCAAATTGTTCCTTACTATCGTCCACATGGACTAGTAAGGCACCCAATCCTCACCCATCATAGGCTACAAACGGAAAGGTTCAATTTGAGTGGGAGTATTTCGCTAGCCATTGCGGAGGTATTACCTCACGAGAGCGTAAGTACTCTACTCCCTCCTAAGAAAGGGTAAAGCCCGGGAAGAGGGCTGATGTATGCAAATGCGCGTGAAGTGTGTGTGGAAGGAACATGTAATTATTAACTTTTCTTTTATAAAATTTAACACTCTTAGAATGAATCTAAGATAACCTAAAACCAATTGTTGGCTTGACCCTCTAAATTCCCCAGTGGAGTCGCCAAACTGTCATAACGTATTAAGTTTCGGAAAACCTAATAGCTAGACACAAAGACATGGAGTCGCCACCAACCATTCTAACCTAGGTGTGATTGGTCACCTATTCAAACTAAGGATAAGGCTTGATCTACATTCAAAGACACTAGGGTTCGGGAGTACGGTTACGTGTAGGGAAGGATTAGCACCCCCACAACGCCCATCCTAAAATGGTACCAACTAGTTTTAGGTTATCTTTACAAATTGCCTTGTATGTATATTAATTTCGATATGCTTTTATATTGGGAATATTTCTAAGATTTTTCCATCAATTTGGCTCCAATCTTAAAAATCTCCCTCACCTCAAGATATTCAAGGAGTCTCGATTGACTTTCTTGAACTCCATCGTCGGATTAATTAAATAATTTATGAAAATCTTATTCTTTCTAACTTTGGCTCTAATTTCGACTCCATATTAATTTCTATATTTTTTAATCTTATTTCATATTATATTTATCTCTATATTTTATTTATTCATTTTATTTATTTAGAGAATAAATATGAATCATGGTTTATTGAAGATTTTCTTAAAAGCGTCCCATCAATTTGGCTCGGCTTAAAAGAAATCTTTTCACCTAGAAAATTCAAGGAGTCCCAATTGACTTTCTTGAAATTTCATCATTGGCATAATTTACATTTTTTATTTCCTATAATTTTTATTCTAAGCTATTTAGTTAATTTATCTAATTTTATTTACATTTCTTTAATCTTAATCTTGATCTAATTTATCTTTATTTTATTTATTTATATTTATTTAATAAACATGAATTATATTGTATTAAAAATTCTTTCAAAAGTATTCCATCAATTTGGCTCAACTTAAGAAAGAATCATCTCACCTAGAAATATCCAAGGAGTCTCGATTGACTTTCTTGAAATTTCATCCTCGTTATAACTCATATTTATTTACTATCTAGTCTTAATAATTACTAATTATTTTCAATCTAAACTATTTCATTCTATTTATTTAAATTTTCATCTAATTTATGTTCTTGTATTTATATTTATTTATCTATATTTATTTATATTTTATTCATATTTAATTTACTAAGAATAAACATGAATTATAATTTATTGAAAATTCTTTCAAAAGTATCCCATCGATTTGGCTCAACTTTAAGAAAGAATTTCCTCACCTAGACATTTCTAAGATGTCCCAATTGACTTTCTCAAAATGTCATCATCGGTATAATTCACATCCATTCTAATTCTCAACCTAATTCTTATTTCTTATTTACTATCCCATTTTATTTATTTATTATCCTTGTCTGTGTTCATTTAATTTCAGTCTTTATTAATTAATTTTTATCCCTTCTATTTGTTTTATATCGATTTAAAATAAATATGAATCATATTTTATTGAAAATTCTCCCAAAAATATCCCATCAATTTGGCTCAATTTAAGGGAGAATCCTCTCACCTAGAAATTTCAAGGAGTCCCAATTAACTTTCCTCGAAATTTCATCATCGGTATAATTCACATTCATTCAGTAAAATCCAATTTTTTAATTTGATTACCATTTTTTATCCTATTATTTTTCTTAACTTATTTCTTATCATCATTTACTAAAGCACTACAATTCTAAGCTACATAAACAAATTTGACAATATTCTAACCATGCACTAAATTAAACATATCATGTAAATTTCATTTGCAAAATCAAAGAAATCATGCCAATTATATTGAATCATGCTAATTAAATTAAATCATACTAATTAAATTAAACTAAACAATCAAGCCAATAAAATAATAATAAAAATATAAAATATATAAAAAAAAACATACATCAATTTATATACACAAGCTACATTAATTAAATCTTGTCAATAATTGTTAAATCATACTATTCATGTATCAAATTAAATCTACTAACTTATCAAATTATTTGCTTAAATCATATTATTGTATAGTTTTGTTAATTAAATTACTGTATCAATTACAGAATATACACAACAAAAAAAAATCAAAAGAAAATAAGAAAAATCAATAAATAAATAAAATAAATAAGTAAATAAATAAAACAAATAAATAAAAAGAAAACGAAAAAAGGAAAATCATCCGAAAATAGAAAAGGGTACCTCGCGGTCGGGTCGGGTCAGTACGCGGGTCGGCACGCGGGTCCTGACGGGTCTGAGCGCGGGTCAGGGCTACACAAAACGGCGTCGTTTCGGTCTGCCTATTTAAGCCTTCTTTCCCTTTTTTTTCGGACGATTTTGGCTTTCAAAGAAAAAAATTATGAAATCCTCTGAACTCAGACGATTTCCGGTGACCGGAAACTTCAACCGATCGCCGGAAACTTCAACTTTCCCAGATTCCGGCCTTCCTCCGCCGTGAAACCACCAGATCTACTCCTTCCCCTACCCAGAAACCTTCAACTCTTCTTCCCAAAACCAGATCTAGAGGTTCCAGTTACGAAATCTCTCCCGAAAATCTCAGATCTGAATTCCTAAAACCAAAACCTCTACTGCTTCCACCCAAAAACCCTCAAATCTTGCCTCTGTTTTTTATTTTTTGTGGTTGCCGTGGTTGCTTTCTCTGTGGTTGCCGTTGGTTTTTTTTTGGCTGTTGTTGATGTCCCTTTTTGATTTGTGGCTATCGTTCCCTTTTATAAAATTTTAGATCTGAGTATTTTTGGAAATCTGGAGATCAGATTATGATTTTGCTTTTAATGTTTTGATTAATTTTTCTTTGATTTCCTTGCAGATTTCGAAGGCCAAGATCTTTCCTTTTGTGTTTCTGACGGCTAGGTTGATTTAGGGTTTGGCTTCAAGTCCTGGTTTGGTTGGGGTTTCGACTTTGTCTAGGGTTTCGGTTTGGGTTTGTCTAATTGGGGTCTGTTTGGGCTTTGGGGGTTTCGGTCAGGGTTAGGGTTAAGGGGTTCTGGTTTAGGGGTTAGGGTTTGTGTTTAGGGTTAAGGTTCTGTTTTGGGGTTAGGGGTTTGGATTAGGGTTTCGGTGAGGGTTTGGATTTTAGGGTTTCAGATATCCCTTTTTTTTCTTTTTTCTTTTTTTACCTTTTTTTTAATTTTTATATTTGTCAAAATAAATATAAAAAAAACAAAAAGTGAAAATAAAATAAAATAGGAAAAATAAAATAACAAATAAGTAACAAAAACACATAAAATAAAATAAAATAAAATAAAATAAAATAAATAGTAAATAATAATAATAATAATAATAATAATAATAATAATAATAAAGAATAAAAAATAAATAAAATAAAATAAAAAGTAAATAAGATAAACTAGAAAAATAATAATAATAATAATAAAAAATAAAAAAAATAAACAATAAAAATAAAAAATAAAATAAAATAAAATAAAAATAAATAATATAATATAATAAAAATAAAAATAAAATAAAAAATAAAATAAAGAAAACGAAAAAAATGAGAAAAAGAAAAATAAAAATAAAAATAAAAATAAAAATAATAAATAATAAATAATAAATAAAAAAATAAAAAAATAGAAAATAATAAATAAATAAATAAAATAAATAAAAAATAAAATAAAATAAAATAAAAAATAAATAAATAAATAAAACAAAATAAAATCAATTATTCACACATGGGCTTAATCCATTTTCGATTTTGAAATACCCGTCAAGTGGTTCGAGATTCGCAATTCCGTACCACTTAGTTCCGGACAAAAATTGGTGTCTACAATATAAATGGGTATAAATGATTTATATGATGATGTAATCACTTGAATAATTGTACATAGTCTCCATCTAATTTAAAGTACAAGATGTATGTTTTGAAGAAGTATAAGATGTATGTTTTAAAGAAGTATGATGTATGTTTCAAGAATATGATGAATGTTTTAAAGCAAGTTTATGAAGTATGCCTACATATGATGTTTTGAAGAAAATATATGACATATGCTATTTTAAAGAAGCATACAAACTATGTTTGCCATGCCATTTGAAAGAAGTATGCATGGTTGCAAATGATGTTTGAAAGACGTACATGATGCATGCTTTATAATGATTTACATGACATTATAGAGCCAAGCAGGAAAAATGCATATAGAGGCATAGTACGCTCTTTCACATAATTTTCTTACTAAGCGTAAACTCACCGTTTTACGAACATTTTTCCTATAGATTATTTGAAGTGAACCCCGCTCCGAATAGAGGAGCTTGCTTTTGAGATATCAAAGTGTACCTTCATGATACGCTTCCCAGTTAGCATAGAAGGTATACTTATGTACTTATGTAAAGTAAATTGTAATTCAGCTATAGTACAGTACAAGTAACGTTTATGTATATAAGATGTCGAGGATTTAAGTTAAGATGATGTGTAAGATCCTGTGATATGGAATGATATTTATTTATATCATTAGTCTGTTTTATTGAAAGTAAATTAATTCTATTGAGCTATTTAATATTAAGCTTAAGAAAAGGAAGATGAATGACATTGATGAACTAAATCGATTCATGTTGTATAAGATAATAAGGAAAAAGTTAGATGGTAAGATGCAGTGATGGGGACGTCACAGATTAGTATCAGAGCGATTTGATTGGTGTTTGTTAGTGTCAATAAGCTAGAATTAGAGTATATCCCCAATGTACTGTACTTGTCTGAATGCATATACATAGTATAACTGTTTATAGTTATACTAAAGAGCTCAATGGTGATTATATTTACAGCATGAGCTCACATAGAAGAGGTAAAGTAGAGGAAGAGGACGGGGTCGCGAAGAACAGCCCCAAGTACAGTCTCCTTCTCCATCTCCATCTCCACCGCATAGCCCGATTACTAGGCTAGTGAAAATGGAGAAGCATATGGAGAATATGGCCACTATGTTCACACAGTTCATGTTGAGCTTTCCGAATGTGGCCACAAGTACTCCGGCAGTTACTCTTGTTGTTCCTCTTACAGAGTTACCCCCATCAGCCCCAGCTATGGGAAGGCGGGATCCTAAGGCATATTACAATGTGTCCTTGATTAAGGAATTCAAGAAGTTGGATCCGCCTAAGTTTAAGGGGGATAGAGATCTGTTGGCCACAGAAAATTGGATGAAGGCGGTCATGAAGTCTTTCGAGTATATGACCTACTCCAAAAGGGAGAATGTGGGCCTAATAGCTTATCTGTTGATAGATGATGCCGAGTATTGGTGGCATGCCACTCGTACAGTGTTGGAGGCCCGATATGATAAGGTTACGTGGGATCGATTTGTGGAAGCTTTTAATGAGCAATACATCCCATGCACAGACCAGAATAGGCTAAAGATTGAGTTTTTGAGTTTGACTCAAGGTACGATGACAGTAAACCAGTATGAATTGAAGTTTATTACCTTAAGTAGATTCGATCCAAAGGTCCAGAGAGATGAAGGACATAAGATTTACCGGTTCATAGAGGGATTGAAGTCCCCTATTAGATCTAAATTGTACCCGATGGATATTACCACTTATGGAGAGGCGGTCCGTAAGGCTCAGTTGTGTGAGCAGGACTATGACCTTCATCACGCTGACTTCCGAGCTAAGGGTAAAGGCAAGGAACCGATGAATCGAAAGTCGGATGAGAAAGCCTTTAGTGATAGGTATCTATTTAGAAGAAGTAGACGATCTGAAGGAGTTTCGATAGGTAAGTAAAGCATAAGAAGATGATTTCTATTTTAATTAAGTGTTTATATGGCAATATGTTGAAATTGAAGTTATGATGATGATGATGATATAGGCACTCCTAGAGCTACCGGGATCAAGATAAGTGATGAAAGATCCCAACACCCAGCTGGAAGTACAGCTAGCTCACCGAAGAGTACGATGCAAAGATGTGAGCAATGCGGGAAGTTTCATGGATCACAGCCATGTCGCTTAGCGAATAGCGCTTGTTTTAGATGTGGTGAGCAGGGACACATGATCAGAGATTGTCCCAAGAGGAATCTAAGGACGTCTGAGGAATCAGAGAAAACCCCTCAACCACAACCTAAGGCCACTGCGGTAGAAAAGGGAAAGAAAGCTGTGACCTAAGGACGAGTGTTTGCCATGACGAAGAGTCTACCAATGCCTCGTCCAAAGTGATTAAAGGTAAGATTTACCTCTTTGATATAAGTGTTACAGCATTGTTTGATCTAGGCTTTACGCATTCATTTATGTCCCATATGATTGCTATGAAAGTGCTTGTTGAGCCTGGGCCTTTAGGACACTTATTACAAATAAGCACACCTTTTAAGGAATCACAAATGACGGAATTAGTGTATAGAAATTGTAAGATACGGGTAGGAGAAAGAGAATCCATAGCTGACCTAATCCTACTAAATATGTATGGATTTGATGTTATTTTGGGTATGGATTGGCTAGCTAAGAATCATGTTATATTAGATTGTTATGCAAAGAGTGTAACCTTCTCTTCACCCGTTAGCTATGTTGTAAATTTTGCAAGTGATTAACGCAAAAGTATGTTTATTACTTGATTGATTGTAAATGAAAGTAATGAGAAGTATGTATGGTTATGTGGAGGATTTATTGCTTATGTGGAGGACGCAGACGAGAAACGTCCTGGACTTCCTAAAATTCCTATAGTCAAGGATTTTCCCGAAGTGTTTCCGGACGATCTTTCAGGATTTCCTCCGGATAGGGAAGTGGAGTTTATGATTGATTTGGTGCCAGGGACTGAGCCGATTTCGAGATCTCCCTATCGGATGGCCTTAGTGGAATTGGAAGAATTGAAGAAGCAGCTTCAGGAGTTATTGGACAAGGGATTTATACAACCCAGCGTATCCCCTTGGGGTGCTCCTATGCTTTTTGTCCGGAAGAAGGATGACAGCATGAGATTGTGCATATACTATAGATGGTTGAATAAGGTGACCATCAAGAACAAGTATCCTCTTCTCAGGATTGACGACCTTTTTAATCAGCTTAAGGGTGCATAAGTCTTTTCCAAGATAGACTTGAGGTCAGGATATCATTAGTTAAAGATCCGAAGTGAAGATATCCCTAAGACTGCATTCAGGACACGGTATGGTCACTACGAGTTTCTAGTGATGCCGTTTGGTCTGACCAATGCACCCGCAGCCTTCATGAACCTGATGAATGATGTGTTCAAGCAGTACTTGGACCAGTTTGTCATTGTCTTCATCGATGACATCTTGGTGTACTCGAGGTCTCGGGAAGAGCATGAGCAGCACTTAAAGGATGGTTTTGGATACCCTCAGAGATAGAGAATTGTATGCCAAGCTAAGTAAGTGTGATTTCTGGTTGAATCAAATCTCCTTTTTAGGTCATGTTATTAGTAAAGATGGAGTTTCGGTCGATCCATCAAAGATTAAAGCTGTGGTTCAATGGGAGAGACCAAAAACAGTGACGGAGATTAGGAGTTTCTTGGGTCTAGCTGGCTACTATCGAAGATTTGTGGAGGGTTTTTCGAAGTTAACTGCTCCATTGACACGCTTGATGCGCAAAGAGGTTAAGTATGAGTGGAATGATGCCTGTGAGTGTAGCTTCCAAGAGTTAAAGTGCAGGCTGACGACTGCACCCATCCTCACCATTCCTAGTGGTTCTGGTGGATTTGCAGTATATAGTGATACCTCAGGGCAAGGTTTGGGATGTGTACTAATGTAGCATAGTAAGGTAGTAGCATATGGTTCTAGACAATTAAAGGACCATGAGAAGACTACCCAACTCATGATTTGGAGTTAGCTGCAGTAGTATTTGCTCTGAAGATATGGAAGCATTACTTGTATGGTGAGAGATTTCAGATTTTTACGGATCACAAAAGTCTGAAATACTTGTTCTCTCAAAGAGAATTGAACATGAGGCAAAGAAGATGGCTCGACCTTTTGAAGGACTATAATTGTGAGATCCTGTACCACCTGGGAAAAGCTAATGTGGTGACAAAGGCTCTGAGCCGGAAGCATGTAGGTATGGTGGCTTATATGATGGTGAAAGAGTATGAACTGATTGAGCAGTTTGCAAGCCTCAACCTTAATGTTATGCCTATGAGCAATTTGGAATGATGGCTAGTTTGAGATTTGAGCCAGAATTGATAGACAAAATTTGGATTGCTCAGAAGGAAGATGATCAATGTATTGAGGCTACGAATAAGGTATGCCCTCAAAGTTCAATATGGGTAATGATGGGATTTTGAGGTTTAACAATCGTTTATGTGTTCCTCATGATGATGAATTGAAGAAGTTGATTTTGACTGAAGCACATGCCACTAAGAACACGTTGCACCCAGGAAATATGAAGATGTATCATAATCTTCGCAAGGTGTATTGGTGGATTGGCATGAAGAGAGACATAGCTGAGTTTGTAGTAAAATGTCCAACGTGCCAACAGGTTAAGGTAGAGCACCAAAAGCCAGCAGGATTATTGCACCCTCTACCTATACCTATGTTGAAGTGGGAACACATTACGATGGATTTTATTACGGGATTGCCCAGGACCAAGAGGAATCATGACGGTATTTGGGTGATCGTGGATAGACTAACCAAGTCAGCTCACTTCCTACCTATGAAGTCAACAGACACACTTAGTGCTTTGGCAGACTTGTATGTAAGAGAAGTTGTAAGACTACATGGTGTTCCAGTGAGCATCACATCTAATAGAGATTCCAAGTTTACCTCTCACTTTTGGGAGCATTTTCAAGAAGCCATGGGATCTAAGTAGAATTTTAGCACGGCTTTTCATCTATAGACTGATGGACAGTCCGAGTGCACTATTCAGACCCTTGAGGATATGTTGAAAGCTTGTGCTATGGATTTTAAAGGCTCCTGGGATGACCATCTGCCATTGGCTGAGTTTGCATATAATAATAGCTATCATGCAAGTATCGGGATGGCACCATATGAAGCTTTGTATGGTAGAAGGTGTCGATCACCGATTAGGTGGGAAGAAGTGGGCGAGCATAAGTTGTTGGCTCCAGATTTGGTCGAGCAAGCATCTAAAGATGTTAAGTTGATTTGTCAAAGGCTTAAGCAGCCCAGAGTAGACAAAAGAGTTATGCGGATGCTCGACGGAGACTACTTGAGTTTATGGTTGGAGATTTTGTGTTCTTGAAAGTTTCTCCATCCAAAGGGATCATGAGATTTGGCCGATGAGGTAAGCTGAGTCCTCACTACATCGGTCCATTTGAGGTCTTAGATCGAATTGGTGATGTTGCCTATAGATTGGCATTGCCTCTAGAGCTATCGGGAGTGTATAATGTGTTTCATGTATCGATGCTTTGGAAGTATAATCTAGATCTGTCCCATATCATAGAGTATGAGCCCTTGGAAATAAGGGAAGATATGAGCTATGTAGAGAAACCGGTTCGAATTTTGGACAGAAAAGAGAAAGTTTTGAGGTCTAAGACGATCCCATTAGTGAAAGTTCTCTGGCAATACCATACGACGGAATAAGCTACATGGGAGCTAGAGAGCTTAATGAAGGAAAAGTATTCGGAGTTATTTACTTGATAACCCGATTCAAATTTGGAGGACCAAATTTTCTAAGGTGGGGGAGAATGTGAAATCCCCTAATTTCATGTAATTCCTCCATAATTGTAAAGTATTACAATCTAAAATGATTATGTGAATATTAAAGTATGATGTATGAATGATGTATGGAGTATGGAAGAAATAAGAAAATTGATAGTCAAGTAGTCAAAGAATTAATGTTGATATCAGGAAAATAATTGAAGTATAAAGAAATTAAAAATCAGAATTTTGATTTGGTGTAATTAAATTAGACATGTGTCATAGGAAGAGAGGAGAAGAGGAATTAAATGGTCAAAGGGTCAAGAAGAATGGCTGAGATAATTAATGGGATGAGCATGCATTTAATGCAATGGCATGACTCATCATCCCCATCATCCATCACCCATGGTAGGCCCCTTTCCAGCCTTCATTCTCGTTCCCTCTCCAAGTTTCCATGAGTTTCAATTCCAAGCTACCTTGACAAGCTACCTCATTTAGCCATCTATTCGTTAAGTTTGTTGAACGAAAAACGATCCTTGTCGCTAGAGTAAGCTATATCCAATGTTTGGTAGATTGAATCCAAGTATTGGAGGAGATCTCAAAATCTGAAATTTTTGTCACTAGCAAAGGTAAGAGAAGAAGATGGTTCTTTCAATTATGTTTATGGTATGGAGTCATATGATGATAGTAGAGTATGTGTATGGTGAGTGTTTAAAGATTTGAATTGTATGATGTTTACAGCTTTGAAGAAGTGAAAAGCTAGGGTTGGATACACCAAGTGATTTCGTGTTCTCGAAGTAATCGATGTAAGGAATTTATGTAACGGACGTAGGGTGGCTATGTCCACATGTTTTGATGTGTTTTGAAGTGTTTTGGAGAGAAGCACCAGTTGTCTTTTTGCAAGAAAAGTTGCATTTTCGGACTTTACTCCTAGTACCAATTAGGCTAGTAGCAGTCAACTGCCTTAAGTAGCAGCCGACTGCCTAGAGACAACCAAAGCATAGTTTTTCGAAAACCGAGACAAACCAACCGACTGCTATACATGCTAGTCGACTGCTATTTACTCAGTAAGCATTCTGTTTCAAACCAGTCGACTGCTATATGGGACAGTCGACTGCTATTTGCTAAAATGCCTTCTGTTTCAAAACCAGCCGACTGCCTATAAGACCAATCCACTGCTAATTTTCCAGAAGCATTCTGTTTCAAAAACGGTCGACTACTATTTCTTAAGAAGCATTCTGTTTCAAAACCAGTCAACTGCTATATGGACCAGTCGACTGCCCCCATGAGTTTTCAAAAGGAAAATATCGAAATTTTTAAATGAAAATAATTTCGATAAATGAAGTTATGAAGCAGCAGCCGACTGCCCTATGAGGCTAGTAGACCACCCTGTATGAAAAGAGATTTCAAAGCCTATTTGGTTTAAACACAAAAGTGTTTTCTGAAGAAGTATATGATAAATGTTTTGAGACTATGGACTACATTATGATCATGCATCCCTGATGGCTGAGAGACTCTGATCAAGTCCTTAGTATTATGTATGTTGAGCAAGGAACCCTAGTCCGGTCCTCAATACCACGGATGACACCTGACTAGTGTTCACTGTGGATTACTAAAGGCAGGAGAGAATTCATGACCATTACATGGTGCACCACTATTCTAATGCATGATTGGAATCATATAAATGGGTATAAATGATTTATATGATGATGTAATCACTTGAATAATTGTACATAGTCTCCATCTAATTTAAAGTACAAGATGTATGTTTTGAAGAAGTATAAGATGTATGTTTTAAAGAATGATATGTATGTTTCAAGAATATGATGTATGTTTTAAAGCAAGTTTATGAAGTATGCCTGCATATGATGTTTTGAAGAAAATATATGACGTATGCTATTTTAAAGAAGCATACAAAGTATGTTTGCCATGCCATTTGAAAGAAGTATGCATGGTTGCAAATAATGTTTGAAAGACGTACATGATGCATGCTTTATAATGATTTACATGACATTATAAAGCCAAATAGGAAAAATGTATATAGAGGCATAGTACGCTCTTTTACATAATTTTCTTACTGAGCTTAAACTCACCCGTTTACAAACATTTTTCCTACAGATTATCTGAAGTGAACCCCGCTCCAAATAGAGGAGCTTGCTTTTGAGATATCAAAGTGTACCTTCGGGATACGCTTCCCAGTTAGTATAGAAGGTATACTTATGTACTTATGTAAAGTAAATTGTAATTCAGCTATGGTACAGTACAAGTAACATTTATGTATATAAGTGTGATGTACTCGTTTATCCAAATTAACATGTACATTTGTACAGTTAGAATGTTTCGTCAATATCCTTCTTTCGTCTTCTTATGCTTTATCCATCGTCTTTATTTAGAATGATATAAAATGGTTTGCATGAATTGTATTTATCATTTACATATACTTCAAATACATCAGGATCTCATATACTTACATACCTTATAGTCCCCAAATGGTCTAATATACATTAGTGTACTGTACAATAGCCGAACTATATGGCGACAAAAGTATACCTTCAAAATTTTGGAGCGTATCTAGAAGGTATGCTATATAACCCCAAAATTGAGCTCCTTTATCTGGAGTAGAGTCTACTTCAAGTAATCTGGATGAAAAATAATTGTAAAGGGGTGAGTTTACTCTTAATAAGAAATGTATGTAAAAGAGCGTACTATGCCTCTATATGCAGTTTTCCTGATTGGCTCTATAATGTCATGTAAAACCATTATAAAGCATAGTCATATACTTCTTTCGGCAAATACATGTAAATTCTTCAAGTAGCATATACATTCAAATCAAGTAAATCGAGTAAATCATATACTTTCATACTTTACTTCAAATACTTTCATATACAAATAACTTCACATACTTCAAATACTTCAAGTAAATAGGGAGACATATCATTCCAATCGAATAATGCATCCTGTCGATTTCCTATGGGGAGGTCCAGTAAGGAGGTCAAGTATCACCCATAAGAAATATGACGATTAAGTGGCATACCCATCATTGGGTCGGGAATACACCCTAAGCCAAACAAGTAATATAGACAAATTGGCCAATGTCAGTTGCTACAGTGAACACCAGTCAGGTGACAGCTGTAGCACTGAGGACTGGACTTGGGCTCCTCAGCCAAGTAAACATGTACAAGTAATATGCATGACCACCATATGTTTTCATAGTCTCCAAAACATATATCATTTACTTCTTTAAGAAAAGAATCACTTTTGTGTTTAAACCACTTAGACTTTGAAATCTCTTTTCATACAGGGCGGTCGACTGCTGCTTCATAACTTGATTTATCGAAATTATTCCCATTTAAAATTTCGATATTTTCCTCTTTGAAAACATATAAGGCAGTCGACTAGTCCATATAGCAATCGACTGGTTTTCAAACAGAATGCTTCTTAAGAAATAGCAATCGAGTGGTCATATAGCAGTCGATTGTTTTTGAAACAGAATGCTTCTGGAAAATTAGCAATCGATTGGCCTTATAGGCAGTCGGCTGGTTTTGAAACAGAATGCTTTTCTTATAAAAGCAGACGACTGTCCCTTATAGCAGTCGACTGGTTTGAAACAGAATGTTTTCTAGGTAAATAGTAGTCGACTGGCATGTATAGCAGTCGGCTGGTTTTCCTCGATTTTTGAAAAACTACGCTTCGAGTATCTCTAGGTAGTCGGCTGCTACATAAGGCAGTCGGCTACTCCTAGCCTAATTAGTACTAGGAGTAAGGTCCGAAAATGCACTTTTCCTGCAAAAGACAACTGGTATTTCTCCTCCAAAGCAGTTCAAAATCATATTAAAACATACGGACATAGCCGCCTTACGTCCGTTACATAAATTCCTTACCTCGATTCTTTCGAGAATGCGAAATTGCTTGGCGCGTCAACCCTAGCTTTTCACTTCTTCAAAGCTGTAAACATCATATCAATTTAAACCTTTAATTAATCACCATACACATATCATACTAATTCCATGCAACTCCATACCATGCACGAAATTGGAAGAACCATCTTCTCCTCTTACCTTTGCTAGTAGCCAAAATCTCAAACTTTGAGATCTCCTCCAATACTTGGATTCAATCCATCAAACTCTGGATATCACTTAATCTAGTGACAAGGATCGATTCTCGTTCAACAAACTTATTGAATCGATGGGAGATTGAGGTGGTTTGTCAAGGTAGCTTTGGAAAAATGGAGGAAACGATGGAGAAGGCTGGAAGGGCTGCCGTGGGAGTGAAGAAAAGATGATGACTCATGCTTCATGCATTAAATGCATACTTTATCCTCCCTTATCTCAGCCATTAATCCTCTAATTGACTTTTTGACCATCCATGATCTTATCTCCTCTCTTCCATATGACTCATGCATTAAATTTCCAATCAAATTTCTGATTTTATTTCTTTTCTCATACTCTATTAATTTTCTGATATCAACATTAATTATTTGACAATTTGACTTTCAACTTTCTTATTTTCTTTCATATCCCATACATCATTCATACATCATTTACACATCAAACTTCCTATTTACATAATTATTTCAGAGTGTAATACTTTACAAACATGGAGGAATTACATGAAAATTAGGGATTTCACAATAAGATGTCGGGGATTTAAGTTAAGATGATGTGTAAGATCCTGTGGTATGGAATGATATTTATATGTATCATTAGTCTGTTTTATTGAAAGTAAATTAATTCTATTGAGCTATTTAATATTAAGCTTAAGAAAAGGAAGATGAATGACATTGATGAACTAAATCGATTCATGTCGTATAAGATAATAAGGAAAAAGTTAGAGGTAAGATGTAATGACGGGGACGTCACAGAGGAAGATCTGTCTAATCATAATTCTAGTGATTATATATCTTTATGCTTTCATTTTCGTTGATATCTGCCTCAAACATGTATGCATAATTAATTATTTAATATCTCTTGTGTTCTAATTATTACATAAGAAAATTGTTTGATTGATCTTGCAATAACTCCATATATCATAAGAAAAATGTATTCTTAAATGACTAGATCAGCCAACTCTTCATTTTTCTTATAAATTGGAGAACTTATCTATAAATGAGCTAAAATTTATTTTAATTAAGAATAGGTTATTGCAACCATGCAAAGATAAAGACTAGAATTACAAATAAATTCAATCATTTGTGTACAAAAGCAGTCCAGTCCGACATATAGCTTGTTATTAACATAAAAGTAACATCTATCACAATTAGAGCCATTTCTTCATTTTCCTATCAAATGGCCCAGGTCCATATGTTGACATAAAAACCGTAACAAGAAGTGGAAACTGCAACCATATGAAGATACAAATGGGAATGGCGGCTAGAAAAACGATAGGAATAACTATCTCCAGTTGGCCTTTTAGCACGATAAAAACTGTGGAGCAAAAAGCTACCATCATTGCCGCAAGAGAAATAAAGAGGGCAAAAAGTCCGATTATCAATTTCTTGGGCAACGATGCGAGGAAATCATCCTTTGAATATCGTGATGTGAGGAGGCCAACGGATATCAATACTGAAGTGGAGGAAGCAAAAAGAGAAATGGCATCCGAGATTATGAATAGCTTGAAAAGCTTTTTGGTTAAGAGTAAGGGAATGCCAGTCTCTTGATTGTTGCCTCCTGGAACGGAGAAAAGAGCAGCAAACATAATGGTGATGATAAGACTGCCAACAATCGCAGATGATTCTGCTATACCCTTTATCCATTGCTCCCCTTCTTTTACCAAATCATCATGACTTTCATCAAATAATTCGTAAGGAGTTTTCTCCGCCTTATTTGTTTTTCGTCTAAGCGCTGGTGGCATAATGCTTTCTACCTCCTGCATTCATAATTCGTACAATCCATGAAACCATGACACTTTTGCAAACATGATTTAACTTCATGAAATGAGAATAGATGTATAATAAGTCAATAGATTTCTCATCAAATTTATTTTTTTTTAATTATACATAGCATATCTGATCTTTTTATCCACAACGACCACAGCCTATTAAACAATTTGTTTGAAATATATCTGTTTCTTAATCTTTCGGCTTTGTTAGAATTTAACACATGTACCTTCCGTCTAAGTGTCACATGGCAAATTTTGTTCACAAAAATATTTTGTCCATACTTACAAATCAAATGGAAAATTTCATTTATATTTAGATAAATGTATTTGAGCCAAATAAAAAAAAATAAGTTTTATATGTCATGAATAAAGATGAATGTAAAAAAACTAAAGGATTAATTTAGATTATGTTTAGTGCACAGGATAAATGATAGGATAGGATAATAAAAAATTATAAAAGGATTGGATTAAATAATATCATCTTATCATATGTTTTGAGTGTACAATGTTTAAAAGTAATATAGGATGATTTTTATAAATATTTCATCATTTTTTCTATATGTAAAATCAAGAATACAATAAAATGATTTTGTTTTTATTAATCAAAAGTACTTTTCTTTAAAGTAAATATAATTTAAATTTATAATTTTTCTTATAAATATAATCCAAAGTTTTATATCAATACTTAAATTTGTTTTTCTTTTAAAATTGATTTTTCAATATAAATTGATTTTTATTTAAAAAATTAATTTTTATTAAAAATATTTCTCTCTATTTTTTCATTTTTTATTATTTTATGATTTAAATTTAAAATAATTTCTATGATTTTAAGTTAAATATATATAATTTAGAAACATGGACTTTTTTGAAAAATAAGTTAATTGTTTTAAAAAAGACCTTGATTTTTTTATTAAAATATTGATATTTTTTTGAAAAACTTATCATCATCATCATTATTTTCTTCATTTTCTTTTTCTTTCTTACCAACGATAGAAAAAGAAAAGAAAAAAAAACAAGAAAAGAGAAAAACAAGAAAAAATTAACAGAAGGAAGCAATACTAGCTACATTCAAAATTTTATAGATTTAAAAATATAATACATGATAATTTTTATGTACGAGTTAATGTATTTAAAAGAATTGATTTTAAAAATCCATTGTTTAAAAAAATCATTTTTTAAAAATTTAATTGTTTTAAAAGTTATTATCTGACCTAGATTATATTTTTTATTCAAAAAGAAAAAAAAAGGAAAGAAAAGTGGACACAAGAAAAAGGAAAAAAATAGGATTGTCCAATTTTTTTAAAAAAAAGAAAAGACCCTTTTCATCTTATTAAATGGTTAAAGTAAATTATAAATGTAAATTTTGAGGAATAAAATATTATCTATTAACTAATCACATGAGATTAAAAATAGTTCTTTCTTTTTGAAGAGATCAGAATCATCCTATATAGAGAAGGTTAATCCTTTTTATAATTTAATCTTTCATTTTATGTGTGCTCAAAAAATAAGATAGAATGATAATTATCTTATTATATCATTCATCTTATGCAAAAATAAAAGTTACAATTTACACAAAAACTTCACTATTCTTCAAAGATTTGATGAATTATCAAAGAGAGAGAATGATAATTACCTTAAACCATTGTAGTTCTCTTTGCATTTGCAGAGCTGCCCCTGAGATTTTATTAAGCTTACGCTGGTATGCGGGTTCTAATTTCCCTGCCAAATGTAACATATTATTGTCGTCACTATCAATGTAATTAGGAAAATCATACTTCATAGCCCCATGCCCGTATATGAGGCTGAAAACCTTTTCTTGTCGATATAGGGCTGCAATCTGGAAAATGTTCCTCTCGTATTTGTCTTTAGTATTATAAAAATCTAGATTATTTTTAATGATTCCGACAATAAACTCCGTCATTCCTCGCTGAGAAGCATTGACGATTGCATCAGCCACAAAACTTTGAGAAATTTGTTCGTGATCTAAACCAGCTATCGTCTTAGACATCAGAAGCAGAAGTTCATGGGCATAGACATGTGTCAGTTTTAAATCATATATTTGCTTGATTCCTGCACAGATAAATATAGGTTTTAACTAACTAATTACTAGAATAGAAGAAATGGTTGCTAGAAGCCCTTCAGTGATCGGATGATATACCAAAGAATTTCAAGAGATTTGACCACAATCCAAGTAGTTTCCCTTTCCCTGCAAGAGTAAAGTAGTAGTATTTACCGTTATTTTATTAACTCGTTTTTTTATTCATGTTATTTTATCAACTCTTAAAACATTAATAATTTAACATATCTTATAAGGATTTATATATGATACATTGATAGTGTATAGTCTCTATAAATTGTTGATACAACAAAAATTGACACTTCATCAATAAGTCCATATGAGTAAATTGAAAATTTTTTTGTATTTAATTTTAAGGGCTTAGTATTTCCTTCTTTTTTTTTTTTGCTTATTAATGAGGTGTCAACTTCTAGTACATTAACAGTATATGAAAATTATACACTATCTGTGCACTATATATAAACTCCTTTTCTTTGATGCTTAAATACACTTAACACATCTGGGTATCGAAACTACCAAATAAAGTGAAGGTTTTTGGCCGGAGACTTCAACATGGGTTTCTACCAGTTTTTGCCAATCTGAAACGGAAGGGAATTAATGTGGAAGAAAGACGTTTGAGATGCAGACAGCAAGCTGAAACAGTATTTCATGCCATGGGGAATTGTGTGAAGGCTGTAGAAGTTTGCAAAGCTTTCCAAGCAGATAATCCGGGACTTAGGGTATGTTTGATTTAAGAAAATATTTTATATTTTCATTTTTTATTTTTATTTTTTGAAAAACAAGTTTTCATTTTCTATTTTCTAAATATTGGAAAATATGTTTGGTACACGAAAATGAAAACTTGTTTTTGAAAATGAAAATTATGAAAATGCGTTTGCTATCTACATTTTCAAACCAATAAATATGAAAAACAATAACTAAAAAATTAAATTAAATTACAATTTTTGAAAAAAAGTAAAATGTAACTAAATAATAAAAATAAATTGTAAATGAAATAAACACAAGAATAATTCTTTATTTATTATAAATGAACAAACACATGTCCTTCAGTACCAAAAAAACTGAATTTTGATGTTGATTATAGAGGTATTCCAGCTTGCCTAGATGGATACATGAATATAGCTATGGAGCAAATAGAAGAATATGTCAATGGACAGTTGAACAACAAATATGAAGTTGTCATTCAAGGAAATAATGTACTTTATATCAGTACATCAAAGAGGACATTAGGAGATGGAGCTTAACGTTGCAACTGCATCTAAGAATCAATGTCATCTACAAGTTGTTGCTTTTCCATACGTTTATTTTATATATATATATATATATATATGTATATAATATGTTTATTATATATATATATGTTTACTATTGTATAATAAGAATGTCTCGTGCAAGCATCTATTGCAGGTTTTTTTTTTCTTATCTTTAATTGTGCTTGGTCTAGGAAGTTTGAACAGCAACAAGAAGTTAGAAAGGGGATTCCAGACGAGGCAAACATAACTAACTTTTTATTCAGTATTGTTCAAAGAGACAATTAAACTTATTTTTATTACTCGAAGATACAACTGCAGTTTTATTTATCACTGAAATTGATATCTTCACACTAAAACTCATTCACTAGATCCACTAGCAACAATGGCAAAATAAAGCAACCATACAAAAAGAAAATCTTCAATTTCTTATAGCATATAATAAGAATCCAGAAAATGAGAATGAGAAAAAAAAAAGTAACTTGATTTGATTTGCAGTGGTGATTGGCACACTTTTGGGAAAGAGTTTGAGCTTCAGGTAGAAGAAGAAAGAGCCAAAGAGAGAGAAAAAAAAAAGCCAAAGCAGAACCACAATAAGCGTTGAAGCAAGTTTAGCACATGAACCTAAAACCAAAACAAATAAAAAAAAAAGAATTTTTGCTTGTGTAATGATTCAAATCATGTATCTTTGATGTACATTAAAAAAAATTTCATAAATCCCGTGTTTTTCAATTCTCCACTTTTCTAAACTATTTCTTTGGAAAACAATGAAAACATGTTTTTTTTTTTTTCAAGACTTGGCCCAATTTCATTTTCATTTTCAAAAACATGTTTTCTGTTTCTTCAACCAAACATATTTCCTTCACGTTTTCTATTTTCCACGAAAATGAAAATGGAAAACAGTTCTGTTTTCATGAACCAAATGCACACTTAATTTTTCCACTCATCAGGATGAAGTGCAGAACAAAGGGTGGTTGTCTTTTCTGGTGTAACAAATGGGAATTGGAAGTTTTGATGAGATGCTGATAGCATGTTTGGTAATATGGTATCACAGAAATCTGGAGGCTGAAAATGAGGTACTGAGGAATGCCAACATTATGGCTAGATATGCAAAGAGTTATCTCCTGGAATTCAGAGCTGCTCAAACTGAAAAGACTACAAAGCCTGACCGTGCCAATATTTGTTGGTATCCACCATGTGAGGGAGTACTGAAAGTGAATTTCGATGGGGCACTCAACATCAAGGATTGACGATCCAGTTATAGCAGAAATGGTGGCAGCAATAAGGGCGTTAGACGTGGCAAGAAGTGGATCTCAGTCTATTATCGAGGGGGATGCCAAAAAGGTCATCCAACTCTTGAGGTCTAGGGAGAAAGATCTTTCAGCCACAGGAAATTTGGTGGAAGATGCACGAGTACTAATTGCTGGCTTTAGGAGTTTTCTTGCTGTTCATGTTAGGAGAGAAGCCAACGATCGAGGTTGCTCGCACATTAGCTAGAAATGCTATTCATCTGGGAACAGATGGTTTTTGGATGGATGCTGTGCCATCATAAAGGATTGTGAGGCTTTGCTATAATTTAATGAAAGTTCCTATCTTTATTCAAAAAATAAAATAAAATAAATAAATACACTTTATTTTTTATTCTATTCATCCCACTACTAAATACACTCCATTCTTTTATAAAAATACTCTTTACAGCTTTTAAAATTTACATAAAATATAAAAAATGCCCTCTATATCACAATAGACTGTGTCAAGCCTTGCGCAAATATGACTGCACAAGACTTTAGGCCTCACGCAACCAAGGTTGTGCTGGGCCTCACCCAACTTGCACGAGATTTTTTTTTTATAATTTATATAATTATAAAATGATAAAAAATTATAAATTGATAATTTTATTAATGTTTGAGGTTTTTTATATATATATTGATAATTTATAATTTTTAAAATATATAATTTTATAAAAAATTTATATAATGGATTTTTATATGAAATGTTTATAAAAAATCATTATAAAATTATAAATTATCTATATATAAATTATATTATATACATAAAATAACTTGTTTATAATTTATAAATTTATTAGTTATAAATGATCAATATACATAAAAAAAACCTTAAACATTAATAATCCTAAACGATAATAAAAGTATCAATTTATAATTATAAATTATTAATATATAAAAGACCCTAAACATTAATAACCTTAAAAATTAATAAAAGTATCAACTTATAATTATATATTCATAATTTATAATTGTAAATTTATAAATTATAAGAAAAACAAGCCTCACACAATCCGGGTTGTGCGAGGCTGAGCACAAGGTGTTGTTCAGAGAAGTTTAATTGTCTTTTTATTCAAAGATATTTTTGTCTTAAAAAATTTAAAGTAAAATGGGGTAAAGAAAGCAAAAAATATGGTGTATTCAAAAATTCTCTTATAAATATATATTTTATAAATTATATAATACAGATAAATATATAAAAATTATTTTGTTTAATTCTGATGGACTTGAATCTTGAATGTTGAAGTGAAGAGCCCTCTTGTTGGTAACTAGAGGGAGACATCCGGTGGGAAAATATTTCACATTTTGTCCTTTTGAACAGTTTTTTAATCAAAAACGGCATTTTAACATTTGCTCATACATTTGATGAAATTTGAACCTAAAACCTCTTTGTTATTAAAATATATTTTTATTTAAATTTAAATTATTTATTTTTACTAATTAGTTCACTTTCTCTTTTATATTTTTTATTTTTTATTTTAAGATTTTTAATTTATTGGTAAATTATATAAATCACTATTATTTATATTCAAAATGTATAATTATTAATTTTTTATTACTTTAAATCCTAAATTCAATGTGTTGCTATTTAATAATAAAAGTATTATTCGAACTAAAAATAATTTTAGTAATTTTTAATTTATTAATTTATTAATATTTTATATTTTACAATAATTTTATTTAATTTTAAATATATATTATAAATTTTAATCTAATATTCTTAATTATTATTTTCTCTTTCCACTACATTCATCTCACGGAGTCACTGTTATTGCTGTGATTGTTTCTAAACACATATCACCATTAAATTATCTAATCTCATCATTGTTACAATAACTAATCTCGTTATCGCCGTTGTTTTTAATTTCATCAAAACCAATCTCACTATCCATCTAAATCTAAACTAACCCTAAGTCTATCAAAATTTATTAATATTACGTAAAACTTAAAATTCATAAATAGTGGATCCTAAAATGCTTTTAGAAAATTGCAAAATTATAATAAAAATATATGTAAAATGCTCTCAATTAGACTTGTTCAAGTGTTGGGCCATCCGTTGAAACCTGAAAGTCGGCCTGATTTTATAGAGGACTTGGGCAAAAATATCAAATACAATTAATGGGTTTGGACAAAATTTTTTAGGTCCGATCAAAAATCAGGCTGGGTTTGAGCTTGACCATTCGAAACCTAGGTGTGGCCCGAGCATGAATAAAATAAAAGTTTTTATTTAATATATTTAATAAGTATGATCTAATTATATGAATATAAAACATTATTATATATATTTAACATGAAAATTGACATGTAAATTTTGATATATAAAATTAAACTTTAAAAGAAATAAAAGAAAAAAAATAAATAAACAAAAAATTAAAATATAAAAAAATTAATAAAATAATATCTGGGTTGAATCGGGCTTGGGCTTAAATGATAAAATAAAAAACAGTCATGGACTAAAAAGAGACCTGAACTTACAGGCCAAGATAGGTTCGAGCTTGTGTGGCTTAGACCCAATCCAACCCGTGGACATCCTTAAGTTATAATATAATATAACTAGTTAACAACTAATTTTATTTCCACTAAAAATAAGCATGCATATTACAAAAGAGACCTTAATAAAAAGAAATTATCGATGATCATCACAAAACCAAATGTTAAGAAATGAAGAACATACCTTGCATCATGAAGTTTTTCGTTTCCTTCTGATCTTGTTGGTCGTGAGTATTTATACGAACGTAGTGTTCACTAGACAAAGCTTCCGACTGTTTTACCTTTAAACCTTCAATAACAATGAGCTATTTTAGTATTGTTGTACATTCATCACCACTTTTTCTTTTTCTTTTCATTGGTTGAAACTCATTTGTTCTTTAGGCTTTTTTTGCATTTATTTTGTCCTTTCTAAAACCAATTTTTGGGGCTTGAACTTTGCACATTTTTAAACATGGATTATTATCACATACATTATCAATAGAATTTTTTAACTTCACAAACGGAATTAAGATGATAATATATAACCCTTTAAAAATATTAAAAAAATAAAAAATAAAATCAGACGTATATTATCATCTTAACCTTGCTTGTGGAGTTAAAAAATTTCACTGATACTATATGTGATATTAATACTTGTATATGAACAATTATTATTACTTGAATAGATTTATTTAATAAATTTTATGAAGGAAAAAAAATACTACGTACGATTTTAGTTTGCCAGAAAGGGAGAAGAGAAAAGGCTGAAATAAGCTTTTGGGACTTAAAACTTTCATATATTCAAAGTTTAGGAGATCATCCTATATTAGTACAAAATCTGGTCCTCATCTTTCAAGATGCTGCAAGTTTATGAATTTTTGTGGAAAACATATAAAGGAAAACATATAAAAAGGCTATTTCTTTGATAAAAAATAGTTGTCTTCTTAAAGTCGAAAAATTGTCTCTTCCATATTGCTTCTGTTTGTATATTTGTATATGCGCAAAGCTGAAATTGAAATCTTGCACCAACCGAACTGAAAACTTTCCAAATCTTGTCTCTTATATATATGGGAAGAATAAAAACAAGCATGCAACTGGCATATTTCACTAATTGAATAATCTATTTTTTAGATTTTATAATTTTGTTTTTGCAAACGAGAAAATTTTCATTGATTTTAGTTTTCTTTTCTTGCATTTTTTTATTTATTTTACTTTACTTTTCTATTTTGTTTTCTTTTACTCATTCCCATTGTGGAGGTAAATTTACAGTCACTGTCATGTCATTTACGTACACCTGGCTAAAGAAATCCATGCGGCATCAAAAGTTTACCCATCACTATGATTAAATGGGATACAACATGTGATCCTAATGTTTAAAAGATTAATATTCAATACATTATCAGTGAAATTTTTTTATTCCACAAACAGTGTTAAGATGATGACACATATTATATATAGGATTAATATCCTTTGCTACCATGGATGCTCAAAGTTGTTTTTTTTTTTTTGAGCTTTTTTCTTTAAAAAACCATTTGGATTTTTGTGGGTATTCTTGAGATAAAATTGTTAGATTTATCATTATAGAGCTCAAATGAGTTAAAATAGAGTTTCTTTGTGAGGACCACATTTTCCCGTATTTTCCTATTGGACTCATAGAATTAAAGGTTATAGAAATAGGAAAAGTGAAGGCTTTTTATTGAGAATAGCCAAATGGTGGTTATGCTAGAGAAAATTGGACGTGGGCCTCACAAGATTCGTTAAGACTCGAAATGGTCCTGAAAGGGCAAAATATTGATATTTAGAATTCGAGATACCTATGGTATTAATTTCATCGCAATCGGAGTCCGATTTGAGGTACCTAAGAATTAGGACTTACAATTTGAAAAATAACGGTTTTATCCATAGATCATGGGACCGAGTGGTCAATGTGATTTGACTTGTAAGAGTTAAATGAGTTTGGTTAAATCCTAAGTGAAGAAGTCAAACCTCAAACTATGATAACATGAATTTTATATTTTTAGTAAGTAAATTAAATATTGAAAATTTTGAGGATTGAAACGTTATGAGAATTAAATGACCAATCGATAGTGTTTCGATTATAATTCTTGATCAGAGTATCCAAATTATAAATCGTAAAATTCTTTGGAAAGTTAACTTAATTATCTTCTGACCATGTAGGGCTTGCATTTTAGTTCCTTATGGATCAATACCAAAGATTTTCTAAATTTATCCTATGAGTAGTAGCTTCTCCCAATCAACCTATTTGTAAAGATTCACGCACATTGGTTAGTAGGAAACTCCGATTAAGATGATTCAAAATCTATTAGAAAGCTAACTTAAATACTTTTTTAGACGTATAAGGCTCATATTTTAATTCATTGTGAATTAAAACCAATAAATTCCTACATTCATGTCACATGACAGAAATTTAGAAAAAAGCAATCAATAAAGAGATGGGCATCATTTTTGATAGGGAACTCTGATTCGAGTGATTCAAATTGCGTTGGAACATTAACTCAAATAGCTTTCCAACCATATATGGCTCATATTTTATTTCATTATGGATTGATCTCAATGAATTTTTAAAATCAGCAAGCACTATAAAAAAACTTGGACAGAAAACTGTGTGACTCACGGAGAAAAGGAGTTGAAATTTATTAAATATGTTAGCACACTTTTATTGCCTTTTGATTCCTTAAAATTCCTTATTGACTGTTGTTAATGAGTAAAAGATATAAGAAAGGAGCGCTGAAACTATCATGGAACAGCAGCGGAAATTTCAGCTGGACAAACCGTGTAGTAGGTGTAGTACAAGGGGAGGCAATAGATAAACTTTTTGTAAGTACTTATGCTTTTCAATAGACATAATATAGTCAATTCTTAGAGACTAACATAGGTAGGAAAATAGCCCAAGAAAGGTCAAAATATTCGGCTGGAAAGGGGAGATTTGTGATTGACTGAAACAAGGAAGAATTGAAACTTGAAGAAGGATGAAAAAATCGTGATAGAGTAGGTAGATATTACAAGATATTTTTGTAAGATTTTTATAAGCTTTCTTTGACCATTGACCCAACCCACTTTCCTTGACAATTAAGGGTTGAAAACTAAATAAAAAATAAAAGAAGGGGGGCAGAACAGAGAGGGACTGAAGCTAAAACTTGGAGTACCGAAACAGGGCAGTAAACAGGGGAAGCAAAAACGTGAGAAAGAGATGGAGAAAAGAAAGGGAAGAAGAGGGAATTCAATCAAGAGAAACTCCAGATTTAAGCCTTATATGGTGACCTTCAAACACACCAAAATTTCAGCCCTCAAAATATTTGAAGAGCTGCTGCAAACAGAAGCAAAGAGCCAGCTTCCCCTGAACCAAAAGGGGAAAAACAGGGACAACTATGTTTTTCTTGGGGTAAGGTGTAGCAAATCAATTCCTTTAATTCCCAATAAGTTATATATGTTATAAGGATAATATATGAGTCTAATTATGGTCTTAAAGTGCAGAATTAGTGGCTGGAAAGTGAAGAAGAAATTGTCCAAGAAGAGGATTCCAAAGGGTAAACTACTTTTACTAAGTTGATCTTAACATATATGAGCGTTGTGATGTGTTTAAGTGTAAAATTGATGTTAAGTAATGAAAATATGGAGGTTGAGATGATGTTAAGGTGCTGCCTTAGTGTGGAACCCTATTAGAATAATTTAATTAAGTTAGATTTATAAGGTTTTATTGTTGTACATAGTAAAAAAATTAGAACGCAAATCATTGTATTTATAAGATTGAGGTATGATAATTGTTTATTAATGAAATGAATATATACTGATTTATGAGAAGTACCAAGTGTATTGGTATTATCATAATTGAAAAGAAGTGGAAGGAACACTAAGTTACCATTTCAGTTACAATAGATACTTAGGAAAGTCATAGAATTTGATCAATTTAGAGATTGTTTGATATGTTTTGGAATGTGATAGGATTGAGTGACTAATGATTAATGTCTTTGTGTATTGAATGACATCATTTGAACACTGGTTGCAGTCTGCTGGAGCAAATTTCGATAAGAGAAGGATAACCACAAGTGAGCTGCAACCAAGGAGTTGATGAGTATAATAGCAAGGAGTGAGGTAAGGGATATATGTAAGAGGCGTAGAGATATTATGTTACATTGGGAATGATGAAAATGAGTTTTTATGAGATTAAATTTGATGACTTGATTGAAATGTGAAACTAGAATTGTGGTTATAAATTGTGTTCTCGTGCAGGGAGGTTAGGATGAAATTTCCTCAAATCAACTTAACTCCTTAAAATCATTAGTTGGCATGGGTTATATGATTAGGAGTGACATGAAAATGTGTTTTGATTAAGTTTCCCAAAGGTTGCAAGTGCATACAAAATTTGTAACTTAGTTTTCAAAGGGATTTTTATTAATTTTCACCCTTCTCAAGTTATACTTATGTTTTCATATCACTGTTTAACTTAAATAAAATACTTTGAATCTTGGTTATTGAACTGAAAATATTTGGTGAGTTTTTATACTTCAACTATAATGATTTCTGATTTGACTACTTTATGAATTGTCTAAAGATCCAAATTTTTGAATTGATTTTCATTATCAATTCTATATTGATTTATGAAATGTATCAACTAAAGTTTTGAACGGCTGACTGAAATGCATATTTATATTAACTGACTCTGTTTACTGAAAGTTCTAATTGTTTGATTGAGGATTAGTATTTTGAGTGGTTGATTGAAGTTAAAGTTTAAATGTCTGACTGAAGTAAATGCTTTGAATATTTTGAATTCTCTGACACCATTTTATCGAAAGTGTTTATTTTCTGACTAAAGTTAAATATTTTGAATTTAACTGAACATATTGAAAGAAATATATTAATTTTCGAACAATGTGATTTTCAAATTAAACTTGATTCCCAACGGCTTATATTTTGATTACTGGAGTAGTAAATCCCTGGCCAATCCAGGCACTAAAAATGAAATGTGTGTTTATATTACTATTACCAGTTTTGAAAACATAAAGTATGTTTTATTGTTTTTTATGGGAATCGAATAAATGTTTTGAGACTGTTGGCCCCATAGCTACCTGCAAGTACATGCTCTTCTGTTCTGTTCTATTCTGTTGCTGATAGATCTTGGTCACGTCTTCAGCACTATAGCTATCACCTAACCCGTGTATTTTGTGGACCCCTTTTTGACTGTGGCTATATGTTGTTGTTATTCCCTGTTGGGATATTTATATTGTATGAGTCTATTGGATGAAGCCTAGTCTCTTCTATACTGTTTTACTAAGGTGGTAAATCTTTCGCTAGTCCAAGCACTCCCAGACTTTACTGAAAAGATTATTATACTGTTTACTGACTAAATACTGATCAGTTACTGAATTATCATTGAACTGTTTATTGAATCACTACCAATCGTTTGCTACATCATCAACTAATTGTCCTAACTGTCTATTGAATTAATTATTAGTTTCTTATTGAATTGTTTTACTGAACTATTTATCAAAACATTTATTGAGTGCCTACTGGACTGTTTTACTGAACGGCTTATGGAAATGTTTATTGACTATCTAAATTGTTTACCGAACTGATTCACTGACTATTTATTAAGCGTTTACTGAACTTATTTTTGAACTGATTATTGAATGATTTTTTGTGTGATAGATTTCAGAACAGTTTTTGTGTGATCGATTTTTGAACGATTGAATGTTGAGATAGCTAAGTAAGTTTTAGCGTAATGTCAAAATGAAGACACTGAGCACAATCCAACTGACTGAGTGAAAATGAAAAAAGTTAGTTCCAATTTTCAGTAATCAAAATGTGACATTCTTGGAGATAAAATGGTGCCAAAAGAGGTAGAATCCATTCGGGTTAGGTGGAAAACCCACTTGCAAGAAAATAGGCAAGAAGAAGAAAGCTTGAGCACGTGTAGTGCACATGTCAAAGGTGTTGAATCTAACATAAGAAATAAATGTGCCATTTGTTTGATACTAGGAATATAAACAGGGCAGGTACCGGTTAATTTCGAGGTACCCAAACCTGAATTCGTTTAAGAATGAATGAACTCGAACCCTATAATTACCCGATTATAGAGGTGGTTATTGGGCCAGTTGGCCCGACCTGGTTCAAATTAAAAAAAAAAAAGAAGAGGAAGGCTGCCACTACGCCCTGAGCAATGGCCGCCTTACCTTATGGCTTGGTCACAACAGGGTATGAGAGTATTTTAACATTGTAGTTAAAGAAGGTAAAACGGATAAATATTGTGCTATCTGTAAATTGTGCAAAGGCGTTTACTCTTATAACTCCGATGGAGGTGGTGGCAGTACAGGTACGTATAAAAGACATTTAATTACTGTACATAAAATTAATCCTGATGCCGAAGAAAATGAAATTTTAGAAGGCAAACAATCTCAAATTAATATACATGATGGTGGAAAAATTTTAATTTTGATAATGTTCAAGCTAGACGTGGTTTACTTAGATTTGTAGTTAGGACTGAACAACCATTCACAATTTGTGAAAAAGTAGGATATTTAGAATTTGTTTGTAAATATTTACAACCCGCATATAAATCTGTTTCTAGACATACATTAAAAAAAGATTGCATGGATATGTTTAAAGAATATAGACAAGCTTTAATTGATAAACTTAGTAATATTTCATCTAGGGTTAGTTTAACTAGTGTTATATGGACTAGAACTAATGGTATAAGTTATCTTGTTATAACTTGTCATTGGATGATGAAGATTGGTGCATGCAAAAATGAATTTTATCTTTAGATGTAATAGAAGAAGCACATAATTCATATACTATTCATAAATATATTACTAAAGTTTGTAAATTATATAGACTAGAAAACAATAGAGTTTTTGCTATTACTTTTGATAATGCTTCGAGTAATACTACCGCTATTCCTAATTTAATTAAAAGTTTAAACCTTGTTATACAAGGTATATTTTTTCATGCAAGATATGCATGTCATATTATAAATTTATGTGTTCAAAGTGGGTTTAGTTCTAATGGTACTAGTAGTGGCATAAGTCCAATTGATAAAATTAAAATTTTAGCAAAATGGATTCACACGCCAAATAATAAACGTGAATGGAAGCAAATTGTATAGCAAATAATATACATGTTAAAGCATTTCCACTTCCCGTGGAAACAAGATGGAATTCACTTCATCATTTGCTTTCTTCTATTTTACCTTATAAAGAACTTATTACTCCTTTTTATAACAATTATACAAGTAGCACACATTTAATACTTTTTGAAGAAGATTGGACTTTTATTAAATATTGTGTTGATTTATTATCTACCTTTAAAGATGCAACTGAAAGATTTTCAACTCAATTTAATCCAACTATACCATATTTTGTTCCTATTATCTACACAATGTTTGAAAAATTTGTAAAATTTAGGAATTATGAAACTTTAAGTTCTTTTGTATATGATATGGAGGAAAAATTTTAAAAATATTGGGAAATAATTCCTCATATTTATTATACTGCAACTTTACTAGATCCTAGTCAAGGTTAGGTAAATATAGAGATTTTTTTTATTGTTATAAAGAATTTCTTGGTCTTGATTCTATTTAGGATCAAAAGTCCTCAATTAACAATCTTTTTCAAGAATTGTTTAATGTTTATGAAGTAGAAAGGGAGTAGTTCAACTTTAATCGAGGAGAAGAAGATTCATAAGAAGAAACCGAGAGTAGCAAAAAAAGAAAAGGAATTTTAAACGCAATTAAGGAAGCAGCAAAGAAGAGAATAAAACTAAAAGGAAAAGCCAACGGATCTGGATCAACAACTATACGAAGTTTTAGCTTCAATGAGATAGGATTTTTCTTAAGTCAGGATTTTTCTGTAAATGAAAACTTTAATCTTCTCTAATGGTGGAAAGAAAACAAAAAACAATTTCCAATTTTAGCTTCCATGGCCCAAGATGTTTTTGCCATACAAGTTTCTTCTGTTGCTTCGGAATCCGCATTCTTGACATGTGGAAGAATTATTGAAGACCATCGAACCACTCTTAATTTGGATTCATTGTGCATGTTAACATGCCTTAAAGATTGGTTTGATGCGGAATCGCGCAATGCCGAACTTGGAATGGCCAATGAATTCGCTGATAATAATTCGGAGGAAGAGAAAAAAATTTCCAAGGCAATCCGTATAAATTATGAAGAATAGAGAATAATATTTTTTTTTTGTAAATTTTATGTAAAATTGTAAATAAGTTTAGTCATAGTAAATATTTTTATGGACTACAGTCCCGTGGTTTTTACCCTTCTAACTTTTGAAAGGGTTTTCCACGTAAAAAATCTTTGGTCTCTTACTCTCTCCTTTTTCTCCTTTGTTGTCGTTGTTGTTCTTGTTGTTGTTGTTGTTGTTGTTGTTGTTGTTGTTGTTGTTGTTGTTGTTGTTGTTATTATTATTATTATTATTATTATTATTATTATTATTATTATTATTATTATTATTATTATTACATGCCAAATTAATTAATGCTATACTTATCTATGTTTAAAATAAATATTTAAAATACAAAATGAATGAATATTTTAAAAACATATTAAATAAATGAATAAATATTAAGTAAATGATATTTCAAATATAATAAATTATTTTAAATGCAAAATGATATTGATACGCTTACAGCTTATTTACAATTTTAAATGCAAAATGAATATAATAAATGAATATAAATAATGATATGCAAAATGATATTGCAAAATGAATATAATAATAATATTCATAATATCATTATTTATATTTTGAATCAAATATCACTTTATCATAATAACTTTATTATAATATTATATTCATAATATAACTTTATTTTATTATAACAATAATTTTATTAGATAATTTTATAGTAATTTATTTTTACATTATTGTTACATTAATTAAATAAATTATAATAACTTTATAATAAATTATTGTTAAATTAAACTATTGACATTATTTATATTAAAAATAAATTTATTACAATAAATTATAAAAATATATAAATATATTTATTTTTATTAAAATAAATTAATATAAACTTTAAAAAATAAAAATTTTAAATTTATAAAAAAAACTGGAGGCGAACCGATCCTGCGAACCAGGCCGATTCTGTGAAATCCCCAATTTTCATGTAATTCCTCCATATTTGTAAAGTATTACACTCTGAAATAATTATGTAAATAAGAAGTTTGATGTGTAAATGATGTATGAATGATGTATGGGATATGGAAGAAATAAGAAAGTTGAAAGTCAATTTGTCAAATAATTAATGTTGATATCAGGAAAATAAATAGAGTATGAGAAAAGAAATAAAATCATATTTTGATTGGTAATTAAATAGATGAATCATATGGAAGAGAGGAGAAGGAGAATTAAATGGTCAAATGGTCAAATGAGCCAAAGGGATAAAGCATGGCTGAGATGAATTAATGGGATAAAGCATGCATTAAATGCAAACATGCATATTCATCATCTTTTCCCTCCCATCACCCCACAGTAGCAACTCTTCCAGCCTTCTCCATCATGTTCTCCAAGTTTCTAAGTTTTCCTTCCATAGTTACCTTGACAAGCTACCTCAATCCCCCATCGATTCAACTAGTTTGTTTAACGAAAAAAGATCCTTGTCGCTAGACTAAACTATATCCAAAGTTTGGTAGATTGGATCCAAGTATTGGAGGAGATCTCAAAATCTGAAATTTTGGTTATTGACAAAGGTAAGAGAAGAAATGGATTCTTTCAATTATGTCCACGGTTTGGAGTCATATGATGATAGTAGAGTATGTATATAGTGATTGTTTAAAGATTTGGATTGTATGATGTTTACAACTTTGAAGAAGTGAAAAGCTAGGGTTGACACATCAAGTGATTTGGTGTTCTTGAAGTGATCGAGGTAAGGAATTTATGTAACGGACGTAAGGTGGCTATGTCCGCATGTTTTAATATGATTTTGAACTGCTTTGGAGGAGAAATACCAGTTGTCTTTTGCAGGAAAAGTGCATTTTCAGACTTTACTCCTAGTGCCAATTAGGCTAGGAGCAGCCGACTGCCTTAAGTAGCAGCCGACTGCCTAGAGACAATGAAGCGTAGTTTTTTTGAAAACCGAGAAAAACCAGCCGACTGCTATTTACCCAGAAAACATTCCGTTTCAAACCAGTCGACTGCTATAAGGGACAGTCGACTGCTTTTATAAGAAAAGCATTCTGTTTCAAAACCAGCCGACTGCCTATAAGGCCAGTCGACTGCTAATTTTCTAGAAGCATTCTGTTTCAAAAACAGTCGACTGCCATTTCTTAAGAAGCATTCTGATTGAAAACCGGTCGACTGCTATATGGACCAATCAACTGCCCTCATGTGTTTTCAAAAGTGAAAATATCGAAATTTTAAATGAAAATAATTTCGATAAATGAAGTTATGAAGCAGCAGTCAACTGCCCTATGAGGCCAGTCGACTGCCATGTATGAAAAGAGATTTCAAAGCTTAGTTTTAAAGAAACTCAATTGTATTTCTAAGGAAATAAATGATATATGTTTTGGAGACTATGAACACCTATGGTGGTCATGCATATTACTTGTTTTGTTTACTTGGCTGAGTAGCCCAAGTCCAGCCCTCAGTGCTACAGCTGTCACCTGACTAGTGTTCACTGTAGCAACCGACATTGGCCAATTTGTCTATATTACTTGTTTGGCTTAGGGTGTATTCCTGGCCCAATAATGGGTATGCCACTTAATTGTCACATTTCTTATGGGTGATACTTGACCTCCTTACTGACCTCCCCATATGAAATTAACAGGATGCATGATTCTATTGGAATGATATGTCTCCCAATTACTTGAAGTATTTGAAGCATATGAAGTTATTCGTATATGAAAGTACTTGAAGCATGTGAAGTTATTTGTATATGAAAGTATTTAAAGTAAAGTATGAAAGTATATGATTTACATGTATTTGCTGAAAGAAGTATATGACTATGCTTTATAATGGTTTTACATGACATTATAGAGCCCAGCAGGAAACTGCATATAGAGGCATAGTACGCTCTTTTACATACATTTCTTACTGAGCGTAAACTCACCCATTTACAATTATTTTTCATCCAGATTACTTGAAGTAGACCCTGCTCCAGATAAAGGAGCTTAGTTTGGGATTATATAGCATACCTTCCAGATACGCTTCCCAAATTTTGAAGGTATACTTTTGTTGCCGTATAGTTCGGCTATTGTACAGTACACTAATGTATGTTATGGGGAATATAGGGTATGCAAGTCTATGAGATCCTGATGTATTTGAAGTATATGTAAATGAAAAATACATTTCATGTAAAAATTTTTATATCATTCTAAATAAAGACGATGGATAAAGCATAAGAAGAAGAAAGAAGGACATTGACAAAACATTCTAACTATACAAATGTATATGTTTATTTGGATAAATGAGGATATCACAGATTGGTATCAAAGCAATTCAGTCTTATGTTTGTCAATGTCATTAGGTTAGAAATAGTGGATATCCCTAGAGTACTGTACTTATTTGAATACGTATGTGTAGTATAACTGTTTAAAGTTATACTAAATAGTGTTATTTGATGGTGTTATTAGCGGAATGAGTATACGAAGAAGAGGTAGTGGACGAGGACGAGGACTAGGACGGGGTCGTGTGCAACCGCCCCCAGAACAATCTCGTCCTTCTTCTCCACCTGGTAGTCCAAATACCCGACTATCAAAAATAGAGCAACATATGGAAGCCATGACTACTATGTTTACTCAGTTCATGGCTAGTCAGTTGAATGTGGCTACGAGTACACCAGCAACCACTACTGTAGTTCCTCCTACTCCGACAGTGCCACCCCCATTGGTCCCATCTACTGAGAGGCGAGATCCTAGTGCTTATTGGAGGGTGGCATTAATTAAAGAGTTTAAGAAGTTGGATCCCCTGAAGTTTAAAGGGGATAGGGATCCATTGACCGCAGAGAATTGGGTGAAGGCGGTTACTAAATCATTTGAGTACATGACTTGCTCTGAGAGAGAGAAAGTGGGTTTGGCAGCCTACTTGTTAGTGGATGATGCCGAACATTGGTGGCTGTCTACTCGAGCTATGTTGGAAGCTCAATATGCTAAAGTTACATGGGATAGATTCCTAGAAGCCTTTAATGAACAGTATATCCCACGTACGGAACAAACCAGATTGAAGATCGAGTTTTTGAGCTTGACTCAGGGGATGATGACGGTGAATTAATATGAGTTAAAGTTCATTTCTTTGAGTAGGTTTGACCCTGAAGTCTTAAGGAGTGAAGGACATAAGATCTATCGATTCATAGAGGGATTGAAGTCTCCTATAAGATCGAAGTTGTACCCTATGGATATCGCTACTTCTAACGAAACAGTCCGTAAGGCTCAGTTGTGCGAGCAGGACTATGATTTTCATCATGCTAACTCTCGAACCAAGGTAAAGCAAGGAGTCAATGAAGTGAAAGTCAAAGGAGAAATCTTCTGGTGATAGATATCCATCTAGGAGGAATAGGCCTTATGACAGAGCCTCGATAGGTAAGCAAGTCCATTATAAGAAAATATATTGTCTTCATTAAATGGTTATATGGAATTATGCTAAATTAGGAGTTATGATGATTATGGTACAGGAACTCTTAAAGCTACCGGGATCAAGATAAGTGATGAAAGATCTTGACATTCCGCCGACAGTGCTGCTAGTTCACCAAGAAGTACAATGCAAAGATGTGAACAATGCAGGAGATTTCATGGGACACAACCTTGTCAGATGACGAGCGGAGCTTGTTTTTGGTGTGGTGAGCATGGACATATGATAAAGGATTGTCCCAAGAAGAATCTGAGAGGATCTGAAGGATCAGGAAAGACCACTCAACCACAGCCTAGGGCCACCGCTGCTGAGAAAGGAAAGAAAGCTGTGACTCAAGGACGGGTATTTGCTATCGATGAGGAGTCTGCAGATGCTTCGTCCAAAGTGATTAAGGGTAAGATCCATCTCTTTGATATAAGTGTTGATGCCTTATTTGATCCGGGCTCTACCCATTCATTTGTGTCTCCTATGGTTGCTATGAGAATACCTAATGAGCCTGAGTCTTTAGGACACTTATTGCAAATAAACACCCCACTTAAGGAATCCCAAATGACAGATATAGTATATCGTAATTGTAAGCTATAAGTAGGAGAAAGAGAATCTATAGCTGACCTAGTCCTACTAAATATGTATGGATTTGATGTCATTTTGGGTATGGATTGGTTAGCTAAGAATCATGTCATATTAAACTGTTATGCTAAGAGTGTAACCTTTTATTTACTCGTTAGCTACATTGTAAATTTTGCAAGTGCATAATGTGAAAGTATGTTTAATTTTGATTTGAATGCAAATGGAAGTAATGAAAAGTATGTATGGTTGTGTGAAAGATTTATTGCTTATGTGGAGGACGTATATCAGAAACGTCCCGAACTTCCTGAAATTCTTGTAGTCAAGGATTTTCCAGAAGTGTTTCCGGATGATCTTCCAGGACTTCCTCCAGATAGGGAAGTAGAATTCACAATCGATTTGGTGCCAAGGACTGAGCCCATTTCGAGATCTCCCTATCAGATGGCATTAGTGGATTGGAAGAGCTTAAGAAGCAGCTTCAGGAGTTACTGGATAAGGGATTTATACGACCCAGCGTATCCCCTTGGGGTGCTCCTGTGCTTTTTGTTCGGAAGAAGGATGGCAGCATGCGGCTGTGTATAGATTATAGATGGCTGAATAAGGTGACGATCAAGAATAAGTATCCGCTTCCCAGGATTGATGACCTCTTTGATCAGCTAAAGGGAGCACAAATCTTTTCCAAGATAGACTTGAGGTCGGGATATCATCAGTTGAAGATCCGAAGTGAAGATATCCCTAAGACTACATTCAGGACACGGTATGGTCACTATGAGTTCCCAGTGATGCCGTTTGGTCTGACCAATGCACCTACAGCCTTCATGAACCTGATGAATGATGTGTTCAAGCAATACTTGGACCAGTTTGTCATTATCTTCATTGATGACATATTGGTGTACTCGAGGTCTCGGGAAGAGCATGAGCAGCACTTGAGGATAGTTTTGGAAACCCTTAAAGATCGAGGATTGTATGCCAAGCTAAGTAAATGTGATTTTTGGTTAGATCATATCTCCTTTTTAGGTCACATAATCAGTAAAGATGGCGTTTCGGTTGATCCATCGAAGATTTAAGCTGTGGTTCAATGGGAAAGACCGAAAACGGTGACGAAGATTAGGAGTTTCTTGGGTTTAGCTGGCTACTATCGACGATTTGTGGAGGGTTTCTCAAAGTTAGCTTCTCTATTGACGCGCTTGATGTGCAAAGAGGTGAAGTACGAGTGGAATGATGCCTGTGAGTGTAGCTTTCAAGAGTTGAAGCGCAGGCTGACGACTACACCTATCCTCACCATCTCTAGTGGTTTAGGAGGATTTGCAGTATATAGTGATGCCTCAGGGCAAAGTTTAGGATGTGTACTAATGCAGCATGGTAAGGTAGTAGCATATGGTTCTAGACAATTAAAGGACCATGAGAAGAACTACCCCACTCATGATTTGGAGTTAGCTGCAGTAGTATTTGCTCTGAAGGTATGGAGGCATTACTTATATGGTGAGAGATTTCAAATTTTTACGGATCACAAAAGTCTGAAATACTTATTCTCTCAAAGAAAGTTGAATATGAGGCAAAGAAGATGGCTCGAGCTTCTAAAGGATTATGATTGTGAGATCTTGTACCACCCAGGGAAAGCCAATGTGGTGGTGGATGCTCTGAGCCGGAAACATGTAAGTATAGTAGCGTATATGATGATGAAACAGTATGAACTGATTGAGCAGTTTGCAAGCCTCAACCTTAATGTTATGCCTAATGAGCAATTTGGAATGATGGCTAGTTTGAGAATTGAGCCAGACTTAATAGAAAGAATTCGAATTGCTCAGAAGGAATATGATCAGTGCATTGAGGCTATGAGTCAGATTCAATCAGGTATGCCTTTAGAGTTCAGTCTTGGTAATGATGAGATTTTGAAGTTCAGGAATTGTACATGTGTTTTTAATAATGAGGAGTTAAGGAAGTTGATTTTGACCGAAGCACATGCCACTAAGTACACGTTGCACCCAGGGAATATGAAGATGTATCAAAATCTTCGCAAGGTGTATTGGTGGAATGGCATGAAGAGAGACATAGCTGAGTTTGTAGCAAAGTGTCTCACATGTCAACAGGTTAAGGTAGAGCATCAAAAGCCAGCAGGATTGCTACACCCTCCACCTATACCTATGTGGAAGTGGGAGCACATTACGATGGATTTTGTTATAGGATTGCCCAGAACCAAGAGGAATCATGATGGTATTTGGGTGATCGTTGATAGGCTAACTAAGTTAGCTCACTTCCTCCCTATGAAATCTACGGACACACTCAATGCTCTGGCAGACTTGTATGTAAGGGAAGTCGTAAGACTACATGGAGTTTCAGTGAGCATCACATCTGATAGAGATTTCAGGTTTACCTCTCACTTTTGGGAGCATTTTCAAGAAGCCATGGGATCTAAGTTGAATTTTAGCACAGCTTTTCGTAGACTGATGACAGTCCGAGCGCATGATTCAGACGCTCGAGGATATATTGAGAGCTTATGCTATAGAATTTAAAGGCTCCTGGGATGACCATCTACCATTGGCTGAGTTTGCATACAATAATAGCTATCATGCAAGTATCGGGATGGCACCATATGAAGCTTTGTATGGTAGAAGGTGTCGATCTTCGATAGGGTGGGAAGAAGTGGGTGAGCGTAAGTTGTTGGCTCCATATCTAGTCGAGCAAGCCTCTGAGGATGTTAAGTTGATTTGTCAAAGGCTTAAGACAGCTCAAAGTCAACAAAAGAGCCATGCGGATGCTCGACGGAGACCACTTGAGTTTTTGGTTGGAGATTTTGTAGTTTTGAAAGATTCTCCATCCAAAAGGATCATGAGATTTGGCCGACGAGGTAAGCTGAGTCCTTGCTACATCGGTCCATTTGAGGTCTTAGATCGAGTTGGTGATGTTGCCTATAGGTTGGCATTGCTTCCGGAGCTATTGGGAGTGCATAATGTATTTCATGTATCGATGCTTCGGAAGTATAATCCGGATCCGTCTCATGTTATAGAGTATGAGCCCTTGGAAATAAGGGAAGATATGAGCTATGTAGAGAAGCCGGTTTGGATTTTGGACAGAAAAGAGAAAGTTTTGAGGTCTAAGACGATCTCATTAGTGAAAGTTCTCTGGCAATACCATACGACGGAAGAAGCGACATGGGAGCTAGAGAGCTTCATGAAAGAAAGGTATCCAAAGTTGTTTACTTGATAAGCTAATCCAAATTTGGAGGACCAAATTTTCTAAGGTGGGGAGGATGTGAAATCCTTAATTTCCATGTAATTCCTCCATATTTGTAAAGTATTACAATCTGAAATAATTATGTAAATAGGAAGTTTGATGTGTAAATGATGTATGAATGATGTATGGGATATGGAAGAAATAAGAAAGTTGAAAGTCAATTTGTCAAATAATTAATGTTGATATCAGGAAAATAAATAAAGTATGACAAAAGAAATAAAATCAGATTTTGATTGGTAATTAAATAGATGAATCATATGGAAGAGAGGAGAAGGAGAATTAAATGGTCAAATGGTCAAATGAGCCAAAAGGATAAAGCATGGCGAAGATGAATTAATGGGATAAAGCATGCATTAAATGCAAACATGCATAGTCATCATCTTTTCCCTCCCATCACCCCACGGCAACAACTCTTCCAGCTTTCTCCATCGTGTTCTCCAAGTTTCTAAGTTTTCCTTCCATAGTTACCTTGACAAGCTACCTCAATCCCCTATCGATTCAACTAGTTTGTTGAACGAAAAATGATCCTTGTCGATAGACTAAGCTATATCCAAAGTTTGGTAGATTGAATCCAAGTTTGGAGGAGATTTCAAAATCTGAAATTTTGGTTATTGACAAAGGTAAGAGAAGAAATGGATTCTTTCAATTATGTCCATGGTTTGGAGTCATATGATGATAGTAGAGTATATATATAGTGATTGTTTAAAGATTTGAATTGTATGATGTTTACAGCTCTGAAGAAGTGAAAAGCTAGGGTTGACACATCAAGTGATTGGGTGTTCTCGAAGTGATCGAGGTAAGGAATTTAAGTAACGGACGTAAGACGGTTATGTCCGCATGTTTTAATATGATTTTGAACTGCTTTGGAGGAGAAATACCAGTTGTCTTTTGCAGGAAAAGTGCATTTTCGAACTTTACTCCTAATGCCAATTAGGCTAAGAGCCGACTGCTTAGAGACAATGAAGCGTAGTTTTTTCGAAAATCGAGAAAAACCAGCCGACTGCTATACATGCCAGTCGACTGCTATTTACCCAGAAAACATTCTGTTTCAAATCAGTCGACTACTATAAGGGACATTCGACTGCTTTTATAAGAAAAGCATTCTATTTCAAAACCAGCCGACTGCCTATAAGGCCAGTTGACTGCTAATTTTCCAGAAGCATTCTATTTCAAAAACAGTCGATTGCTATATAACCAGTCGACTGCCATTTCTTAAGAAGGATTCTGTTTGAAAACCGATCGACTGCTATATGGACCAGTCGACTACCCTCATGTGTTTTCAAAAGTGAAAATATCGAAATTTTCAATGAAAATAATCTCTATAAATGAAGTTATGAAGCAGCAACCGACTACCCTATGAGGCCAGTTGACTGCCACGTATGAAAAGAGATTTCAAAGCTTAGTTTTAAAGAAACTCAATTGTATTTCTAAGGAAATAAATGATATATGTTTTGGAGACTATGAACACCTATGGTGGTCATGCATATTACTTGTTTTGTTTACTTGGCTAAGTAGCCCAAGTCCAGTCCTCAATGCTACAGCTGTCACCTGACTAGTGTTCACTGTAGCAACCGACATTAGCCAATTTGTCTATATTACTTGTTTGGCTTAGGGTGTATTCCCGGCCCAATAATGGGTATGCCACTTAATTGTCACATTTCTTATGGGTGATACTTGACCTCCTTACTGGACCTCCCCATATGAAATTGGCAGGATGCATGATTCTATTGGAATGATATGTCTCCCAATTACTTGAAGTATTTAAAGTATATGAAGTTATTTGTATATGAAAGTACTTGAAGCATGTGAAGTTATTTGTATATGAAAGTATTTGAAGTAAAGTATGAAAGTATATGATTTACATGTATTTGCTGAAAGAAGTATATGACTATGCTTTATAATGGTTTTACATGACATTATAGAGCCTAGCAAGAAACTGCATATAGAGGCATAGTACGCTCTTTTACATACATTTCTTACTGAGCGTAAACTCACCCCTTTACAATTATTTTTCATCCAGATTACTTGAAGTAGACCCTGCTCCAGATAAAGGAGCTCAGTTTTGGGATTATCTAGCATACCTTCAAGATACGCTTCCCAAATTTTGAAGGTATACTTTTGTTGCCGTATAGTTCGGCTATTGTACAGTACACTAATGTATATTAGACCATTTGGGGAATATAGGGTATGTAAATATATGAGATCCTGATGTATTTGAAGTATATGTAAATGAAAAATACATTTCATGCAAAAATTTTTATATCATTCTAAATAAAGATGACGGATAAAGCATAAGAAGAAGAAAGAAGGACATTGACGAAACATTCTAACTATACAAATGTATATGTTTATTTGGAAAAATGAGGATGTCATAGATTCGCACCTAAATATAACACGAACTGGCCCGACTCACACCGGTTCCATTATTTGTGGGCCGGAACAGATAAAAATCGGTCCGAAACCAATCTGAATCAGCCCACAACCAACTCTACCCGATTAATTTTTACATGTATTACCTGAATCCTACCCTAATAATTTTTTACTACCCGTTTATTCTCTGAACCTGTTCAAGTACCTGTTTATACAACCAATCCTTTTGATAAACTCGATTATTAACTTGAACCCGAACCCAAAACTATTATGAGTTTATTTTTTTAATTATATTATTTTTCATATCCGTTTTAGTTTGAGGTTAGTTAACTAATTATGATTTATGAATGCGTAAAAATATTATATTAAATTATTATAAATTTTTTATAAATTTAATTTAAATACTTTATATTTATAAAAGCTAATCGGGTTCGAGTTTAGGGTACCCTAAGGGTATTACCTGAACCCTACCCAAACCCTACCCAAACCTAACACATATAGTAATTTCACTACCCTAACCCAATTAAAGCCTGATTATCGAATACCCGAACTAACTTAATCATGTTGGATAGTCTCAAATACCCGTTTAACTACTACCCATTTACATCCCTATCTGCTACACACTAACGAGTGTACTACACAAGCCATGCGAAAACATAAAAGGTGCGTGCACTATACGCACCCGACTAGAAATTAAAAAGAATTAAAATTTTGGCCTAATTTTCTATGCCATCCAGTTGGACCATTCAACTGGTATTTTTGTTGGGTCATTTATAAAATTTGGGCTATGGTTATTTATTAAATAATTGGTCCAATTATTTATGATTATTTAGTTTGGACCATAAATATTTTGTTATACTATTGGCATAATTTAGTAATTTTGGGCTATTAAAATTAATTTATTATAGGGTTATTTTGACTAATTAATTTAACGATCATGTTGATTAATTTAATTTATTCAGCTATTTGAATTTGGATTAATTATTGGTCATTTTGCTTAATTAATTAATAGGTCATTTTAGATAATAGTTTAATTAGCCATTTTGATTAATTAATTATTGGGCCATTTGGCTAATTAATCCTTGGACCATTTTGGCTATAGGCCAAATTTATATAATAGCCATAATTAATTGCTAAGCCTAAAATTAAATGGGTATAAGTGAATTTTTTGGAGGAATTAATTCTAGGGTAACTTTTGAAAATTCAATTATCCATTTAATTCATAATTCACTTAATTTTGAAATATACCCATGCCCATAAAATGTTGATAATTGGCCTAATTAAATGGGTTTAAATAAATTATTCGAGTATATTGTTTGAGCCAATTTTTTGGATTTAGATCTATCAATTCTGTTAATAATTTATTTAAACAAACACACTCTATAAAATAATATTGCCTTATTATTTGAATATTCACATTCAAGTTGAATTAATTGTGTTAGACCTAAAATTATTAGATATGCTTCAAGAATTGCATATTATAGGTGCAGTCAATTTTAGTGAATTAATTATGTGAATATTCTTAAAATTCTAAAATCATTAATTGGATTGACTAGTACTTGCCTATTGCAAAAATGGTCATGAATATTTCTGACGATTATTTTGATAATTTTAGAAAAGATAATAATAAGGCAATGCATAGTTATAGTTGCATAATTTACCAACATTTCTAGAAGTGACAATTCTCCCCTTATCAAATTGCTTGTCACTTCAAAGGATGCTTAGGAAGGAAAGGATTCTGGTTTAGATGTAACATGATTTTCCTACCTTGCAATAGGTGATTATTTAGGTTTTGTGACATCCCCAATTTCCATGTATTCCTCCATGTTTGTAAAGTATTTTAATTCCATATGATTAAATAAATATAAGTTGATGTGTAAATGAGGTATAAATGATGTATGCATGATGTATGGAATATAGAAGAAATAATAAAATTGAATGTCAATAAGTCAAATAAATTATGTCAGTATCAGAAAAATAATTGAAGTAGGAAAGAAAATAAAATCATATTTTTATTTGGTAATTAAGTGGATGAATGGCTGAGATGAGAAGGAGGAAAAGAGAAATTAAATGGGTCAAATAGTCAATTAGAGGATTAATGGCTGAGATGAGAGGATAAAGCATGCAATTAATGCATGTTGCATGACTCATCATCCCCATCAGCCCTCACCCTACTCCAGCCCTCTTCCAGCTCTCCCTCTCGTTCCATCTCCAAGATTCCATAGTTTTCCATTCCAAGCTCCTTGATAAACCACCTCACTCTTCCATCGATTCATTAAGTTCGTAGAACGAAAAATAATCCTTGTCACTAGACTAAAAGATATCTAAAGTTTGGTGGATTGATTCCAAGTATTGGAGGAGATCTCAAAGTTTGAGATTTTGGTCTCTAGTGAAGGTAAGATAAGAAGATGATTCTTACAACTTTGTTTATGATTTGGAGTTGTTTTGAGTTAGTATGATATATGTATGATGATGGTTTAAAGATTTGAATTGATATGATGATTTTAGGTTGAAGAAGTGAAAAGCTAAGGTTGACGCATCAAGTGATCTTGCGTTCTCGAAGGAATCGAGGTAAGAAATTTATGTAACGGACGTAAGGCAGCTATGTCCGCATGTTTTATGATGTTTGTATGGGGTTTGGAAAGAAACACCAGCTGATTTCATGCAGGAAAAATGACATTTTCGGACTTGTCTCCTAGTACCAATTAGGCTAGGAGCAGCCGACTGCCTTAAAGGGAAATCGACTGCCTAGAGACAACCAAAACACCGTTTTTCGAAAACCGACTCAAACCAGTCGACTGCTATGTAAGCCAGTCGACTACTATTTACCCAGAAGCATTCTGTTTCAAACCAGTCAACTACTATATGGGACAGTCGACTGCTATTTGCCAAAATGCATTCTGTTTCAAAACCAGCCGACTGCCTATAGAACCAGTCGACTGCTAATTTTCCAGAAGCATTCTGTTTCAAAAACAGTCGACTGCTATATGACCAGTCGACTGCTATTTCTTAAGAAGCATTCTGTTTGAAAACCAGTCGACTACTACATGTACCAGTCGACTGCCCTTGCAGGTTTTCAAAAATGAAAATATTGGAATTTTAAATGAAAATAATTTCGATAAAAGAATTTATGAAGTAGCAGCCGACTGCCCTATGAGGCCAGTCGACTACCATGCATGAAAAGAGCTTTCTAAGCCTATTTGATTTAAACACGAAAGTGTTTTCAGACAAAGGTATATAATAAATGTTTTGAGACTATGGACTGCGTAATTATTATGCATTTCTGATGGCTGAGAGACCCTGATCAAGTCCTCAGTATTATTATGTTGAGCGAGGAACCCTAGTCCGGTCCTCAATCCCACATGTGACACTTGACTAGTGTTCACTGTGGATTACTAAAGGCAGGAGAGAATCCCTGACCTATACAGAGTGCACTACTGTACTAATGCATGATTAGAGTCATATAAATGGGAATGAATGGTTTATATGACGATGCAATCGCTTAAATATTTGTACATAGTCTCCATCTATTTCAAAGTACAAGATGTATGTATGAAGAAGTATATGATGTATGTTTTTAAGGTATGTTATGAAGTATAATGTTTTAAAGAAAGAAGTAGGATGCATGTTTTATACGTATGCTATATTTTAAAAGAAGCATACAAAGTATGTTTGCCATGTCATTTGAAATAAATATGCATGGTTGCAAGTAATACATGAAATATGTTTATGATGTATGCTTTATAATGCTTTACATGACATTATAGAGCCAAGTAGGAAAAATGCATATAGAGGCATAGTATGCTCTTTTACATATTTTTATTACTGAGCGTAAACTCACCCTTTTACGATCATTTTTCCTACAGATTACCTGAAGTGAACCTCGCTCCGACTAGAGGAGCTTGTTTTTGAAGAAGCGAAGTGTACCTTCTCGATACGCTTCCCAGTTAGCATAGAAGGTATACTCATATGCTTATGTATAGTAAATTGTAATTCAGCTACGGTACAGTACAAGTAGCATTTATGTATGATAGATGTCGGGGATGTAAGTTAAGATGATGTATGAGATCCTATGGAATGGAATGATATTTATATATATCATTTTTATGCTTATGGAAATTGAATAAAAATTTTATGAGCTATTAGGTATTTAGCTTAAGGGTAAGGAATGATTGGCACTGGATGAACTAAATCAAATAATGTCGAATAAGATAATAAGAAAAGGTTAAGTGATAAGATGAAGTGGCGGGGACGTCACAGACTGGTATCAGAGCTATTTGATTTGGTAGTTTGTCAGTGTCAAGAAGCTAGAAATAGAGTATATCCCCAATTGTACTGTACTTATCTGAATACAAATGCATAGTATAACTATTTATGGTTATACTAAAGAGCTCAATGATGATTATAATTACAGTATGAGCTCCCGAAGAAGAGGTACAAGAAGAGGAAAAGGATGGGGTCGGGAACAACAGCCCCCAGTTCCGTCTCCTCATCCATCTCCACCGCATAGCCCGAATACTCGGCTAGCGAAAATGGAGAAGCACATGGAGAATATGGCCACGATGTTTACACAGTTCATGTCTAACTTCCCGAATGTGGCTACGCGTACCCAAGCAATTACACCTATAGTCCCTCCTACAGAAGTACCCCTACTAGTCCCGGCTTCTGGAAGGCGAGATCCTAGGGCCTATTGTAGTGTGTCCTTGATAAAAGAATTCAAGAAGTTGGATCCACCCAAGTTTAAGGGGGAAAGAGATCTGCTGACCGCAGAGAACTGGATGAAAGCGGTCCTAAAATCCTTTGAGTATATGCCCTGCTCCGAAAGGGAGAAAGTAGGCTTGGCCGCCTATCTATTGATTGATGATGCTGAGCATTGGTGGCAAGCCACTCGGACCGTGTTAGAGGCCCGATATGATGAGGTTACGTGGGATCGATTTGTAGAAGCTTTCAATGAGCAGTACATCCCACGCACGGATCAGAATAGACTGAAGATTGAGTTCCTAAGCTTGACTCAAGGTACGATGACGGTGAATCAATATGAATCTAAGTTCACAACCTTGAGTAGATTCGATCCAGAGGTCCGAAGAGATGAAGGGCATTAGATTTACAGGTTCATCGAGGGATTGAAGTCTCCTATTAGATCGAAGATGTATCCGGTGGATATTACTACTTATGGAGAGGCGGTCCGTAAGGCTCAATTATGTGAGCAGGACTATGATCTTCATCATGCTGACTTTCGAGCCAAGGGTAAAGGCAAGGAACCGATGAAACGGAAGTCGGATGAGAAGGCTCCGAGTGATAGGTATCCATTCCGGAGAAGTAGACGATCTGAAGGAGTTTCTATAGGTAAGTAAAGTATAGAAAGATGATCTTTAAATTAATTTAATGGTTATATGGAATTATATTGAAATTGGAGTTATGATGATGATGACAATGATATAGGTACTCCTAAAGCTACCGGGATCAAGATAAGTGATGAGCGATCCCGATATCCAACTGGAAGTACCGCTAGCTCACCGAAGAGTACGATACAAAGATGTGAGCAGTGCGGGAAGTTTCACGGATCACAGCCATGTCGCTTGGCGAGTGGCGCTTGCTTTAGATGTGGGGAGAAAGGGCACATGATTAGGGATTGCCCTCAGAGAGATCCGAGGATGCCTGATGAATCTGATAAGACCCCTAAACCGCAACCTAAGGCCACGGCTACAGAGAAAGGAAAGAAAGCTTTGACCCAAGGACGAGTGTTTGCCATCGACGAAGAGTCTACCGATGCCTCGTCCAAAGTGATTAAAGGTAAGATTTACTTGTTTGATGTGAATGTCATAGCATTGTTTGATCCAGGCTCTACACATTCTTTTGTGTCTCCTAAGTTTGCTATGAAAAAACCTGTTGAGCCTGAGACTTTAGAACACTTATTAAAGATAAGCACACCTCTTAAGGAATCACAAATGACAGAGTTAGTGTATCGAAACTGTAAGCTACGGGTAGGAGAAAGGGAATCTAAGGCTAACCTAATCCTACTGAATATGTATGGGTTTGATGTTATTTTGGGTATGGATTGGTTAGCTAATAATCATATTATATTAGACTGTTATGCTAAGAGTGTAACCTTCTCTTCACCCGTTAGCTATGTTGTAAATTTTGCAAGTGATTAATATGAAAGCATGTTTGATTTTGATTTGTTTGCAAATGAAAGTAATAGATAATATGTATGATTGTATGAAGGATTTATTGCTTATGTGGAGGACGTAGATCAGAAACGTCCCGGACTCAAGGATATTCCTGTAGTCCAAGATTTTCCAGAAGCGTTTCCGGATGATCTTCCAGGACTTCCTCCGGATAGGAAAGTGGAGTTTACGATCGATTTGGTGCCGGGGACTGAGCCCATTTCGAGATCTCCATACCGGATGGCTTTGGTAGAATTAGAAGAACTGAAGAAACAGCTTCAGGAGTTGCTAGACAAGGGATTCATACAACCCAGCGTGTCCCCTTGGGGTGCTCCTGTGCTTTTTGTCAGGAAGAAGGACGGTAGTATGAGGTTGTGCATTGACTACCGGTGGTTGAACAAAGTGACCATCAAGAACAAGTACCCTCTTCCCAAGATTGACGACCTCTTTGATCAGCTCAAGGGTGCACAAGTCTTTTCCAAGATAGACTTGAGGTCAGGGTATCATCAGTTGAAGATCCGAGATGAAGATATCCCTAAGACTGCATTCAGGACACGGTATGGCCATTATGAACTCTTGGTGATACCGTTTGGATTAACTAATGCACCCGCAGCATTCATGAATTTGATGAACGATGTGTTTAAGCAGTACTTGGACCAGTTTGTCATTGTCTTCATCGATGACATCTTGGTGTACTCGAGGTCACGGGAAGAGCATGAGCAACATTTGAGGATTGTTTTGAAGACCCTCAAAGATCGAGGACTGTATGCCAAGCTAAGTAAATGTGAGTTTTGGCTCAATTATATCTCCTTCTTAGGTCACATAATCAGTAAAGATGGGGTCTCGGTTGATCCATCGAAGATTGAAGCTGTGGTTTAATGGGAGAGACCAAAGACTGTCACAGAGATTAGGAGTTTCTTGGGTTTAGCTGGCTACTATAGAAGATTTGTAGAGGGTTTCTCGAAGCTAGCTGCTCCACTGACGCGCTTGACGCGCAAAGAGGTGAAGTATGAGTGGAATGAAGCCTGTGAGTGTAGCTTCCAAGAGTTGAAGCGCAGGCTAACAACTGCACCGATCTTTACCATCCCTAGTGGTTCAGGTGGATTTGTGGTGTATAGTGATGCCTCGGGGCAAGGTTTGGGATGTGTACTAATGCAGCATGGTAAGGTAGTTGCCTATGGTTCGCGACAGCTAAAGGACCATGAGAAGAACTACCCAACTCATGATTTGGAGTTAGCTACAGTAGTATTTGCCCTGAAGATATGGAGGCATTACTTGTATGGTGAGAAATTTCAGATTTTTACGGATCACAAAAGTCTGAAATACTTGTTCTCCCAGAAGGAATTGAACATAAGGCAAGGAAGATGGCTCGAGCTTCTAAAAGATTATGATTGTGAGATATTGTACCACCCGGGGAAAGCTAATGTGGTGGCGGATGCTTTGAGCCGAAAGCATGTAAGTATGATAGCATATATGATGATAAGAGAGTATGAGCTAATTGAACAATTCGCAAGCCTCAACCTTGATGTTAGGCCTAATGAGCAATTTGGAATGATGGCTAGTTTGAGAATTGAGCCAAAGTTAATGGACAAAATCCGAAGTGCTCAAAAGGAAGATGATAAATGCATTGAGGCTATGAATCAGATGCAGTCAGGTATGACCTCAGAATTTGATGTTAGTAGTGATGGAATTTTGAGGTTTAAGAGTCGTATATGTGTTCCTAATGATGATGAATTGAAGAAGCTGATTTTGACTGAAGCTCATGCCACTAAATACACGTTGCACCTAGGAAATACGAAGATGTATCACAATCTTCGCAAGGTGTATTGGTGGAATGGCATGAAGAAAGACATAGCTGAGTTTGTGGCGAAATGTCTTACATGTCAACAGGTTAAGGTAGAGCATCAAAAGCCAGCAGGATTACTGCACCTCTACCTATACCTATGTGGAAGTGGGAACACATTACGATGGACTTTATTATGGGACTGCCCAGAACCAAGAGGAATCATGATGGTATTTGGGTGATCGTGGATAGATTGACGAAGTCAGCTCACTTCCTGCCTATGAAGTCAACAGATACACTCAATGCTTTGGCAGATATATATGTGAGAGATGTTGTAAGATTACATGGTGTTCCAGTGAGCATCACTTCTGATAGGGATTCCAGGTTTACTTCCCATTTCTAGGAACATTTTCAAGAAGCCATGGGATCTAAGCTGAATTTCAGCACAGCTTTTCATCCACAGACTGATGGACAATCCGAGCGCACGATTCAGACGCTCGAGGATATGTTGAGGGCTTGTGCTATGGACTTTAAAGGCTCCTGGGATGACCATCTGCCATTGGCTGAGTTTGCATACAATAATAGCTATCATGCAAGCATCGGGATGGCACCATATGAAGCTTTGTATGGAAGAAGGTGTCGATCTCCGATTGGGTGGGAAGAAGTGGGCGAGCGCAAGTTGTTGGCTCCAGATTTAGTCGAGCAAGCCTCAGAAGATGTTAAGTTGATTTGTCAAAGGCTTAAGACAGCTCAGAGTAGACAAAAGAGCTATGCAGATGCTCGACAGAGACCACTTGAGTTCATGGTTGGAGATTTTGTGTTCTTGAAAGTTTCTCCATCCAAAGGAATTATGAGATTTGGCCGACGAGGTAAGCTAAGTCCTCGTTACATCAGTCCATTTGAAGCCTTAGATCGAGTAGGTGATGTTGCCTATAGATTGGCATTGCCTCCGGAGCTATCGAGAGTGCATAATGTGTTTCATGTATCGATGCTTCGGAAGTATAATCCGGATCTGTCTCCTATTATCGAGTATGAACCCTTGGAGATAAGGGAAGATATGAGCTATGTAGAGAAGCCGATTCGGATTTTGGACATGAAAGACAAAGTATTGAGGTCTAAGACAATCCCATTAGTGAAAGTTCTCTGGCAATACCATACGATGGAAGAAGCTACATGGGAGCTAGAGAACTTAATGAAGGAAAGGTATCCAGAATTATTCACTTGATAAGCTAAGCTATTTGGAGGACCAAATTTTCTAAGGTGAGGAGGATGTGAAATCCCCAATTTCCATGTATTCCTCCATGTTTGTAAAGTATTTTAATTCCATATGATTAAATAAATATGAAGTTGATGTGTAAATGAGGTATAAATGATGTATGCATGATGTATGGAATATAAAAGAAATAATAAAATTGAATGTCAATAAGTCAAATAAATTATGTCAATATCAGGAAAATAATTGAAGTAGGAAAGAAAATAAAATCAGATTTTTATTTGGTAATTAAATGGATGAATGGCTGAGATGAGAAGGAGGAAAAGAGAAATTAAATGGGTCAAATAGTCAATTAGAGGATTAATGGCTGAGATGAGAGGATAAAGCATGCAATTAATGCATGTTGCATGACTCATCATCCCCATCAGCCCTCACCCTACGCCAGCCCTCTTCCAGCTCTCCCTCTCGTTCCATCTCCAAGCTTCCATAGTTTTCCATTCCAAGCTCCTTGATAAACAACCTCACTCTTCCATCGATTCATTAAGTTCGTAGAACGAAAAATAATCCTTGTCACTAGACTAAGAGATATCTAAAGTTTGGTGGATTGATTCCAAGTATTGGAGGAGATCTCAAAGTTTGAGATTTTGGTCTCTAGTGAAGGTAAGAGAAAAAGATGATTCTTACAACTTTGTTTATGATTTGGAGTTGTTTTGAGTTAGTATGATATATGTATGATGATGGTTTAAAGATTTGAATTGATATGATGATTTTAGGTTGAAGAAGTGAAAAGCTAAGGTTGACGCATCAAGTGATCTTGCGTTCTTGAAGGAATCGAGGTAAGAAATTTATGTAACGGACGTAAGGCGGCTATGTCCGCATGTTTTATGATGTTTGTATGGGGTTTGGAAAGAAACACCAGCTGATTTCATGCAGGAAAAATAACATTTTCGGACTTGTCTCCTAGTACCAGTTAGGCTAGGAGCAGCCAACTGCCTTAAAGGGAAGTCGACTGCCTAGAGACAACCAAAACGCCGTTTTTCGAAAACCGACTCAAACCAGTCGACTGCTATTTACCCAAAAGCATTCTGTTTCAAACCAGTCGACTGCTATATGGGACAGTCGACTGTTATTTGCCAAAATACATTCTGTTTCAAAACCAGCCGACTGCCTATAGAACCAGTCGACTGCTAATTTTCCAGAAGCATTCTGTTTCAAAAACAGTCGACTGCTATATGACCAGTCGACTGCTACATGGACCAGTCGACTGCCCTTGTAGGTTTTCAAAAATGAAAATATTGGAATTTTAAATGAAAATAATTTCGATAAAGGAATTTATGAAGTAGCAGTCGACTGCCTTATGAGGCCAGTCGACTGCCATGCATGAAAAGAGCTTTCTAAGCCTATTTAATTTAAACACGAAAGTGTTTTCAGACAAAGGTATATAATAAATGTTTTGAGACTATGGACTGCGTAATGATTATGCATTTCTGATGGCTGAGAGACCCTGATCAAGTCCTTAGTATTATTATGTTGAGCGAGGAACCCTAGTCCGGTCCTCAATCCCACAAGTGACACCTGACTAGTGTTCACTGTGGATTACTAAAGGCAGGAGAGAATCCCTGACCTATACAGAGTGCACTACTGTACTAATGCATGATTAGAGTCATATAAATGGGAATGAACGGTTTATATGACGATGCAATCGCTTAAATATTTGTACATAGTCTCCATCTATTTCAAAGTACAAGATGTATGTATGAAGAAGTATATGATGTATGTTTTTAAGGTATGTTATGAAGTATAATGTTTTAAAGAAAGAAGTATGATGCATGTTTTATACGTATGCTATATTTTAAAAGAAGCATACAAAGTATGTTTGCCATGTCATTTGAAATAAATATGCATGGTTGCAAGTAATGCATGAAAGATGTTTATGATGCATGCTTTATAATGCTTTACATGACATTATAGAGCCAAGTAGGAAAAATGCATATAGAGGCATAGTACGCTCTTTTACATATTTTTCTTACTGAGCGTAAACTCACCCTTTTACGACCATTTTTCCTACAGATTACCTGAAGTGAACCTCGCTCCGACTAGAGGAGCTTGTTTTTGAAGAAGCGAAGTGTACCTTCTCGATACGCTTCACAGTTAGCATAGAAGGTATACTCATATGCTTATGTATAGTAAATTGTAATTCAGCTACGGTACAGTACAAGTAGCATTTATGTATGATAGATGTCGGGGATGTAAGTTAAGATGATGTATGAGATCCTGTGGAATGGAATGATATTTATATATATCATTTTTATGCTTATGGAAATTGAATAAAAATTTTATGAGCTATTAGGTATTTAGCTTAAGGGTAAGGAATGATTGGCACTGGATGAACTAAATCAAATAATGTCGAACAAGATAATAAGAAAAAGTTAAGTGATAAGATGAAGTGGCGGGGACGTCATAGGTTTATATTAAACTAATTTTATCTTATCATTTGTAACGTATTGTGGAATAAATTTAACATTGTTTATGTCATTCCACTAGCCTCCATTAATTCTGATTGTCTATGCAATTATCACATATGAAGTCTCTAAGGATTAAACTAGATAAGATGATGTGAATCACTTTCTACAGTTATGGGCATATTGAACTTGGAAATAGGCACGAGAGTCGATCCATCTTTTGTTCCTAATAGTGTGAGCTCTTTGAAGACAAAGTATTGATATGGAATTTCGGCAATACTAAAATGGGAATTCTCCGATTTTATAGGGTATACCTTTGATAAGCGTATAGGAGAGAGTGTCCCAATTAGTGATAATCACAAAGTATTTATCGATGCTATTAAGAAATAGTTCATAAAGATTGGTGAAGGTTAAAATAGGGACTAATTCCATATGTGGCAGGCTCTAAATTACTTCCTTCCAAGGTAAAGAGTGAGAGATCTTTCAGGTTTGCAGATCTCATTTAGTGTATCCTAAAGGACAGAAGTAATTATGACATTTAAATATCAATAGTGATATTGTCATCTAAGAGGAGGAGATCTTTCGGGTTAATATAATGTTTTTGGCCTTCACAATGACAAATGCCAATATTACTACCAAAGGTAATATCGATAAAAGGTCATTTAAAAGGAAAAAAATTTACCAAGCTCACTTCTCATTTTGGTTCCACCAGCACCTTTGAATATAAAAAATCAAAGGAATTTAGAGATATGTGCCAATTCTGCCATAAACATGGGCACAAAAGAGTAAATTTCAAGAACTTTCTAGATTGGAATGTGTGTGAAAGGCATTTCGTTAGCTTTTATTTTGGATTCAATTTAAAGGATATGCCTTCTAATTATTAGTGGTTGGATACTGTGCTATTATTGATAAAGCCAATAGATAAGCAACCAGAGACTAAATAAAGGAAAAATAGTTGTGAATATGGGCAATGAGGTTAAAATCCATACTGAAGACATTAGAGTTGCTAGATTGTTTTTACAGTCCGCAGACAATGTTGAAGCTACTGTTAGTTTATATTTTTTCATTATGATAATGAAAAAGTACTTCTGCCTAGTAACAACATGTGTATTGATTCTAGCATTCTATGTGATAGATATATACAGAAGATATGTACCCCCAATATTAGGAAAAATTTCTTCAACTATGAATGATGTAAGTGTTGGCTCTAATTATGGTGGAATACATAAGAAATTTATCATGTTATGGCATAAGAATTAAGGACATTCTGAATATGGCACAATAAAGATTGCATTAAGTGAAATCTTGCTACTAATGTTAAGGATATGATTAGCAAATATGAAGATGATTAGGAACTTATATATATCGACATTTATCGATAATTTCCACATTCGGTAGGTAATAAATATAAGCATTTCATCATTTTCACTAAAGACCATTCTGGTTTAAATCATGTGGAGTGAAAAGTCTGATCCTATAAAAGCCTTAAGCATTTTGATTCATTCCGTTACGTAGTTTACAAAAGGTAAGTTGTTTAAGGCAATAATCAGACAGAAGTGATGAATACTATGATCAGTAAAATAAAACTAGGTGAAATCCTATATTGGTTTTTTTGGTTAAGTGCACTGTAAGATTATGTGTTGACGCATAGTATATTGTACTTGGAATACCAGAACAAAATGAGATTGTAATAATGATCATTCAAACAATTTAATATGGTACAATTTATGTTGAGTCACTCCAAATTTCCAGAATTCAAGCAGAGTGAAGTTATGAGAACTACAAGTCACATTCTAAGTTAAGATCCAAGCAAAATCAGTTTCCATATTCATCCTAAGTTGTAGTTAGACAAGAACCTGAGTTTGTGTCGCTTTCCGTATTTAGGGTTATAAAAGCGAAGGCCCATAACTCAGTCAAGAAAACTTGACAAGAAAATTGTCAACGATACTTGTATCGGCTAAAGAGATTCTAGATTTTGGCTTTTTATCATGTGTGCTAGAATTATTGAGTCTAACTGTGCAATCAATCTAGAGGATGACTTAAAGAGTGGGAATTATGAACTCCACAAAGTAGTCAAGGAAGTATGTATTGTTGTGTCAGTCCCATATATGTGTTATCTTTTTATATAAAAAAAATGCTCATAACTTAAATAATCAATAGTTGATCCGAATACTATATTTCTAAACCTGTATTTGAACTTATAGAGGAACTTGAATGTGAGATTCATGTGTCTTCTAATTCTAATGCTTATCAAGAGGCTTTACTGATCCAAACTCTTAGAGTTAGATATTTGTTATGCAGGATGAGTCAGCATCTATGTTGTGTAAAGATGCACGATATCTATTTGAGTTGTCACATCATTATAGTTCAACAAGAGACTCTATAGACCAAGTAAAAGATTTAATGCCAAACTTGGCCAAAGGCCCTAAAGGCTTTAAATAAGAGAAGGAATTGCTTATATAAAAACCTTCTCTCCTGTTTCTACCTAAGATTCTTTCATAATAATGATGGCATTTGGTAGCTCATTTTGATTAGGAGTTACATCATATGGACATTAAAATGTCTAAATGGAGCGATCTAAAAGTTTGTAGTTCTTATTATGGAATATATAGTTTGTGAACTTGATTGGTTCATTTGTGAATGTTAAAAGGCATTTAGACTGTGATATGCAAAATAATAAGATTTCACATAAAAGAGAACATCTTTGGTGAATGGATCCATTACAAGGTCAATAAGAGTAGTTATTTGCTTGTGCTCTAAATTGATGATATCAAACAGCAACCAATAGCATTGACTTGTTATATGAGACAAATTTCATGTCGTTATGTCACTTCAAGATAAACAAACTAATTGAAGCCTCACTTGTTTTAGGGATTGAGATTTTTCATGACATATTTATAGGCATACTTCATTGGTTTTAAAAAACCTATATGGTGTGTTAAGTAGGTTTACTGTATATTGTTATCCTATTATGATGCCTTTTTTGTGAAAAGTGACATATTGTTAAAATCTCAACGACCCCAAAGTTAAGGGTGTAAACGAACCGAACATGAATGAACGTTACTATGTTCGTATTTGTTCATTTATTCTTTAAGTTTGTTCATGTTCTTGTTCATGTTATTATGTTTGTTCACGAGTATTAACGAACATGTTCATGAACACATGTTTATGAATATTAAACAAACATTTTCATGAACACATATTTGTGAACATTAAACGAATATATTCATGAACACTAAACAAAAAAAATTATGCAAGTAAATTGTATTCACCTTAATATATATGATGTAAAATTAAAAATCCTACATAACTATGTAATTTTAATAATTACATATTAAAATAATCTATAAGTAAATATGTAATTTAAAAGTCTATTATTATCAAACGGTAAACGAACACTAAATGATTCATTAAATGAATGAGTTTTAAATGAACATTAAACGAGTTTGTTCGCAAACATAAATGAACGAATCATACCTTTGTTTGTGATCATTTGTTAAGAATAATAAACGAACAAAAACTGAACATATTCACGAATGGTTTGTCGAACGTTCTATTCGTTTACTCTCCTACTCAAAGTGATGATGAAAGAGCGCATGTCAATTGTTATGTATGCCTTATTATGGGTAATTACTGTATGTTAAAGTCTGTACACATTCTGATGTTATGTATGTGATAGATGTACTTCGTAGGCACTTAAGCGATTCTATAATAGAGAGTTGGAAGCTGCAATAAGAGTATTTAGATATCAGCCAATTTGATATTCTAGGACTGGTCAGATATTTTGATGCTGATTTTGCATGTTATCTAGATGATGGAAACTAATTTTTGGTTATACATTTGTGTTATTTAGAGGAGCTATTTCTTGAAAAGTGTGAAACAAACACTTATGACATCCTTGACTATGGAAGCTAAGCATGTAGCATGCTACAAAGCTATATGATGGGTCATTTTGGTTGCGGAATTTCATCTCAAGGCTAGTTTTTATGTTTGCCATTCCAAAGTCTTGAGATGTATTGTGGTAATGCACAACTCTTGTTTTCTCTCAAAAAATGCTAGGAGTTCCTCGCATTCCTAATATATAAAAATCATCTTTCGATTTATCAGAGAGAAAGTAATAGAATCTACTATTTGATTTGATTGTAGAGCACACAATTATAGAGCTCATTCTTGTTGATCCACTAACTAGCGTTTGGTTGCTTAAGTGTTTTGACGACATGACACATATATGAGGCATATAAAGCTTTTCGCTTAGTGGAATCTTTATGTAATGAAATTAGTTGCAACTGTGTTGATGGATTCTTACTTGCCATATATGCACATTCTATTTGTGTGTATTTTAATGAATATGATATTCTGTTGGATAAGACATTTTGTATTAATCTCAGGTGCTTTTGTTAAAGTAATGCATCATTCAGTTTAGATACATAGATCTCATGAAAATGAATATTGATACTATTTTCAAATCATTTATGGTTCACACTTCGATGCTACTATTCAATAAAGTGTTTATGAGTATACACATTTATAGTTTGCTGATACAATACATTCTAATGTTCATAAATGCTTATTGTTAGTAAAATATTTATGAGTTTATTCATTTTTACTCTATCGGTATAGTGCATTATATGGCTCATAACTGTTTGCTGTTGATGAGGTATAAATAAGCTTACACATTATTACCCTATCGATGTTATGTATTCTTAGGCTTATGAATACTTATGTGGTGTATGGTGACTTAAGTATACATTTATATTTGACATAATATGGTTATGACCTTTCTATTGGTCTAGATTCTGGTATGATTGATGACTTAGCTGTCAAGTGGAAAACTATTGGAGTTATCTCATTTGGTGGACTAGCAAAGTCAATTTGACCCGAACTTAGTTTCAATTAATGTCAAATTAATGAGCTCTTCAATAATATCAATGATAATATATTCGAGTTAAGTAGTATGATATCGATTAAGTATGACCTTATATTGTATATATATTATACATGTATTAAATTTATAATAAGATGGGTTTATATATAAATCACATATAAGGAAGTCTCTACTCTTAGTTTATATATATGAAACCGACCCATTGAGTTTCATAATTTCACTAAAAGGATAAGAGTAGTAACTCCTCTCTCTCGTTCTTCTTCTCTCTCTCTCTCTCATTTTTTCTCCTATACTGGCCTAAAGCCAATCAACGGAAAGTATTCAAAATGTGCTTCGACAATGTAGTAGTTTGATATAACAAAATTAAGTTTTTGCCCACATTCAGGTCGGTTTTGCTGCATTTAAAAATTTTGTTTGTGACTTTGTGAGTTCATGGCTAGTTTCAACAATATATCCATAAGGAGGATATATGGGAGAATATTTCTTATTACCTTTGATGATTGTGTAAGTATGGAGGATACGACAAAAGAAGGTTGGGTGCGAATGAACAAATGGTTTGAAAGTATAGAGTGTTGGTCAGAAAAGTTTGCTATCAATAGGAGAAGAACTTGGATTTCTTGTCATGGAGTGCCTATCCATGTATTGGAACTTGGAAACATTCCAAAATATTGCTAGGATGCGGGGGGAGTTTGTTAGCATGGATGAAGACATATTAAAATTACATTCTTTTGCCAGTGGATGTATGCAGATTGAAACACAGTCATGGTCCTTGACTAACGAAATTATCAAATTAAAAGTGGGCAGCAATTTTTATTCTACTGCAGTTAGATAAGTGGGAATGGAAGATAGTTCGTGCTTACCCTGTTGTTATAACCATCAGAATTAATTTGGCAATGGAAAGAAAGATCGTTGCGAGAATTTATATGTTCAGGTTATGAGTAATTCTGGATATGCAGAAGACGAAGAGTAAGAAGAAGAAGAAGAAGAAGTGAATTCCGAGAATAAGCTATTAAATTCGAAGGAATGGGTTGAAGAAGTTGGTGAAATTAATGATGAAGATTATGGAGAGAAGGGAAAACAAATTAGAAATCGAGAAGGCATGGGAGACAAAATAGTTATTGAGCAAGGAGGTAATTTACCCAAGGAGAATGTAAACAATATTAATAGCTACTCCGATTTCAACGGTAGAAATTTGAATAATCAAGTAGGTGATGAAAGTGGGAATAATAAAGAAACAGCCAATGATAGTGAGCTTAAAAGTGCAGAAGAAAGCAGTTTCAAGAATGGGTATTTAGATAAAGCCCAAGAAGGGGATGAGTTAAAAAGGAGAAAGATGAATCACACGTGACCCATGTTTCAGAAACCTAGGAGGAAAATGAGGAGAATGCAGCACGAATTCGAAAGCCAAAATTGATACATTGGAGAAAATATGATGAAACTGAAGAAGATATTCTAAGTAAAGCTGCAAAGAAAGGAAAGAAATTTGAAAAGAAGAGCAGAATAGGAAAAGCAATGAAGTCCAACCCAAAGAATGGGAGTCCTATTGTAAATGGATCACTATCAAGTGGGGGTTTTCTTGGCGCCTGGAATGGAGACTGTTTGAAGGAAGCAGGAGAAATTTTGAAACTTGGAAAGCAACTAGGATTAACAGAGGGTGGGGATGAACAAACCATGCTAAAAAAATTGGAGTTAGAAGGTAAGAGGGGAACACAACAAGTTTAATTTTTTCTTCCTTTATCTGTAATATATTTATTAGTGTTTTCCGGTATTGATTTAAGACTATTTTGTGAAGTGGGGAAAGTTGAGTTCAATTCAGAAATGGGTTTAGGTATACTTGTGGGCGTTTTTGGAGGTTGGGTTTATCTGCTTAGGAGATTTGGGAGTTTCTATGTTCTATTGTAGTGCGAGTGAGTTGTCTTTGAATATATTTGTAAGGTACGTTTCTTGGAATGTCAGAAATGTGTTTAGTTATCTGAACAAGAGATTTTTTTTAGGAATGTAGATGGATATGATAATCATTGAAGAAACAAAGATTAAATTATGTAAGCAGGAAATTTGGCTGGTAATTGGGATTTATGGTGGTTTGAGTAAATATGGGATTGAAAATTAATTATCAAAGTTTCTGAGATTGTTAGGGATTGATTTATTCTCATTTAAGTATGTTGGTTTTTTCGTGAGGTTCATTGATTTTTGGTGAGTGTTTGCCTGGATGGTCTTGATTGTGAGATGTTTCTAAGGAGTAGATTGGTTGAACTAAGGGAGATTATGGAAGGTAATTGGTGTTTTCAAAGGAAAACTAAACATAATGAGATATTATGAAGAGAGGATGATCAAAAGGAGTAGGGGTTCTTGATTTTTAATTCCTTATTTTATGAAGGTGAAAGGCGTTTGACTTGGGAAAGGACAATGTTTGTATGTATGTTTTTGGATGGTTGAGAAAGTGTTGTTCTAGCTCATGTGAAGTTTTGTATAAACTGTAAAGTTTTCAAAGGATGGGATGTTATGGACTTACGGTTGTTTCTAGAGTTGTGCAAGACTTTGAATCTCATTATGAGAGGTTTTCTTTGAAAGCCTTATTTTGATTGTGATTTGTGTTCTCTGTTCTTGTTCAAAAAGATGGCAGGATTAGTAAGATGTAGTTAGGTGGGTAAAAAGAGAATGTTGTTCGTTTAATATACTTCATTGTATAAAGATCAAAGAGAGGTGGTGGGCTGGGTTAGAAGCTCAGGTTGAACTGTTGAGTGTGAAACTACTATTTGATTGGATTGCTGGAATTGATAATGAGAGGTGATTGGGGATGGCATGAAATAAAGAAATTGATAATGAGACTTTGGTAAGTGATTGGTATGATGGAGTTTTGTTCATATTTATCGGAATTCTAATTTAGTTGCAGCTTTTCTTATCAAAATGAGAGTGGATTGTTCTGAAATTTTCATGTGTGGGTAATGAGATGAAATTGTTTTGTAATTTTTTGGATATATTTTCATACGTATTTTCTGACCTTCGGTATCCAGGGATTGAACTGCTGTAAAACTCTATTATCTATTATCTAATGAAATTGATATTATGGCTGAAAAAAAAAATGAAAACGACTATCATAATTAACAAGAAATTTGATTGAAAACTAGGTCGATAGTGAGAAATAGAGAAGTGATATACTGACAAGAATAGATCCGACGTTGCCAAAATGAGAGCTCACTGCTGGTAAGAAATAAAGAAGGTTCACAAGATAATGCTTGAACAGCATTCCAACCATCATCAGAGGCTCCAGCAACTGCTAACTCTGGGCAACGACGGAGCAAGTCCAGAGCAACATCTGGTGAAGTGATTATATAAAAATTAATATAGACTTTTAACTTGATTTAATTATAATTACAAATTTCAATCGAAATTAGATTAATTAATAAAATATCAAATTTATTCTATTAAAATATTTAAATAAAATTTTTTTCCATTTATTATGAGTAGAGATTTTATGATTATAATTAAGCTACGTCAAAATTCATGATAACTGTCATGAATCTAGTTAATAAGATGAAAACTTCAGAAGATATATTAAAGAAGAAATGTTTTATAATTAGTATTTACTGTTTACCTAACAAGTTGCTTGCAACACATTCACAGACGACCGAGGCTGCAAGAGTTCGATTTTCTGGTGAGCGTAGATATGCTGGTGTAGTCTCGTTATAAAGGAAGTGAGTCATCTCCTTCTGGCCCGCAATACATGAGGAAATAAGTGGAATATGATCTCTGTGTTCTGGAATAGTAAGTAATTCCTTGTTCCTTCTGATCAATCTTTCGGCAATCTTGGTGTGTCCGGTCATGGCGGCATAATGAAGAGCTGTGTTACCCCATCCATCTTGCACTTTCACGTCTTCTTCCGACATGTGGCACAGCAATTTATAAATAATTTCCGGTTTGCCAAGCCTGACTGCGAAAGCAAGCGAGTAGAAATCCGGGCCAGTGCTCTTGCTTAAATGCGGGTTCGCCCTCAAGAGAAGTTTTGTGGTTTCCAAGTCACTTCTGTTAATGCAGTTCAGGAAGTCCAAAGCAAGAGGGCGTTCAACAACCTCGGCCACTGTCACCAATTATAATATAGAAGAAGAATCATACATCCTGTTATTTTGTTTAAAATATCTTATTAATATACCGTATTATCTTATGAATATGTTTGGTTAATTAATATGAGAATAATAGAACAATATTTTGGACATTTTTCATAATGTCCTTTTTGTGAAAAAAATATATGTTTTCCAAAGAATTTGAAATCATTTTATTCATATTTAGATGACTAAGGTTCATGTCTTAATTTTTTTTTAAATAATATATAAGATAAATATAAATATTTGTATTTGTGTATATGTATTTATGTATTTAGAAGGATCCTTATTCTTTTCTTTTCTGTATCTGTATACTTGATGTGCATGTATTGTATTTTTAGTTACATTATTAATAATAATAAAATTTAGTGTAGTGAACCATTAAAATTTCTTTATGATGAAATTATCATTATGACAAAATTATCACTATATTTAAAGAATTTTTTTTTTCGAAATATAGAAAAAATAAAGTCCTTATGACAAAATTATCATTAGATTTAAAGAGAAAATTTTACATTATTATCCAAGTTTAATTTTGGAAAGAAATAGTAAAATAGAAGTTGATTGTAACTGCACCTTATAATTCAAGAATAATTTTTTTTGGCAGAAATTCAATCACACTGAATTTAACAATAAAATTGTGTATGCAGTATTATTGCCAAAAAAAGGATCATATACATTATGTAAATAATATAACCCTCCCATTTTAAGTTCCCTTTTTGACTTTCGCACTATGCATTTATTGTTATAAATGAATTTTTATTTAATGTTATAAATGAATTTTTTTTATAGTATTGATCTACCATGTTTTTTATTGTTAAAAGTGAAAATAAATTTTAAATATAGAAAAAAAAAGAGTATAAAGTACTAACAAAAAGATATTTTAAGAACTAGTTTGAATGAACGGTAAAATTAACTTCGGTGAGATTGAAAATAATAAAATAACTATTAATGATTTATATTTTTAAATAAAATAATAAAAAAATTAAAATCAAAAGTGAAAGAGTAATTTTACACTCTCCCCTTTTTGTTTTTAATGGCTTTTTGGCCACCAATCTAGTGTTGATAGATATGTCAAACTAAACCCACAAAAGAAATATAACACTTAAAATGAGAGAAACCGATAACTATTATTTCATTGTACTCTTCATAAATTTTGCTCAAATTTGAACTTTTTTATATCTACTTAAATTTTTTTAAAACACATTATAATTTAAATTGATATTTTTATCAAAAGATGTTAATACAAATAATAATTTACTTATAAATAATATTAACAAGCCAATGAGGTCTTGACTTAGTGGTAAGGAGGAAATCCTGAGACTTTGAGGTCTCAAGTTCGAGTCTCACCAAATGTGAACTTAAATTAGTCTAGTTATTTACTAGTTTGTTTGTTATAGTTATTTACTAGTTTACCTAGTTTGAGTAATGTGATTTTCATAATTACCTGTTCATAGAATGTAATATGCTGATTGTAATTGTAACTTCTAATGAAAATGTACTACTCAAAAAAAATAATATTAACAAAAATGGATATAATCTTTTGTTAATGCCAGCTCCGCTTCGAATAGAATATCCATGTTGGCATGTCGATTAAGAAACATATTGACTTGAGAGTTTTTTTTAATATATATATATATATATATATATATATATATATAAAACATTTATGATTGAACTATTTTTTTATTACACATTTTCTTATCTTATTTTATTCCCTAAAATCAATACTGCTAATTTTAGTAATCAATCAAAATATAGTGTTATTCAAATATTTTCATCAACAACTTGTGCTTTATTTAAAACATTTAAGAATATATACTTCCACAACGTATAAAACAAGATGAGTAATGAGCTATATAAACATGTTTGCTTAATGAGAATACAATCAATGAATCTTGTGGGCATTATAAAACAATAAAAGAATGCATTAATTAGAATACCACACAAAGCTTGGGAGAACCCCACTTTACTAAATTGTAGTGTATTGTAATTGGTCAAAGGCTAGTTTTGTCATAAGATGAAATAAATTGGGAAATGCTAAACGCAGTTTTTTTGATAGTCACTTTAACACTTTTCATCTTAACGAACCACATTAGTTCTTACGTAAATACTTATTACTTACTATTACAAGATTTTTGAAAAGTAATTTTTAATATCCATATACTTAAGCTTTTCAACTTCTTATATGTGTAATCGATTTTTACGTAAAACTAAAAAATGATATAATTCAATAAAATTAAGAGTGCTAAAATATATTTATTAAAATAACTGTCTCTAGCATTCTTCAATGAAAAAGTTACACATCAGTGAGGTGGAACGAAAACAATTTAATTTCTGGTGGTTTTATCTAAGCCAATTTAATACTAATATATGTTGTTTAATTGTAACGATGGAGACAAAAATGCCCTTAGTTCTTTGGTTGAAAACTTGTTTGTGAGAACTACCCTCGGCCCCTCTGCAAGCACTAAACCACCACCAATACCATCCAATTATTCCACAAAAAAGCACCGTGCACAGCCTGCACTCCACTTAAATAACCCATAAGGAAAACACACCATAAAAATAAAAAATAAAAAAAAACCCCAAAAACCAAACCAAAACATACCAAACACAAAGAGAAAAAAAAAAGCAGCAGCAAAAAGAAACACACATTATCTTTTTCTTCAGCTTCACTCATGTTTCTTTTCTTTTAACGAGAGAGAGAGAGAAACCTGGTTGGAGCACATGTTCATGTTCATCTTCATGTTGCTCTACTGCATCTTCAACTTCATGTTCATGTTCATCTTCATGTTGCTCTACTGCATCTTCAACTTCATGTTCGTGTTCATCTTCGTGTTGCTCTACTGCATCTTCAACTTCATGTTCAGCAGGCAAAGGCTGCGGTTGGCACATTTGGGCCAAAGTGTTCCAAGCATCCTTAGCAGTAGTATTGTCTCTAATAGAAGAAAGCACGGTTGGAGCACATGAAATTTGAATAGCATGTAAAGCACTCACACTCCTCTTCCGCCAAGCCTTCAAATCAGCCTCGTCACTAATTTCCTCCGGTAAAGTTTCTTCCTCAACAACGTCCCACAGATCTCGAACCCACAAATAGTTCTGTATGCAAGCTCTCCAGTTTGCGTAGTTCTCTTGTCCTTTAAGAACTTCACCAACAATTGCAGTCGGACAAATATTATGGGCATCCATCTTTCAATTTCAAACAAACGAAAAAAATAAATGACTGAAACGAAGTGAATAATTTAACAAAACTAATTACAAACTTCCGAAATACAAGTTCGCCAAGCACAAACAAAAATTGAATTTCTTTTAATTCCCGACATTTAGTATGTGAAATTCATAAAATGGTTAAAATAAAAACGCTCAACTTACGGGGAAAAATAAAAACGAGAGTTGTTACTCCTCTGATTGCAGGTGTCAATTAACACTCGACAACTGTTGTTGATTAGATGAACGCACATTGTTATATACAATTGAATGAATATTTTTAATTTACTACTTGGTATTACTTTATGGTTTTATTGTGTGATCCCCCAGCCTTTACTTTCTGACCTGTAACACCATATTAATATATGATTTATATATAATGTACTTACAGTGTATAGTTTTTATACACTATTAATGTATCAGAAATTAACACCTCATCAATAGGTCCTTATATACAAATATAAATAATTTTTTTATTTGCCCATAAGAGCCTATTAATGAGGTGTCAACCTCTGATGCATTAATAGTGTATAGAAACTATACACTGTCAGTGTATCATATACAAACTCATTAATATATTAATAAAAAATGTGAGTGCCACTAAACATTGAAAAGCCGACAACTTTTTCCAAAAAAAAAACATAAAAGCCGACAAATTTGACCATATTTAACTTTTTAACAGCTGTATGACGTTGAATATTAAATTTTAATAATAAGATTCTATTCTTTCATAATTTCATATCTATACATACATATATATATATGCATGTATTTTTGTCTCCTCCTTAATATTTGCTTGACACTTGTTCATTTATTTTTTTTACCCTCAACAATTTTTTTTTCTTTGGTCCTTTTGTTATTTTTTCTCAACAATTTTTTTTTCAATAATTTTTTTACCCTCAACAATTTTTTTTTTACTTTGGTCCTTTTGTTATTTTTTCTCAACAATTTTTTTTTTCAATAATTTTTTTAGTTAAATCTTTAACATTATTGTGTGTTCTAGATTTATTATATTCTATTCAATTCTGCAATACTTTCTCTAAAGGTAACATTAATCTATATGTAACAATAGTGATATTATTTCTACTTTTACTTCTTTTATTATTTCATATTTATATTAAACCAAAATTTCAATCAGGTTTTGTAACAAATTAACGAGCATGATTGTTTAAATTTTGAGTATTTTAATTTTTAACTCTTTATTTGTATGCACGAACAAAAAATTGTAAAGAAAAAAATTTTCCGTAACGAAATACAAGTAATTTTTTAGTATATATATATATATATATTAAAGCACACTTTTACTGTATTTAAATTTTGAAAAGACTTCGCGACGACTTACCCACTTCAACAGCTCAAATTTAAAATTTGAAAAGTTATAGAGTTGTTACTCCTCTGATTGCAGGTGTCAATTAACACTCGACAACTGTTGTAGAACGCACATTGTTATATACAATTGAATGAATATTTTTAATTTACTACTTGGTATTACTTTATGGTTTTATTGTGTGATCCCCCGGCCTTTACTTTTCTGACCTGTAACACCATATTAATATATTAATAAAAAATGTGAGTGCCACTAAACATTGAAAAGCCGACAACTTTTTCCAAAAACAGAAAAGCCGACAATTTGACTATATTTAATTTTTTAACAGCTGTGTTGAATATTAAATTTTAATAATAAGATTCCATTCTTTCATAATTTCATATATATATATATATATATATATATATATTAAAGGACACTTTTACTGTATTTAAATTTTGAAAAGACTTCGCGACGACTTGCCAACTTCAACAGCTCAAATTTAAAATTTGAAAAGTTCTATACACACTCTAAAATTTCTGGTTAAGATTTTATGATTTTTCATATAGATAAGAAAAATGTAGTTTTAATTATTAGCATGATTTATAGTTAAACTTTAATATAAAATAAATCATATGAAATCATGCTAAATATTTAGAAAGTTGGAAAAAAACTCAAATATGTCTTGAAATGAATGATTGATATATTTATGTAGATTTGATATTTCAGTTTAAGAGTTTTCCTGCATTGAATGTCAATATAGTATGCTTAATGTCCAAAGTATTAATACGCTTTGAATCTATATTGATAGACTTTATTTAAATATTGATGAGTCCAATAAATGTATCAATGCCCCATCATTTTCATGAAACAGAAGATTCATGCTCCATGCTGGAATCGATACACTAGGGTATAGTATCGATACACATTTGTTTAAATATGCAGAAATTTTTCATGAAGTATCGATACGTAAAAGGAGCACATCAATAACCTCGAGTTTGGCTACACCAGAAGGTCAAAATTTTGTGTCTACCAATGGGAGGAAATTCAAAGATACTTCACCAATAGGCATGAACTCATGAGGGACTATAAAAGGATAAGGCAAAATGGTTTGGCACATAGAGCTAAAATTCTACATCTTTTGTTATATTCGTATCAAGCTTCAAACAAAAAGAAAAGAGAAAAGAAACAAAGTTTCATTGTTCAAATCTTTAGTCTCTATTGTAATTCTTTTCAAGTGCTAAACTTGTTTTTGTCGTAACAATTTTGCCTTGGGACTAGACCATTTGATGATTTTAAAAATGTTAAAAAGATGAGTCACCATCAATCTTCTTTTATTAGGTGTGATTGATCACCTATATTAAAATTAATTAAGTTTTATTAAAAAATTAATTTTTCTCTGAAAATAAAGTTTGAAAGTACAGTTATGCATGGAGAAAGATTAGCATCCTCACAGTGCCCAATCCAAAAAAGGTACTAGTTAATCACGTGCTACCTTAAAGTTGTGCTTGGTGTAGCTGAAAACAAGAAGGAAAGAAAATGATAGAGAGAAAAGTGAAGGGAAAAGAAATTTGAAGATTGCTTGGTATGATAGAAAATGAGAAAGACAGAAAAGGGGAAGGAAAAACGTTTTCTGTCATCTCAAAACAATAAATCAGTCCAAATAAACAGCAAAGAAGAAAGAAAATTTGAGCAAGGGAATAAATCAAGTAAAAATACAAAAATACCCCTATTTAATTTTAAAATTATCAAAAACTTATTCTCTTCTTCCTCGTAGTTCTCACTTCTCTCTCACCTAATCTCACTCTCTTCTCTATCACCTACGTCGTGCTCTCTCCTACCGTCGTCTAAGCCATCGTTTGCATTGCCGTTTGCAATGGATAAGTGATTAGAGCTTGAACCTGGAGTTTCTTTCATTTTATTCTATATCAGGTTTGTTTCGATTTAAAACAATTCTTGAAAATGAATGCTTTAGAAAAATGCTTGTGATTATTCATTTCTATTATGCAATTTTAACACTGATTGTGGAGAAAGGTAGTCGAAAATTGTTGAAGGAGAGTGAGAAACGTGATTGTAGGTATTTGATTGGGTCAATATTGTTTGAATTCCTACGGTCACATTGGATTCCTTAAAATTGGTAAAATGCTTGTGATTATTCATTAAAATTGATATTTGATAGCTGAAATGGGATAAGATTGTTAGGTAATGAATCAAAATCTCACATGGTTTAAAGCTCTTCATAAAATTGGTATTTGCTGTCCCATTTAGAAATTTGTACCATCTATTTTTAATTTTCTTTTGGTGTTTTTGAATCAAAATCATGCCTTACTTTTGTTGTGATTATTGATGAAATCTAAGGTTGATACTTAGATTTTCATGGGTAAGATTAAAACTGCCTGTTAAGAACTAAGAAGCATATTTTTCACCATTTAACTGGATTACGAGAAAGACCATAGTCTGGAGGTTGCATGAGGGGGACAACCAATTTAGTTAAAATGTCATTGATTCTAGGCTGTCAAAAGGGTCCCTATTCAGTTGAGGAATATAATCTTGAAAACCAACACAGTTAGATGATTTGATTTAAACAAATTGTAAACTATAAGGAAAGCTTGATTGATGGATTCTCATGTTCAGTTACATTCCATATCTGATTCTTTTTGTCAGATTAAATCATAGGGATTCGTTGAACTATAATATTTTGATAATTCTTTGATATCCACCTTTCCTTTCTCATTAAAAAGGATAGCATGATTTTATCACTTGAAAATGGATCTCTTCCTCCATATCAATCCTAATTGTTATTATACTTAGATTTTCATGGGTAAGATTAAAACTGCCTGTTAAGAACTAAGAAGCATATTTTTCACCATTTAACTGGATTACGAGAAAGACCATAGTCTGGAGGTTGCATGAGGGGGACAACCAATTTAGTTAAAATGTCATTGATTCTAGGCTGTCAAAAGGGTCCCTATTCAGTTGAGGAATATAATCTTGGAAACCAACACAGTTAGATGATTTGATTTAAACAAATTGTAAACTATAAGGAAAGCTTGATTGATGGATTCTCATATTCAGTTACATTCCATATCTGATTCTTTTTGTCAGATTAAATCATAGGGATTCGTTGAACTATAATATTTTGATAATTCTTTGATATCCACCTTTCCTTTCTCATTAAAAAGGATAGCATGATTTTATCACTTGAAAATGGATCTCTCCCTCCATATCAATCCTAATTGTTATTTTTTGAATATCTCTATAGTCTCGAAGCAAGCAAGTTGAGAAGGTTACCTGCATATTGTGGATCCATCTAACTTCCAATTAGTTGTTTTTCAGGCTCTATAGAGGTACCATTCAAACTTTGGTCTATTACAATATCTTAGATTAAATTTTTTTATATTTTAATAATATTTCTATCTTAGTTACCTGTTTACTATATAAAATATAGAAAAAATGAAATTCATTGTAAAATAAAACATGAAAAATATCATGTTAGAATGCTTAAAGCCAGCTATCTAAGTAGATAAATTAGGAAGTTAGAAGATGACAGTATTGATATGAAATGGTTCATTTAATCAATGAATATGGAGATTGGAGACTGTCATTGGTTATTAAATGGCAAGGAGACGATTGACATGAAGCCCTGTTTTGGTGCTAAGCAACAATAAACAATCTTTAGATACCAGCACCTTTACCCTTTTATTCTCAATAGTAGCCCATTGTATTGTAGCATATCAATTTCTAGATAAGGGTCCTTTATAGATAAGGGTCCATATTTGTGTCATTGTATAGCCATTGTATATTGATAAGGGTCCTTTATATACTATGCAACCTCAAGTTTTCAGAGTCCAATGGCAACTTCTTTAGGAGTTGAATCAGTTTCAACAATATTTTTTAACCAATATACCCACATGTTTTGATGGCAGCTTAGTTGAAATATTTAAAGCAGTATTATCATGGAGATTTGTTTATAGAATGCTTAATCTTTTAGGGTAAGAAAACTGATAAAACTATGGCAATAACATACCTTTGACCTTTTTATTATGTATTATAACTTTTTGGAGATGTGAAACACAGACAAGCTTGCAGTCTGTACTTACGATTTCAAGCCTGTTTATTAAATTAAGTAATCTACAGTTTGTTGATACAGCTACTTTCCTTTATTTTTTTTAATTAAAAGCGTTAGTTTTAGTTGATTTTTTGCTTTTTTGGTGAGACTTGTTTCTTGTTGATGTGTCCTGGAGTGGGAAGCTCAAATATTATACTTTCTAACCAATGGTCTAATGATTTTTAGCTTTAGTTTACTGTTTTTCTAACTAATGGTCTGAAAGAATTCCCTTGTTGTCTTGTTTGTGATAATTGATAAGTGTTATACAAAAAGGTCTAGTTAAAGGGCTAAAGCATAGAGTTGAAACGTTCATATGCTTAGCATTGCGTTTTGTTTGCAAAAATTTCAGGAATTGCATGAATTTTGGTAGTCGGTGGATTTTCTTTTTACAAAACTAATCAGAGAAAGCAATCAGCTAACTAACATCATTACTAAACAAAACGTATGATTTTCATTTAAGATAAACATACCAGGTTATGTCAATCAGTTATTTTTATTCATGAATTACATAATCTATTTCAACAAACATATAACATTTATTACATCAAATATTAATTACTTTTTTCTTCCAAGGAAATCAATTAGCATTTACATATAATTTTTGTTATTTATCATCATCATTGGTATGCCCTTCATTAAATAATCTATATGTGATTTTATTTAATATATAATATTTAAGTATTTAAAATATATTATATTATTTCATCATTCATTTATTTAAGCTTAATTACTTAATAATAGTTTATTTCCTAAATAATCATGCACTCCTTTAGAAAAATACTTTACTTCCACAATTACTACAGCAAAATTGACTTTTAGCAGCATATAATTAGGGGCGTTTTCAATAAAACGCAGTTATAATCCGTGTTTTTTAACTACCTCGTGGCGTTTTATCTAAAAAACATCGTTAAATTAAAAAATTTTGACCAATAACAGCGTTTGTCTGATAAAACACTGTAAAGTTTAATAAATAAAAGTGTTTATTTCCCAAAAACGCCGTTATCTAATAAATATTTTAAATAAATTTGTTTAAAAAATATAGATAATTTAGCGGCGTTTAAGAAAACGCCACTAAGTTTTAGATATAACGGCGTTTTTCTCATAAAAACGCCTTTATGTAAAAAAAAAAAAGATTACCAGTTTTAATGGTTTTTTTTGGAAAAACAAAAATAAAACGATCCCAAATTCTCTCTTCGATTCTCAGGTCTCTCTCACTCCGATTCTCTTTCAGTTTTAGATCTAAAACTTTGGCAGGTTTTAGTTTCCGCTAAACAATTTAAAGAGAGTTTCTTTTGCGCCATTGTTATGGATACGATCCAGGTTGAAGCTTTCCAGCTTTTTTCACTGAGAATAATGATGGTGACAATTTCGATCTCTCCTGTAGCAGTAGTAGCACGATCTCTTTGCATTGCAAAGCAGAAAATGCACCTTTTTTTCCTCTTCGAAAGGCGCCGTTCCAAGCTACAACTAAGCTCTCCACTCTCGCACACTCCTCGTCTAGCTCGATCAGTTTCAATCCTCTCAGGTAAATTTAATCTCGATTCGATGAATTCAAAAATTGAAGTAAATTTTGAGTTCTTTTTCTCTGAATTTGGGTTTGGCTTTGGCAAGCGTAGATTTTTGATAAATTTTAAGGAAATAAAGAAGAAGAGTAGAGTGTTAGCTTTAAATTGACAAGTATTTTGAAAATGACAAAACTCAAGCAAGCTTAGAAATGATCTTTATACTAGTAAATTTGCTTTGAATGAACTCAATAATTGAAACTATTTTAACAAAGTCTTGGATTGAGATTTCAAATGAAAAAGTCAGTAAATACTCTTAGAAAAATGTTAGAAGATTGTTGAACTGACTTAAAATCACAAAAGCTATAAACTTTGCAGCATGTTAAAGTGCAGGAGGGCTACTGGACAAAAGGGATCGATCCCTACTGTAGAGGGATCGATCCCCAAATGGCAGAATGAAGTGGAAACACCCGGGAAAATGCTTGGATAGCATTCTGGAGAAAAAGGATCGATCCCTACTGTTGGGGGATCGATCCCTTTGCCCCAGACCTGACAGTAACGGCTAGTTTCTGAGTTTTTCAACGGGAAGAATTACATTAAATGCTTCACCAACTGTTCTATCCGTTTGGTGGGTTATAAATAGTGACATTTATGAAGTTTGGAGGCAGAACAAGCATTCAAAAGTAATCAAGCTTCAAGAGAGAATCTGAAATCTGAAAATCTCATTGTGACTCCATTTTGTGAGAGTATTTTCTGTATCCTTCACCCATCCACAGAAAAAATCAGATATTCAAAGGGGTGAGCTATCCTTGTAAGGTCTGATATTGTAGAGTGTGGGAATACTACAAGGGTAGAGGATTAGAAGGAGACTTCTAAAGTCCCAAGAGAAATTGTAAGAGGTCTTGCCACACCTTCAAGTGGTTTGTAAGCTTTCTCAAGGAAGAGGTGAATCAAAACCTTGACAAGAAGTTCAAGGAGAGAGGACGTAGGCAAGAGATTGGCCGAACCTCTATAAACCTTGTGTTTGCTTCTCTTTCCCTTACTCTTATTTACTGCATTTGTTTCATTATTGCTTATTTAACCTTGATTGTGCATTAAGAGTTAGGAAAAGTAGAAATAACTAGAAAAACCGATTCACCCCCCCTCTCGGTAGAGCCAACAATTGGTATCAGAGCTTGGGCTCGAGAGTGACTTAGATTAACATCTATCGAGTATAAACGATCACTAATGGCTCAAACTAGTTTGTCTACACCTTTGGTAGGAGAGGGACACTCTACGGTTAGACCTCCACTCTTTAATGGTGAAAACTATGCCTATTGGAAGACTAGAATGATGCTATTTATTCAAGCCAACGATTATGAAGTATGGAGAATTATTGTTAAAGGTCCTCTTATTCCTATTAAGAAAGTAGATGGGTCGGATGTGCCTAAGAAAGAAGATGAATGGGATACTAATGATATTAGGATGGCACAACTTAATGCTAAAGCAATGCACACACTCTTTTGTGCATTAGGACCAAATGAGTATAATCGAGTGTCACAATGTGAGAATGCTAAACAAATTTGGGACAAACTAGCTATCACACATGAGGGAACCACACAAGTCAAAGAAACCAAAGTAGGCATGCTCACACAAGACTATGAATTATTTAGAATGAAGAATGATGAATCAATTAGTGACCTGTTTACTAGATTTACTGACATCATAAATGGTCTTAAAGCATTAGGCAAGACATATTCTAATGTAGAAATGGTGAAAAAGATACTCAATAGCTTACCTAAAACATGGGAGGCTAAAGTCACTGCTATTGAGGAATCTAAGGATCCTCACACACTCTCACTAGATGAACTTATGGGATCTCTACTCACCTATGAGATGAAAATCAAGAGAAATCAAGATCCTCCTAAGAAAGTTGGAGTAGCTTTAAAATCCACCACTATTGAGGAATCAAAAGATCATGATGAGAGTGGTGATGATGAGGACCTAGAAATGGCCATGTTTGCTAAGAGGTTTAATAAATTTATGAGGATGAGAACTAGTGGTAACTCTAGGAGACCCCCTAGGAGAGACTTTAATAGAGGAGAAACTAGTAGGAAAGAAAAGGACCAAATTATTTGTTATGAATGCAAAAAACCTGGTCATATTAAATTTGATTGTCCTTTGTATAGAAAGCAAAATGAGAAGAAACAAAAGAAGACGGCAATGGTGGCTACTTGGAGTGATAGTGATTGCTCCGATGAAGAGAATGTAGAAGATGAAGTAGCCAACCTTTGTTTCATGGCTTTTGAAGATGAAAAGGTAACTTCTAACTTGTTGGATACTAATGAATATACTTTTGATGAATTGCAAGATGCATTTGATGAGTTAGCTAATGAATTTGAATGCATGAATTTGAAATATAAGAAAATGATTTCTAAGTTGAAAAAGGAGAATGAAATGCTTGTGAATGTTAAATTAGAATGTGAAAAGAAATTAGAGAATGCAAATCTAGAAATAGAAGAATTAAATAGAAAGAACATTAATTTGCAAAACTCCTTTTCTAGATTTTACATGGGCCAACAAAAACTTGATCAAATGCTAGAGACTCAAAGAGCATTCTTTGATAGAGAAGGGTTAGGTTATAATGCATCTAACAAAGAGACTCATCTTAAAAACTTCCTAGTTAAAGATAGAAAATTTGTTTTGTGCACATTGTGTAATAAACTAGGACACTCCTCACAAGCATGCACCTCTAGGAAGACCATGATAAGAGGAAAAATGGCTGTCAAAATTTGGGTACCTAAACATGTTTTAAATTCAAGTGATGAGTCATTAAAGATGAAATGGATCCCTAAAGGATCTAAAATTATAAGTACTAACTCTCAAGGACCCAAGAAAATTTGGGTACCTAAAATGAAAGCTTGATGTGTTTGTAGGAGGAAGAGTATTGCTACAAGGCTAAGTCCAAGGAGCATTGGTACCTTGATAGTGGATGCTCAAGACACATGACGGGTGACAAGAGTCAATTCAAGTTCCTAAAGCATAAAAGTGGTGGAGAAGTCACATTTGGAGACAACTCCAAAGGACAAATTGAAGGAATTGGCTCCATTGGTAACTCTTCCTCAACTATTGAGAATGTTTTGTATGTTAGAGGCTTGAAACATAACTTGCTTAGTATTAGTCAATTGTGTGATAAGGGATTTAAAGTCATGTTTGATGATTTGTGTTGCAATGTTGTTAATGCCAAATCTAATCAAATTATGTTTATTGGACATAGACAAGGAAATATTTATATCGTGAATTTAAATGAACTTAATAGCAAAAATGTATGCTTTATGGCTACTAGAGAAGATGAACCTTGGTTGTGGCATAGAAGACTAGGCCATGCTAGCATGCATATTCTGTCTAAGTTAACCAAAAGAGACCTAGTTGTAGGATTACCTAAGCTTCAATTTGAAAATGATAAAGTTTGTGAAGCATGTGTAAGAGGAAAACACAAAAGAAATTCATTTAAATCTAAGAAGAGTGTCACTACCTCTAGATCACTTCAACTTCTTCACTTAGATCTCTTTGGACCAACTAGGACAACTAGTTTAGGAGGTAAACACTATGGATTTGTGATAGTTGATGATTACACTAGATTTACTTGGGTGTTCTTTTTAAGTGTTAAAAATGAGGCCTTAGATAAATTCATTGTTTTCTCAAAACTTGTTCAAAATGAAAAGGGTTATTCTATTTCAAGTATTAGGAGTGACCATGGAAAAGAATTTGAAAATATTGGTTTTGATATATTTTGCAATGAAAATGGCATTAGCCATAATTTTTCGGCTCCTAGAACTCCTCAACAAAATGGGGTAGTTGAAAGGAGAAATAGAACCTTAGAAGAAATGGCTAGAACCATGCTTTGTGAAAACAACTTACCTAAATATTTTTGGGCTGAAGCAATAAACACCTCTTGCTATGTTATAAATAGAGCTATGGTGAGGCCTATTTTAAAGAAAACTCCCTATGAGATTTATAAAGGAAAAAGGCCTAACATAAGTTATTTTCACCCATTTGGATGTAAATGTTTTGTTTTGAACAATGGTAAAGATAACCTAGGAAAATTTGATGCTAAAAGTGATGAAGGTATTTTTCTTGGTTACTCTTTAAATTCTAAGGCCTATAGAGTTTTTAATAAAAGAACACTTGTTGTAGAAGAGTCAATACATGTAATCTTTGATGAATCAAATATCACTAGTAGAACCAATCTTGATGATGAAGTAGAGATCTTTGATGAACCTATAGTTGATCCATCTCAAGATAAGGATGTTAGGGAACACTTAGAAGATCTTACTATTAACAAAGATGAGGAGTCCATGGAACAAGAAGTGATTGAGAAGGAATCTAGGTGTCCTAGAGAACTTGGATATGTGAAAGATAATGATATTGTTGGAGATCCTACCATTGGAGTTAGGACTAGGTCAACCTATAGAAACATATGTCAACATGTTGCCTTTGTGTCACAATTTGAGCCAAAGAAAGTGGATGAGGCCTTGAATGATGAAAATTGGATTATGGCCATGCAAGAAGAATTAAATCAATTTGAAAGAAGCAAAGTGTGGACATTAGTAGAAAGACCTAAAGATTATCCCATCATTGGAACCAAATGGATATTCAAGAATAAGATGGATGAAAATAGCATTATTGTTAGAAATAAGGCTAGGTTAGTAGCTCAAGGTTATAGACAAGAAGAAGGGATTGACTATGATGAAACCTATGCTCCAGTAGCTAGATTAGAAGCCATTAGGATGCTACTTGCATTTGCATGTTACAAGGACTTTAAGTTATATCAAATGGATGTAAAAAGTGCTTTTCTAAATGGTTATATAAATGAAGAGGTTTATGTTGAGCAACCTCCCGGTTTCGAAAATCCAAAACTTCCTAACCATGTTTTCAAACTTTCAAAAGCCTTATATGGATTAAAACAAGCTCCTAGAGCTTGGTATGAAAGACTTTCAAAGTTTTTAATCGAAAAAGGTTTTACAAGAGGAAAGGTAGACACAACATTGTTTATTCAATCTAAGGGTCATGACTTATTGGTAGTTCAAATTTATGTAGATGATATCATTTTTGGTTCTACAAATGAGTCATTGTGCAAAAATTTTTCAAAGCTAATGCAAGGTGAATTTGAAATGAGTATGATGGGAGAATTGACCTTCTTTCTAGGACTTCAAGTGAAACAGTGTAAAGAAGGTATTTTCATAAATCAAGCTAAGTACACTAAAGATTTGCTCAAAAGATTTGGAATGGATGAATCTAAACCTTTTTCTACACCTATGAGCACAAACATTAAGCTTGATAAGGATGAAGGAGGAAAATGTGTAGACACTAAACTATATAGGTCTATGATTGGCTCATTGCTATATTTAACTGCTAGTAGACCCGATATAATGTTTAGTGTATGCTTGTGTGCTAGATTTCAGTCATCTCCTAGAGAATCACACCTACAAGCAGTAAAAAGAATCCTTAGATACCTCAAAGACACTTCTTCCTTAGGACTTTGGTATCCTAAAGATTCTACACTTGACCTCCATGCCTATTCCGATGCGGATTTTGGTGGATGTAAAGTGGATAGGAAAAGCACATCGGGAACATGCCAATTCCTAGGAAGTAGACTCATCTCATGGTTTTCTAAGAAACAAAATAGTGTAGCTCAATCCACAACCGAGGCTGAATATATAGCTTCCGGAAGTTGCTGTGCTCAAGTATTATGGATTAAGCAACAAATGAGAGACTATGGAATAGAAATAAACCAAGTTCCCATTAGGTGTGACAACACTAGTGCCATCAATCTAACAAAAAATCCCATCCAACACTCTAGAACCAAGCACATTGAGATTAGACATCATTTTATACGAGATCATGTGCAAAAAGGAGACATAACTCTAGAGTATGTGGACACCTTGCACCAATTAGCTGATATCTTCACAAAGCCCTTGGACAAGGAGAGATTTTGCACTCTTAGAGGTGAATTAGGCATTATGAATGCTCCTTGAAGTAATTTGATGTTGCATGAATGTCTTATGGTTGGCTTGTGCTTACTAAGTTACTGTTCATGTTCATAGCCCCTTAAGATTGAAATGTTGAATTTTTGTGTGTTCTTCTCATGTTAAACCTCTTGCATTAGCCAAAACCCGTTTCTCATGATTAAGACACTCTCACATCCATGTTCACATATTGTGTCTGCATACTTAAGCCATTTCTTGCATTTTTCTGCAGTTTTTCTGCATTTTTTTTCAAACTCATTTCATGAATCTCAAATGCAAAAATCAACTTTTGATCTTCAGATGCTCAAACTGCATAAGTTTCAATGCTTTCAAATCATTTTTGTACATCATAAATGAGCCACATGACTGCGGAGACAATTCCTCTCACATAGGATTGGATTCCAAGTCTGTCTGGCCAACATTCTGGGTGATGGGAAGCTTCCTGCTTAAAAGGGATCGATCCCTATACAGTGGGGATCAATCCCCTAGTGCCAGAATAGCCTCCTGGACGTTGGAAAGCAATCTGCCAAAAAGGGATCGATCCCTCTACAGTGGGGATCGATCCCCTCGTGGCATAATTGCCTCCAAGGTGCTTTTTAACCGTCGGCCTCTTCTTCTACCTCAACTATTCCCTTTCTTCCTCACCTCTCCACGCCGTTCCTCATTTTTTCTCAACCCAAACTACCGGTTCTCACTCTTTTCTCCACCAAATCACTCCATTCTTTCACCAATCTTTCTCATTTTCTTCTCTTTTTCATTTCCCCTCTTCATTTCCTGACAAAAACTCTTCATTTCTTAATTCCTTTTGTTCTTCCACACCATGGTTACTATTCACCCAACATTTAAATTGTAAGTTTTTCTAACATTTTTCATTAAATTTCTCTTGCATTTCTAGTTTCTTTTATCATGTCTTGCCTACCCATGTGCATATCTTGCATCAATTTCTTCTCCATCTAGGTGTTCAACTCCTTTGGCACTTGCATTTTTCTCTAGTTAATACTTAGACTCTTTGTCATTTTTCATCCGAATTTCCTTGTTATACTTGTTAAATGCATCTTGGGTTGTGGCTCTCTGCTGTTGGTTAGATTCCATCTCTCCCACACACTCATCCATAGTTCCTCAAACTTGTGCACACCACCTGTTTGATAAAAATCCTTAACAAAATTTCGTATCTTTTTCCTTCTCCATATGGCTCCTAAGCTTAAGCACGCTGCTTCAAAGCGCAAAACCCCTGCTTCCTCTTCCTCATCCTCCATACCAACCACCTTTAACCGCTGTTTTCGCCATGCTAATGAGAAAACCAAGTTTCTAGCCGAATATGCCAATATGCCCATTAAGCATTGGCGTCCTATTGATTTCGACTTTCTCGAGTCAATTCATTTTCCTTACCTCGCCAAGTTCAATGAATGGGGTTGGACCAAATTTCTCAAAATCAATACTCCGGTTCCAGCAAACATCATTCGAGCCTTCTTCTCCAACGCCGAAATCATCTATTCTCCAAATGATGCATGTAAAGTTGTCGGGATTAAGTCTTATGTCATGGGCAAGCATATTGAACTGACCACGGAATCCCTCTCCCTTGCCTTTAGACTTCCTGAGGGCGGTACCATCACTGACCATGTCAATGTCCCCTTAGCATTTCCCGTTACCGATAATCGTGCCAGTGACCTTCCTGTCTTTGCACGCCTCCTCCATATCATCATCTCATGGAATCTCCGCCCTCTTGGCACCCGTTACTCTCATCTTCGCAAACTTGATCGCTTTTGGCTTCATCATATTCATGAACCTAACGGCTACCCACCAGACCTACTACACTTTATCCTTCATGATTGGGTGAAGATTGTTCGTAACAAGGTCCACACTATTGTTTTCCCTCAGCCTCTCGCCTACTACTTAATCTCTGAAGGTGTTGACTGTTCATGTGAGGTTGGCATACTTCCCGACGCCAACACCACAATCAATCTAACCACCCTCCATAACTTGGGATGGTATCTCCATCAAGTGGGCGACACTGTCGAATGGGTCAAGGGTCATGGTCAGCCTGCGTCTCCCGAACATGCTCCGGCACCAGACGACGAAGAAGGAGCGGATGCAGCCGACGCACCTGCAGCAGCCACATCTTCTGCCCCTTCCGGCTCCACATCAGTTTCTCTCGACCAGCTCATGCTAATGCTTCAGCAAATGCACACCTCTCAGCAAGATTTCCAGCAGGCCGTCACTCAACGACTTGATCAGATCGAGGACACTCAAGCTACCATGTATGATGAAATCCAAGATGTTCGTATGCAGCACGAGGATTTCATGGACCAGTACTACAAGACGTTTCCTCGGCGCTGATTGTGGCCTTGGTGTTTTATTCTTTGCTGTGTTCTCTCGGCCTTAGTGTTTTGTCGTCTGAACTTTCTTAGATCTCGGCACTGATATGATATGTTTTTGAACCTCCTCTGACTATGTTCATGACATTGCTAGTTATGCTTTCTAGTGGTTCTATGTTGATAACGATATCTTGTTCTGAAGTTACTTGTGCGTTTATGCCATTGGATTGATCCTTGTGTCTCTTTATTTCATTGCCAATGTTATTACTTCCTCTGCTTCTTATTGGTATATCCTTATTGCTTTAAATTTCCTTATACTACTAACCATTTCTAATTAATCATTTGCTATGACAAAAAGGGGGAGAATTAATGTGGTAAACTTAATGTGGTAAACTTGTATTAAATTGAGGGGGAGCAAATATTGAGGGGGAGTAATGTTTTTCAAAAATCAAGTAACCTAAATTTTCAAACATATAAGCAAATTTACCTTAAGTTTTGTCATATCAAAAAGGGGGAGATTGTTAGCTTTAAATTGACAAGTATTTTGAAAATGACAAAACTCAAGCAAGCTTAGAAATGATCTTTATACTAGTAAATTTGCTTTGAATGAACTCAATAATTGAAACTATTTTAACAAAGTCTTGGATTGAGATTTCAAATGAAAAAGTCAGTAAATACTCTTAGAAAAATGTTAGAAGATTGTTGAACTGACTTAAAATCACAAAAGCTATAAACTTTGCAGCATGTTAAAGTGCAGGAGGGCTACTGGACAAAAGGGATCGATCCCTACTGTAGAGGGATCGATCCCCAAATGGCAGAATGAAGTGGAAACACCCGGGAAAATGCTTGGATAGCATTCTGGAGAAAAGGGATCGATCCCTACTGTTGGGGGATCGATCCCTTTGCCCCAGACCTGACAGTAACGGCTAGTTTCTGAGTTTTTCAACGGGAAGAATTACATTAAATGCTTCACCAACTGTTCTATCCGTTTGGTGGGTTATAAATAGTGACATTTATGAAGTTTGGAGGCAGAACAAGCATTCAAAAGTAATCAAGCTTCAAGAGAGAATCTGAAATCTGAAAATCTCATTGTGACTCCATTTTGTGAGAGTATTTTCTGTATCCTTCACCCATCCACAGAAAAAATCAGATATTCAAAGGGGTGAGCTATCCTTGTAAGGTCTGATATTGTAGAGTGTGGGAATACTACAAGGGTAGAGGATTAGAAGGAGACTTCTAAAGTCCCAAGAGAAATTGTAAGAGGTCTTGCCACACCTTCAAGTGGTTTGTAAGCTTTCTCAAGGAAGAGGTGAATCAAAACCTTGACAAGAAGTTCAAGGAGAGAGGACGTAGGCAAGAGATTGGCCGAACCTCTATAAACCTTGTGTTTGCTTCTCTTTCCCTTACTCTTATTTACTGCATTTGTTTCATTATTGCTTATTTAACCTTGATTGTGCATTAAGAGTTAGGAAAAGTAGAAATAACTAGAAAAACCGATTCACCCCCCCTCTCGGTAGAGCCAACATAGAGGATCGGGTGTGGTTTGCCACGCCGCCCCTATCTCATCTCTTAATCTCCAGTGGATCTCCACCATCTCCTCCGTGTAAGTCTTCTAATTTCATTTAGTTTTCATTTTGAAAAATGAAAAAAAAAAAAGATCGTTTCTTGAAGTGATTTGGAACAGGGTTTTGTTGTTTGCAAAAGGAACAGCAATTCAAAAACAGTTTCTTGTTCCAGTGTTCGCAATTCAAGCCCCAGCAAGCATCATTTCATGGATGAAGTAAGGGTAATTCTACTGATTAGTTTCCTATACGTTTTCTTTTGACTCTTTGTGTTTGATGGTGTTGAAATCTGCAGAGTTGAATATGGTGTTTGGGCTACATTCCTAGTAATTTTTTTATGTTACTAAATATATTGACTAGATTAGATTTTGCTATTAATTTGGTATATTTTGCAGAATAATTCAACCGGCAAGTAGAAACCATGTAATCTTTTAATCATGAAATTGTGACAATTTGTTTTGTTTGCTAATAATTGGAGGACAAAGTAATCCTTTTCTGTATCTAGGTGAACTTGAGTTGCCATTCCTAACACTACTCTTGGTGCTTGTGGCCCCTTACCAAGTAATAAACTTAAGGTTGGTGAATGTATTACTTTAGGCAAATTGATGCTATTGTTTTTCTTTTTGATTCTTATGTTTGATTGGGTTTATGTGTTTTTGTTATATTTTTATTTGTTCATTGGCAAGGGAACACAACAAGGTGCCTGTAGACACCTAATTTTGTCTGGATTTGTAAATTTTATTTTGGTAATTTCAGTAATAATCGCTTTTGAACTCTGTTAAACTTCATTGAACATTTTTAAGCTCAATTAGATTCATTTTAGACTTAAATGGATAAATAATTAAATTTAATTTAAATTGAACTAGTAAAAATTTTTATATTTATCAATTTTAAATTTGAGCTTAATTGATTAAATTCAATTCAAACTCTAATAAAGTGTTTAGGTTTGAAAGCCCAGGTCCTAATGAGTTAAAGCCTATTTGTTCATTGTTGATTTTGTTAAAATAACTCTATAAATTAATAATAATAAAGAAAAAGGATATTTTGAAAAAAAATTAAAAAAATACAAAAGAAATACAAAAGTGACAAGAGAACTCTTGTCACCATCAATCCATCGCACATTCAATCCATCAACCACCTACTAGCTCTGTAAATCCTCCTCCCCATAACAGCTGTAAAAATCCATTGGATCAAAGACTAAAACCAAGACAAGGTGATGATCCCAAATCAGATTAAAACTCAAACATGAAAGGGGGTCGGCCATTCACTCTTTTCTTTCTTCTCGACAACGGGGGCTTCTCTCATCTCGGTATACCAGTTCTTGTTCAGCCAAAACAGCCCCAACACAGCCACTGTCATTAGTTGCCATCACTATTTTCAACTCCCCTCCATCAGTGAGAGTCAAAAAACCGAGGGCCACCATTCTCGCCGCTGCTATTGCCTACCCATTTTCATCACCACCACCGAAATCCACCACCTCTTTAGCTAAACAACAACCCATTTCAGAAACAAGAAACCCCACTGCCTAACCCACCAAACAGCCTCCCAAGCCTCCATTCCAAGCCACCGTCGAGCACCCTTAAACTGTCTTTAACACCACTCTACCGCCACTGCCATTCCCAGCTTCACACCCCTTAAGCCCCAAAACACCGAAACCTCTACCCTGTTCCCTTCATCGTGCCTAACCCCAATCCGAACCATTTTTTCTTTTAGATTTGCAAAAGACAAAAAAACAAAAACCTAGAACCCGAGAACCCGAGAACCCAAAAAGAAAAAAATCCCAGATCTGAAACTTAAACCCAAAATCAGTGTTCTAAGACCTGCAGAAACAAAATCCAGCAGAATCATCGATAACATAAAAACAAAAAAGAGAGAAAGCAGAGAAGATGGTTAGATGAGGCTTGGCTCGGGTTTGAGAAAAAGAAAGAAATAGCATGTTGTCGTCGAAAGCCCGAAACAAGGGCTGTGATTTTTGCTGGGGAAAGGAAAAAGGAAAGGAAATATTGGTACTGACTTGTTTTTCTCCTATTCACTTATTACTTAGATTGTTCTGATTGGTTAACATGTTTGTTTTGATTAGTCAACCACTTGAATATGCTTGCTTTTATTTTTTTTTTGTTCGAAGATTATGCTTGCCTTTATATTTATACATATGTCCATTTGTTTATATAAAATCCTTTTGTTGACTATTCAATGATTGCTCACTAGTTTGAATACTTTTATATAGGTACACGTCCTTGCCTTCGTGCTTTTATTTATTTTGTTTTTGCAAATTTTAGGAATGTGTGCTTGATTGTTTGTTTTTTTTAGACAAGGTTGAGTAAATTTGGTTGGTAATTATTCGACCCACAAAACAATTGTATAAATTAAAAAGCATAAAAGTGAATTGTATGTTAAAATTTGTTTTTATGAATTAAACAACTATAAAATCTTAATTTAAAATTTAAATAAACAAGGTCCGATGATGGGATGTTACGAAAGTCACAAATAGTGATTCCTAACTGATCACTAGGTGAGAAGAGTTGTACTAAATGTTGCCAAAAGTATTGGAATATTTAGTGTGATTTTTCAATACATAAGCTTTTATCTTAAAAATATATTATAATAAAAATAAAAAAATAAAATCAACAAAAATAACAAAACAAATAATATAAAATAACAAAAAGATGATAAACAATGAACATTTTAAATAAGAAAGTAAAAATCTATGTGCATCATATATTGTATGCTTGCATCATATGCATAAATGTTAATATTAAAACAAATGGAGTTCGTCCGATGATGTGATGTTACGGAAGTCACAAGTAGTGATTCCTAACTGATCCCTAGGTGAGAAGAGTCTACTAAATGTTGCCAAAAGTATTGTAATATTTAATGTGATTTTTCAATACACGAATTTTAATTTTTTTCAAAAATAAAAAAACAAATAATATAAAAAAATAAAAAAATAATAAATACATTAAATAGACATGCATGCGCATAATTTATTATCTGTTTGCATCATATGCATTCACGTGAATTTAATAATGTGAGTCCCACTGAGGATGAGATTCTATAAAAGTCACAAGTAGTGATTCTTCAGAAATCTCTAGGTGAGGAGAATTATTTCAAATGTTGCTAAAAATATTGGAATATTTGATTTAATTTTTCAATAAAAGGGGTTCATGTTTATTTTCAAAATAAAACTTATTTTAATATATATGATAATCATCGACCAGTTATGCAAATAATGTGAGTCCTACCGAGGATGAGATTCTGTAGAAGTCACAAGTAGTGATTCTTAAGAAATCTCTAGGTGAGGAAAATTATTTCAAATGCTGCCAAAAGTATTGGAGTATTTGATTTAGTTTTTCAATACAAAAAAGTTCATATTCACTTTCAAAAAAAAATTAAATAAAATTTAGTCTTTATTTTTTAATATAAAAAATGGTTTTGAGAAAAAGTAGAATAAAAAGGAAATTATTTTTAAATATTAAATTAAGACCATTTTTATTAAAACAAAAAGGATAACACATGATTATTATGGTACCGTTTTTAACGGGCGACCTGGGGGTGCTAATCCTTCCCCACGCGTAATCGTACTTCCGGACCTGATTTTGTTTTCGTAGACCAAAAATTATCTTTTTAATAAAACTTAATTAATTTTGAGATTTTTTTAAAAAGATAAATATTTTAGGTGACCAATCACACCTTGTCAAAAAAGATTGGTGGCGACTCCTTTTGTTTTTAAATGTTTTCAAAATCGTCGAGTGTGAAACCGTTAAGACAGCTTGGCGACTCCACTGGGGATCTTTTTTGAGAGTCAAGCCATTTATTTATCATGTGTTATCCTAAGTTTTAATTTGATGGTCTTAACTAATATTTAAATTTAATTTCTTTAATTTTAAATAATTTGTTGCATTTGTGTTTTAATTATTATGTTTATTTTACGACATTCTTTATTTCGTATATATTATTCTTAATAAATTGTTGGGGCATTGTAGAATAAGGGTTATGGTTTGATAAATGTTCCCTCATACACACACTTGCACGTGCATTTGCATAACATGAGCTCTATACCCGGGCTCCGTCCTTCTTAGGAGGGAGTAAAGTACCTTTGCTCTCGTGAGGTAATCACCTCCACAATGGCAAGTGAAATACTCCCACTCAAATTAAATCTTACTAGTTCAGTGTGGATGACAGTGAGGTATAATTTGGGAACCTTTAGATCTTTATAAATCCCAACCCAGCATATAAAGGACCCTAAGAAACCAACTTTAGGTAGAGTCATGCCCAAATTCTGTAGAGATTACCCTAAAATTAGGACATGAGGGAACATATTCGACCCCTTTTCTCATATTTATAATAAAAGTACTATTGATTTTGGCTTAAATTGTATATAATTTAAGTTTTTGATTTTTTTTTAAAAAAGAATTTTTGTAAAATAAGAATAAAAAAATATTTTTTTCTTTATAAAAGATCTTGTAAAAAAAATCCACTTATTTTTGAAAAAATAAAGGTGTGTGATAAAAGTAATAAAACAAATATGTAATTTTTCTTTTAAAAATGCGAATAATTCTTCATTCCTTTTTTTAAAGGGGAATTTTGTTTGAAAATAGGTGCATTAAAATAGGAACTAATAAAAGTATGTTCTCCAAAGCAAGAGGAAGAAAAAGAAGTTTTGTGTATATTTGGTTACAAGATGTTTTATATATAAAAATAAAAAGGGTTTTAATTTCTTTCACTTTTCTTTCTTTAAAAGAAAAATATGAAATGATAAAATGTGGATAAACTTTTCTTTTTACAATAAAAAATGAAAAAATTTGTTTAAAAAAAAATCTCTTTCACTAAAAATAATAAGAAAAAATTCAATTAAGTTTTTTTTAAATAAAAAAAAACAAACAAATTCTTTATTCTTTATTATTCTTAGAAAAATTTCTTAAGATAAAGGCATAAAAAAGGAAAAGCAAAGGGGTTTGAGTAGGAAATTAATTAATCTTTCTTGGAAAAAGAGTTAGAAAAAAAATGAGGAAATGAATAAAAAAATTATTTTTTTTCTTTATTTTTGAAGTCGAAATAAATATTGAAAAAAAAAAGATGAATAATTGACTTTCCTGTATAGAATCTTTCAAAGAATAAGTTGACATGCAAAAATAAAAAAATATATCCTTTTTTTGGGGGGTTGTGTAGAAATTTTAAATAAGAGTCTAAAAATGCTAAAAGAAAAGGAAAAAAAGAGAGGGGTTTTAAAAAATGTTTTTCTTTCCTTTTCTTGATTATCTCATTGCAAAACACTTGATTGAATAATAAAAAAGGATGTCAACAAAATTATCCTTGAATTTATTGGGAAAGAATTTAAAGAATAATTTGATCCAGAATAAAGATGAAATAAAAAAATAAAAAAAATAATTTTTGAAAAAAAAAAATTTAGTAGGACACATGAAATTTTTTGGAAAAATAGAAAAAATTTTTTGTTTGGTGATAAAAGAAAATTGATTTTTAGAAAAATTGAGAAAAATGTTCAGGTTTAGTTAGGGATTCCATCTTCCTTGCATGTTGGATTAAGGAATAATAGATCAAAAGTATGGCATCAAAAAAAAAGGATTAAGGAATAATAGGATTAATGTCTAGGTATTGTGAATACAAATATTCGTTTTTCTCAAGCATGTTAGCGACATATATCATTTTAATTCATTTCATCATCATTGTGTCTATATATGTTGATAGTCATGTCATTTGCATTTTAAAGTCATGTAATTTAGGTGATTTTTAAAAAAAAAAAACACACAATCTTCATTTTATTTGCATTTAGCATATATTCAATTTCATGCAAATATGTTTCATAATTCATCCCATTCTATCATATCTCATGCATTTTACACTGGATTTCAAAGTGGAAGAAATTCTTTCTGTTTTTAATGAAAAATGAAACTTTTTGGAACATTTTGTGGGGCATAAAATGATTCTTTGATTTTTTAACTTGTCATTTCTACATGTTTCAGATTTGATTTTCCAAGTTGATATGTAAAGTTGTCAAACAGGAGGGAATTTTCAACAAAAATTTTTGTGTATTTTACTTTGCTATGCCATTAATTGTTGTAAATAGATTTTTTGAAAATATAGTAGAAAATTTTTCATGTACATTTTTTATTTTGATTTGTCATTGTATTTGCATTGATTGATTCTTTTTGTAAAGAAATCACATTTTTTAAAATATATATATAATGATTCAAATAAAGCCTCACATAACTAAACCAAATGATCAAAGAAGTTGAACAAAATGACAAAATAAAGAAAGATTGAAGAGAGTTTTGAAAAATTGGTGATCATTATCAGAAAAATTCATCTCATCAACTACCTTCTCCAATTGTTTCCATGCCCTAAATCTCTTATAAAGCCTTCATGCATTTGAGGAGGATAAGTGCAAACTTCATGATCCATGTTTGCCAGGTCACAATATGCCATCAAAGTGTAATGACCTTTACCTAAGCAATGAACAATGAAACGATCAATTTGATAAAATTCATTTTTTGATTCCTTGAAAAATCAAGCATGATACTCTTTTAAAATTTGAATTTTGGTAATTTGATATGTGTCAAAACTATGCTAGAAACCACTCCTTTCTATCAATGGCCACAGGACATCATACTCGTTATACTCGAATCTGTTTGAAAAACCACAAACCATGAGATTTCCTATGCCATTTCTGAATATTTGATTCATTCATGTGACTGAAACCAAAATTGAGGAGGACAAAGTACCATACCCTTAACTTGCCCAAATAATGCAATACCTTTTTCCTCTCTTAGTAAAAACACCAAGAGCAACCCAAAGTTAAATATGCCAATTCCAACAGTTTTCACTAGCTTGTGGGCATTTTGTAGCAATGTTTTGTTGCAGCATGAGTTGTAGAAAAAAAAACAAACAAAAAAAAAGAAAAAATGAAACAAAAAAATGAAAAAGAAAAATCGATTGTGACATCATGCACTCAAGATATTCGAATGATTCCAAACAACACAAAAGAGAGAGAGAGAGAGAGAGAGAGAGAGAGAGAGAGAGAGAGAAGAAGAAGAAGAAGAAGAAGAAGAAGAAGAAGAAGAATAAGGAACCAAAGTTTGAAAATATCCAAGAAATTTCATTTTGAAAAAACCAAAAAAAAAAACAACAGAAAGACAAATATTTGACTTTTTTTGACTCAAGGAAATTTTGGTTAATTTAAGTGACCATGTTTGAAATGACAAATGGCCATCTTTCATCATCCTTTTCACTAATTTGAAATTTATCTATTTGCTAGCCTCTTTGAGCCTTATAAATTCTTTCTAAATAAACCTTAACCAAGGATCATCTTCCACATTGGGAGGCACCTATACAAAAACCTTCTCCAGGAGTACAAATGACCAGCCCCAATTCTAAGTCAAAATGGTTTATCATGTTAAGGGGCAAATGTGAGGTGAATTAGCTTTACAAGATTTTGATTTCACTCCAAAAAGTAAAAAAAAAAAAGAGGTGAAAAAAAATGAAGAAAAAAAAGAAATTGCAAGAAAGAAAAAGAAAAAAAGAGAATATGAAATGAAGGAGTGGCAAAATAAGAAATAAGAGGACAAATGAATTGAATAAGTCTTCATGTCATATTAAATGATCCTTGGTTGATCACCCTTAAACACATATTTGGGCCTTCTTATCCCTTCTTTCAAAACCCCAAACCTGGGCCTACATTACGTACTTTGAAAAGTCCATTTCGATCAAACGTGGATACTTAAACAGGAGAGATTTTTCCTTGATGAATTATCATAACCAATGAGGCACTTAGCTCATTTCTCAACCAAGATTATCCTTCAAGAATCTTAACAACCAATTTTGGTTGAATTTTGAATACTTGAGTGCATGATGGAACAATCACAAAAAAAAGGAAAAAAGAAAAAATATAAATGAGGCTTTAGGGTGAAAATCCCAAAAGGGGCAGTTTAGAGCAAAAGTAAAAACCTTTCGAGGTCATTCACGGTAATGCCACAACAGAAGTGGCATTAAGAAAGTCATTTTGAAGCAATCAGTGAGCATCCCAAACCATCAAGATATCCAAAAATACCCTTTTGAGAGCCATTAAAAGGATTGGTACCTAAAGTGAATCTTTTGTCTCCTCCAAAAATAACACGCCAAAATTTGAGCCCATAATGGCTATTTTTGACAATTATCAAAATACATAATTTGAAAATTGAAAGAGTCAAATTTTGTTTGCATTCCAAGATAGACCATTTTGCAAAACCATTATTTGCAAGGAATTCATTATTTTTGAAAAAACTTGTGTTTTATTTGTGAGCCTAGATGAGAGAACATTCATCTCGTTTTCTATCAGGTTGTAAGCCTTTCTTGCCAAACCAAAACATTGACGTGTGAAACCACCTAATCCATTTGATGAGAACAAATTACCTTCCCCCCACACCCACCTAAATAGTGATCACCAATCTTCAAGAAACTCAAATGATAATTCTTTGTTGCATTTGTGTTTAACTTTCTTTTATCATTGTTGTGTGGGGCAATCTTGTGAAATTAAAAAGTTTTGGATAGATAAACATTTTCAAAAATAAAAACCGTTTATCTTTTGAATCTGAAAATGGAAAGGATGCTTGAGGCAATTTTGTTTGAAAATTTTTCGATTGCTAATCAAAATTTTGATAGCGTTTCAAGCAGAAATGAGAGGGAATTCAATAATTATTGTGGCGCAAAGAATTTCTTGTGCCATTTTGGGGGAAAATTTTGTTAGGAAAAATTTTGTTTGTAAAATGAATTCTTAGGGTGTTTTAAAAAAAATAAGGGTAAATAAAAATGTGATAATTGTCATGAGGCAACCCTTGTTGCACAGTAAAAAATGGCTTCAAGTGGTGACAAATATTTTAAGGTAAGGTAGATGAGAAATCAGAAATAAAAAAGTTTTCATCAACAAGAAGAGAAAATTGAAAGAAAATTTTGGATAATTGCATTTGCATATTTACAGTGCACATTCGCATGAAACATTTGCATTTGCATCTTGATAGAATTCATTTGCATTTGCATCATGATAGAAGTCGTCTGTATTTGCATCATAATAGTTGGTTACTCATTGATAAAGAAATTTGCATTCGTATTGTTGATATTGCATTTGCATTAGTGACCATTGCATCAGCCAAACATTGAAAAAAGGTGAATATAGGAGATTTTGGATTGAAAAAAATTGATTAAAAAAGAGAGGAAAATTTGTTCAAAAAAAGAAGAAAAAGAAGGAAAAGAAAGAAAGAAAAGAAAGAAGAGAAAGAAAAAGAGAAAAGAAAAAAAAAGAGAAGAATTTAAAGTTTCATTGCCTCTGCTGCAAGAGGAGCCTTTTTCAGAAAAAGAAAAATATTTTAAAGTTTCATCGCCTCTGCTGCAAGAGGAGCTTTTCAGGAAAGAGGGATTTTAAAGTTTCGTCGCCTCTGTTGCAAGAGGAGACATTCTAGGAAAAATTTTAAAGTTTCATCGCCTTTGCTGTAAGAGCAGCTTTTTCAGAAAAGGACTCTAAAGTTTCATAGCCTCTACTGCAAGAGGAGCTGTTTCGGATGTGAATTCTCGAAACTAACAATCGGACGAAAAATTCCCGATATAAATTATCCAGATGAGAATTCCTAGACGTTTGGGTGTGAATCCCTAAGTCAAATTTTTGGATTTGAATCTCCAAGTCAAAATTTTGGGTGTGAATTCCCAATTCAAATTTTTGGATGTGAATCTCCAAATCAAAATTTCAAATTTTCGGATGTGAATTGCCGCAACAAAATTTCTAGAAGTGAATACTTAGACTTTCGGATGCGAATTCCCGAAATGAAATTTTAGATCTTCGGATGTGAATCCCCGAAACAGAACCTTCGGATGTGAATTCCCGAAATGAAATTTTCTAGAAGTGAATTCCTAGATTTTCGGATGTGAATTCCCGAACAAATTTTCTAGATGTGAATTCCTAGATTGTTGAAAAATTTTCTAGAAGTGAATTCTTAGATTTTCGGATGTGAAATTCCTGAAACCAACATTCAGATGCGAATGCCTGAACAAATTTCTAGATGTGAATTCCTAGATTTTCGGATGTGAAATTCCTGAAACCAACATTCGGATGCGAATGCCCGAAACAAATTTTTAGAAGTGAATTCCTAGATTTTCGGATGTGAATTTTCGAACAAATTTCTAGATGAAATTTTTTAAATTTTCGGATGTGAATTCCTGAAACCAACAATCGGACGAGAAATTCCCGATACAAATTATCCAGATGAGAATTCCTGTACGTTTGGGTGTGAATCCCCAAGTCAAATTTTTGGATGTGAATCTCCGAACCAACATTCGGATGCGAATGCCTGAAACAAAATTTCTAGAAGTAAATACCTAGACTTTCGGATGCGAATTCCCGAAATAAAATTTTAGATCTTCGGATGTGAATTCCCGAAATGAAATTTTCTAGAAGTGAATTCCTAGATTTTCGGATGTGAATTCTCTAAATAGAAATTTTCTAAATGAAAATCCTTAAATTATTGGAAGTGAATTCCCGATTTAAGTCTAAGTTCAAAAAAAAAGTGAAAAAAGAAAAGAAAAAAAGAAGAAAAAAAGAGAGAAAAAAGATAGAAAAAGAAAAAAAAAGGAGAGAATTCTTGAAAGTTTAAATTTGAATTGAAGCTCTCAAACAAAGTTCTAGATAAGATTAAACACATCAATGTTAGAACGAGATAAATGAGATTTTCGGACGAGAAATTCTCGATATAAATTATCCAGATGGGAATTCCTAGATATTCGGACATGAATCCCCGAAACAAATTATCCAGACGTGAATACCTGGACTTTCAGGTGTGAATCCATGAAATGAAATTTCGGATGTGAATTCTCGAACAAATTTTTCAGATGTGAATAACTAAATTTTCGGATGTGAATTCTTTAGACAAAATTTTCTAGATGTGAATTCCTAGATCTTTAAATGTGAAATCTTTCAATTTAAAGTGTCATTGTCTCTGTTGCAAGAGGAGCACGTTTCAGAAAAAATTTAAAATTTCATTGTCTCTGTTGCAAGAGGAGCACATTTCAGGAAAAAAATTTAAAGTGTCATTGCCTCTGTGTCAAAAGGAGCACATTTCAGAAAAAATTTTAAAGTTTCATCGCCTCTGCTGCAAGAGGAGCACGTTTCAAAAAAAAAGTTTAAAGTTTCATCGCCTCTGTTACAAGAGGAGCACGTTTTCAGGAAGAAATTAAAATTTCAATGCCTCTGTTGCAAGAGGAGCATTTTCAAGAAGGAATTTAAAGTTTTACTACTTCTGCTGCAAGAGGAGCACAATCCAAAAAAAAATAAGTTTCATCGCCTCTATTGCAAGAGGAGCACATTCCAGGAAGAATTTTAAAATTTCATTGCCTCTGCTGCAAGAGGAGCACCTTTCAAAAAAAAACAAAAGCAAAAGAAGTAGATCATGGGCCGGACAAAATTGTTGTCTATTGTCTTTGCCCTATTTCTGATTCTTAGCAATGTGCAAAGAGTAGGGATGTAAACGGGTCGGGTACCCGCTAGATTTGGGATACCCGAACTCGAACCCGATTAACTTTAATAATACCCTAACCCGATTAACTACCCAATTATTTTTATTTATGCTACCCTAACCCTAACCCTATAAAATATAAATACCCGTTTAACTACCCTAACCCGTTTAACTACCCGTTTATTAAGTCAAAGTTTGATTTTTAAATTTAAAATTAAAATTAATTTTAGAATAACTTAATTAAAACATTATATTAATAAATTTAATTTAACTCATAAAAATAAATTAAAGTTAAAAATCATAATTATAATATATAATGATTTAATTTAATTAAATAAAACATTAATAATAAATAATTTATATATAACAAATATAAGTATTGTATTAATTAATTATTATTTATAATCGGGTTCGGGTAGCGGGTACCCTAAAGTAACTACCCGAACCCTACCCTAACCCGTGACGGGTAGTAATTTCACTACCCGAACCCTACCCGAACCCGATTATACACTACCCTAATCCTACTTAAACGGGTCGGGTAATACCGGATATCCGTTTATAGGGTACCCATTGCCATCCCTAGCAAAGAGGGGCAGCTGTAAACACCTAATTTTGTCTGGATTTATAAATTTTATTTTCGTAATTTCAGTAATAATCGATTTTGAACTCTGTTAAACTTCATTGAACATTTTTAAGCTCAATTAGATTCATTTTAGATTTGAATGGATAAATAATTAAATTTAATTTAAATTGAACTAGTAAAAATTTTTATATTTATCAATTTTAAATTTGGGCTTAATTGATTAAATTCAATTCAAACTCTCATAAAGTGTTTGGGTTTGAAAGCCTAGGTCCTAATGAGTTAAAGCCTGTTTGTTCATTGTTGATTTTGTTAAAATAACTCTGTAAATTAATAATAATAAAGAAAAAGGATATTTTGAAAAAAAAATTAAAAAATAAAAAAATAAAAATACAAAAGAAATACAAAAGTGGCAAGAGAACTCTTGTCGCCTCTCACGGCACCATCAATCCATCAGCCACCTACTAGCTCTGTAAATCCTCTTCCCCATAACAGCTGTAAAAATCCATTGGATCAAAGACTGAAACCAAAACAAGGTGATGATCCCAAATCAGATTAAAACTCAAACCAATGCTACAATGAGGAAAGGGGGGTCGGCCATTCACTCTTTTCTTTCTTCTCGACAATAGGGGCTTCTCTCATCTCGGTATACCAGTTCTTGTTCAGCCAAAACAGCCCCAACACAGCCACTGTCATTAGTTGCCATCACTATTTTCAACCCCCCTCCATCAGTGAGAGTCAAAAAATCGAGGGCCACCATTCTCGCCGCTGCTATTGCCCACCCATTTTCATCACCACCACCGAAATCCACCACCTCTTTAGCTAAACAACAACCCATTTCAGAAACAAGAAACCCCATTGCCTAACCCACCAAACAGCCTCCCAAGCCTCCATTCTAAGCCACCGTCGAGCACCCTTAAACTGTCTTTAACACCACTCTACCGCCACTGCCATTCCCAGCTTCACACCCCTTAAGCCCCAAAACACCGAAACCTCTACCCTGTTCCCTTCATCGTGCCTAAAATCAAAATCAGTGTTCTCAGACCTGCAAAAACAAAATCCAGCAGGATCATCGATAACAGAAAAACAAAAAAGAGAGAAAGAAGAGAAGATGGTTAGATGAGGCTTGGCTCGAGTTTGAGAAAAAGAAAGAAATTGCATGTTGTCGTCGAAAGCCCGAAACAAGGGTTGTGATTTTTGCTAGGGAAAGGAAAAAGGAAAGGAAATATTGGTACTGACTTGTTTTTCTCCTATTCACTTATTACTTAGATTGTTTTGATTGGTTAACATGTTTGTTTTGATTAGTCAACCACGTGAATATGCTTGCTTTTATTTTTTTTTTGAAGAATATGCTTGCCTTTATATTTATACATATGTCCATTTGTTTATATAAAATCCTTTTGTTGACTATTCAATGATTGCTCACTAGTTTGAATACTTTTATATAGGTACACGTACTTGTCTTCATGCTTTTATTTATTTTGTTTTTGCAAATTTTAGGAATGTGTGCTTGATTGTTTGTTTTTTTGACAAGGTTGAGTAAATTTGGTTGGTAATTATTCGACCCATAAAACAATTTTATAAAATTAAAAAGCATAAAAGTGAATTGTATGTTAAAATTTGTTTTTATGAATTAAACAACTATAAAATCTTAATTTAAAATTTAAATAAACAAGGTCCGATGATGGGATGTTACGGAAGTCACAAGTAGTGATTCCTAACTGATCCCTAGATGAGAAGAGTTGAATTAAATGTTGCCAAAAGTATTGAAATATTTAGTGTGATTTTTCAATACATAAGCTTTTATATTAAAAATATATGATAATAAAAATAAAAAAATAAAATCAACAAAAAGAACAAAACAAATAATATAAAATAAGAAAATGATGATAAACAATGAACATGTTAAATAAGAAAGTAAAAATCCATGTGCATCATATATTGTATGCTTGCATCATATGCATAAATGTTAATATTAAAACAAATGGAGTTCGTCCGATGATGAGATGTTACGGAAGTCACAAGTAGTGATTCTTAACTGATCCCTAGGTGAGAAGAGTCTACTAAATGTTGCCAAAAGTATTGAAATATTTAGTGTGATTTTTCAATACACGAATTTTAATTTTTTTCAAAAATAAAAAACAAATAATATAAAAAATAAAGAAATAATAAATACATTAAATAGACATGCATGCGCATCATTTATTATCTGTTTGCATCACATGCATTCACGCAAATTTAATAATGTGAGTCCCATCGAGGATGAGATTTTATAGAAGTCACAAGTAGTGATTCTTTAGAAATCTCTATGTGAGGAGAATTATTTCAAATGTTGCCAAAAGTATTGGAATATTTGACTTAATTTTTCAATAAAAGGGGTTCATGTTTATTTTCAAAATAAAACTTATTTTAATATATATGATAATGATCGATCAATTATGCAAATAATGTGAGTCCTACCGAGGATGAGATTCTGTAGAAGTCACAAGTAGTGATTCTTAAAAAATCTCTAGGTGAGGAAAATTATTTCAAATGCTACCAAAAGTATTGGAGTATTTGATTTAATTTTTCAATACAAAAAGGTTCATATTCACTTTCAAAAAAAAAATAAAATTTAGTCTTTATTTTTTAATATAAAAAATGGTTTTGAGAAAAAGTAGAATAAAAAGGAAATTATTTTTAAATATTAAATTAAGACAATTTTTATTAAAACAAAAAGGATAACACATGATTATTATGGTACCGTTTTTAACGGGCGACGTGGGGGTGCTAATCCTTCCCCATACGTAACCGTACTCCCGGACCTGAATTTGTTTTCGAAGACCAAAAATTATCTTTTTAATAAAACTTAACTAATTTTGAGATTTTGTTAAAAAGATAAATATTTTAGGTGACCAATCACACCTTGTCAAAAAAGATTGGGGGCGACTCCTTTTGTTTTTAAACGTTTTCAAAATCGTCGAGCGCGAAACCGTTATGACAGTGCCATCATTTCCTTGGTGATCGCAGCATATTTGGCTTTCCAGCATTTCTCTGGTACAGGCAGCTTCAATCTGGGAAAGGCTAAAAGTACCACCGGTTGATACTCCTTCATATGAGCTTCACAATTCTGAGTGCTTACTTGAGTTAAAACCTGGTGATCATATTGAGACCCAATGGAGAAGAAACCATGAATTCCCCTATGGTAAGTGAATATTGGTTTTCGATGTGAAATCAACTCACTGGCATATTCTACATTGCTCTGAATGCTTGGTGCTTGACATTAAAACTCTCACTTGTTATAAACAATGTAGTAATTTGAGATTAATTTCTTGCAGGGTGGTGGTATGGTGTTGTCAATATGCAAAATTAGTGGTGGAAATTGGAATCATGTGGTGGAAATCAAAATCATTGCCATTGTCAATATGCAGGTGAGACCAACAGTCTCAGAATGGTGTTTACAACAAATTAAGTCAACATAATGTTTTGTTAACAAAACCTAAATATGCAGGGCACTTGGAAGTGGCTTGCATTGCATGTATGAACATTCTCTGAACTGCTACTGGTTTCATTGCTGCATTTTAGGCAAATTAAAAAGGAACAACATATCAAAAAATTGAAAGTTAATGCACTAAAGGCCTCCATAGGTTTATTAAAGTTACTTACAGTAGCATGACTCATTGGTTCATAGTTTGTTGTTGTTTCAGTGTCTATAACTAAGTTTTGAGTGATCTTTTGTTGTTCTTATTCTCTGTGGTTGGGTTTGTGATTTCAGTATGCATGTTGCTGTCCTTGGGTGCAAGATGTCTAATGGTCCTTTAACTACTAATCATAGCTAACAGAAATCGATTTTTCCTTCATTTTATTGAACTTGAAATGACGATTTTTCCTTCTCTATACTTGTAAAGTTTTAGCAGATTTACACTTTTGTGCTTTGAATTGCTTTACTAAGACTGTTTTTTGGCTTTGAAAATTTCTTATTAGCTTTTAATCTTTTAATAAAAAAGTTACAGATCTTGAGTTGTTTCTTAAGGTTTTTAAGTACTTTATCTTTAGTCCTTACTAGAAATTGTTTATAGCTTCATTTGACTTGATCGATCGATGCAACTGCAAGATTTCTTTAGTGATAAATGTTAGTGGAGGGGCCTCTCTTTTAGTTAGTGCCCTTGACTTTTTGATTAATTATGAGCATGCTGATATATTTAATTTGTATAGTTTTAAAGAGCATGTCTATCATCAACGAACTCTTGGTTAAATAGTGGTTAAAGAAAAATTGTAACATGCTGTAAAATTTGAGTTTGAAGAAGTCTGTTTATCTATGTGCTCTTGCATAATACAAATCCTTGTAGATTCCTCTCCAGATTTTAATGTCTCAATTGCCTTCTTGGGGAAGCAGTAATGGTAGTACAAATGTGAGTATGATCCATCTCTCCCAATGTTTATTGCCGTTTCTTTTGCTCATGACCAGCAGAATATAATCTATGGTTCTTTACACAGTGGATTGTGGTGATTGTCGCCATTTCATTTTCAATAGGAGCATTAGCAGGGGGTGGTATAAATGCCAAGAAATTGTTCGATAAGAAAGAAACTGCTCCAAAATTTCAGCAGCTATCAAGAATGCAAAGTCATGGGATTTTGGATGACGATGAGAGCGATACCATGGTTCCAAAAATGAGTCGTAATGGTAATCAGCGACTTTAATTGACAAAATACCAGCCAGCGTAGAAACAGTGTGAAACGTTATATAGTTCAGTTGTAATTCACATTTCACGGCACCTTGTACTAGTTTGCTACTGAGTAAAGCTTCTTTAGATTTGAAACTGATGGAAATAGAAAGAAAAATGTGAGAAATGAAATAGCGGGAAAATTTTTAATTCTGATTGAAAATTTTTAATTGTGATTGTAATTGTTATGAATGATATGCATATCAAGGCCCCAAGCAAAGGAATGTGAAAATGAAATAGAGGGAAAATTTTAATTATGCCATTAATATAAAAGTAAACACAATACAGACAAGAAAAGCCAAATAGCGAGAAAAATGAAAGTTTAACTTAATGGCATTTTACAAAAGAAACGTCGCTAAATTTGTGGCATTTTAATAGACGATGTCGCTAATCAGTGTAAAATTGTCACAAAGTTAGCGGCATTTTTTAAACGTCACTATTTTTCCCGACGCTTGCAAAGCTGGCGCATTTTGCGGTGTTTTTTGCTAGTGTCACTACAGTTTAGCGGTATTTATAAACGCCACTAAATAACGAAAAAAATGTCGTTAAAAGTACATTTTGCTATAGCGAATCACTCAGTCATGTGCTTATAACCTTTTAATCTCTTATGAAAGAAATCCTAATCAGTAGTAGCAATCATCACTTTACTAGGAGAGGTTTGTTACAGTTTGGCTTCAAGAATTATATTTTAAATTAGCTTAGAAACTAATCAAATGATAGATTTAATTACATGGTATGTCCTCCCATTGTTTAGACAATCCATTTATTGCGCAGACCCCTGTCCTATAATTATTGTAGATTGCAATCGGACTCTACCTTTTGAATGAAATTATATGTTCAATTCTAGAAAGTAGAAGGATTACTAAAATTGATGCCAGGTTTAGTAATTGGAATTGAAATTTCTAGGCATAGACAATTGTTAATTCTAGCAGGTTCTCTTGGCATTGGAATGTATACAAATTTAATTTTTATTACTTATTTCTGGATATTATGTGCAGCCAAAACCAAGAATAAAATTAGTGCATTCTAAAATATAAAATTATTGATTTGTAACACATGCATGCAACTCTATGACATAGGCAATAAGAGACAAGCAGACTGCTGTCATAAAATATAATTTATGCATGTTGATTAATTTGTTTGTATGCAACTTTTCATTCCTGCTAGTGGCTAAGTTTTCTTATGAACCTAGTGTGTTTTTTGTATTTTAATATGCAGTTTCAAAAATGGCTAAAAAGTCTAAAAATAGTGTGACCACTAGTGAGGTTAAGAAGGCTAATCTCAAATGGACAAAAGAGATGGATGATATATATATATATATATATATATATTATATATATATATATATATATATATATGCAATGTTGGAGCAACAAGTGAATAGAAACAAAGTTGGTGGCACATTCATACCTCATGCTTATGACAGCATGGTGAAATATTAATTGAGAAAGTTAATTTCTCTTTCAATAAAAATCATTTGAAAAATCGTTTGAAAACTCTCAAGGAAAATTTTAGTAAATGTTTTGATTTGTTTAATCGTTTGAGTAGGTTTGGATGGAATCCAGTGACAAAATTTTTTGAAGCTGAGGTTGAAGTATGGACGAAACTTATACAAGTTAGTAATTTCCAGCTTTTATCCTAAATTCTCTTCTATCTCATTCATTTGTCTACATAACCATGGCATTAATTTGTAGGAGTCCTCGGTTCTTCCGTTGAGTAGCTTCATTGTCTGCTCCTTGCATAACCATGCTTATTTATAGCTTAATGATAAACCACATTCAGATTGAAATGCAATTCTAATTTGGTGTGATGTGGTCTCCGGCTGAAGCTTTTAACTTCTTGAAGATAATATTAGGAGCATATTTGGACATGAACAACGGTCTATATTCATTTGCATCTTGAGCTGTATGATTATAAACATTGACAAAGGTTCCCACTGTAGACACTTTTTATGTTCAAGTATTTCTCAAATATTAATTAGTTTTTATGTATATTTTTATTTTTTTATTGTTTATTTTTATTTTTATTTTTGATTTAGATTTATTATCATTTTCATTTTATTTTGTTTTTACTTTCATTTTTATTCTGTTTTATTTTTATTTTATTTATTGTTTATTAGTATAAATTTTATAGAATAATAAGGAAAAGAAAAAATAAAATGCAAAACTAAAAAAATCTTCTGGAAGTCCAAACTCCAAATTTGCCCAAACCCCAAAATGTTCAAAACCAAATTTAAGGAAAAGTCAAATCATCCGAAAATGAAGAAAATCAATTTGAAAAGTCAACGAAAAATCAATTAAAAATAGGATCTCAGCGGTATCAAATTTTTTTAGATTCAAAGAATATATCACAGTAATTAAAACGAAGAGCAGATTGAAAAGGAAAATCAATAGAAAATTATTCGGACTAAAGTTTTGAAATCTCAATCAAACAAGTTAACCCTAAGATTGTGCCAAATAGAAAAATAAGTACTGAAATCATGGAATTTGATACACAACGTTGAAAGATTTTTCCAAAAGTGACGTAGGAAAGGAAGGAACCGAGAAGAAAAGAAGAATACGAACAGAAGAAAACGGACAGAGAACCCCAAAGACCTGAGAACCCCAGGCCTTCTGACTTCTACCCAAAATCTGTGCCCAAATTGCACACCAACCCAAATACCGAACCGAATCAGAAACCCAAACAGAGAAGATACAGAGAGTGCACACTAGAAGCTGAAAGTTTAAACTCGGGTATGATTTAGAAATTTTAGATCTACAAAGATCAAAGGGTATTTCCAAGGCTTCGAAACTGGATTTGGTTTTGGGAATGTTTTAGGCGTGAATTTTAGAAAATTTGGATGTGTTTGAAGAAGGTTGCTGGGTGGCGCCGGGCGGTGAAGGACTGTTGTAGCCTGGGACAATGCATGGAAAAAAAAAAGTGGCTCATATATTTATTTGTAAGCTCATGTTATGGGTTTTTCCGTTTCTAATGAATTGGCTAATTTATATGATTACTACATGTTCACATGTTTATGAGTAATTACCCTATTCTACTTATCTTCATGCTTTAGATTAATTGGATTTTATTTTATTCGACCAAGTTAAATTTATATATTTATTTTTGTTAATTTATTCGTTTATTTTACTTGCTGTATTAGACTAAAAATTTATATATATAATATTTATTTTTATTTTAAATAAAAATAAATAAAATACTAGAGAATGAGTATCAATTACTCAAACAATGAAATATCAAGAGAGTTATGTTTAAGTAATTTTCTTAAAAATTTTATTGAAGAAAATTATTTTTACGGCTTCACAAGCTTAATAGATGGCCGAAAATAATTTTCAATAATAAGTTATTTTTATTCCTTTTTAAAGAAATATAAAATAAGTGATTTTTATACATTTTAAAAAATGTTATAAAATTAAAACTGAAATTAAAATAATTAGTTATAAGGATAAATATATTAATAATTCATGTTCATTATAATAATAAAATCATAATAAATAATAATAAATAACAAAATAATAAAACAAGATGATAATAATTATTGATAATGGGTATGAATTATTCCAATGATAAGATTTTAAAGGGGATTATGCTTAAGTAATACTTTAGAAATCTTTAGGTAAAATTTTTTTTTCAAGGTCTGACTAATTTAATGGAAGATTTAAAAGGAATTTTTTGTAAAATTAATTCATGTTTATTTTCTAAAAAGTAAATAAATAAAAAATATAAATAAGTAAAATTAAGAATTGATAAATAATAAAAATGATAGAATAATAAAAGTAAATTTTTATTCTACTGCAGTTAGATAAGTGGTAATGGAATATAGTTCGTGCTTGCCCTGTTGTTATAACCATCAGAATTAGTTTGGCAATGGAAAGAAAGATCGTTGTGAGAATTTATATGATCAGGTTATGAGTAATTCCGGACATGCAGAAGACGAAGAGGAAGAAGAAGGAGAAGTGAATTCCGAGAATAAGCTATTAAATTCGAAGGAATGGGTTGAAGAAGTTGGTGAAATTAATGATGAAGATTGTGGAGAGAAGGGAAAACAAATTAGAAATGGAGAAGGAATGGGAGACAAAATAGTTATTGAGCAAGGAGGTAATTTACCCAAGGAGAATGTAAACAATATTAATAGCTACTCCGATTTCAACGGTAGAAATTTGAATAATCAAGTAGGTGATGAAAGTGGGAATAAGAAAGAAACAGCTAATGATAGTGAGCTTAAAAGTGCAGAAGAAAGTAGTTTCAAGAATGGGTATTTAGATAAAGCCCGAGAAGGGAATGAGTTAAAAGGAGAAAGATGAGTCACAGGTGACCCATGTTTCAAAAACCGAGGAAAATGAAGAGAATGCAACATGAATTCCATTGGAGAAAATATGATGAAGCTGAAGAAGATATTCTAAGTAAAGCTGCAAAGAAAGGAAAGAAATTTGAAAAGGAGAGCAGAAGAGGAAAAGCAATGAAGTCCAACCCAAAGAATGGGAGTCCTATTGTAAATGGATCACTATCAGATGGGGATTTTCTTGGCGCCTGGAATGGAGACTGTTTGAAGGAAGCAGGAGAAATTTTGAAACTTGGAAAGCAATTAGGATTAACAGAGGGTGGGGATGAACAAACCATGCTAAAAAAATTGATGGAGTTAGAAGGTAAAAGGGGAACACAACAAGTTTAATTTTTTCTTCCTTTATCTGTAATATATTTATTAGTGTTTTCCGGTATTGATTTAAGACTATTTCGTGAAGTTGGGAAAGTTGAGTTCAATTCAGAAATGGGTTTAAGTATACTTGTGGGCGTTTTTAGAGGTTGGGTTTATCTGCTTAGCTTGGGGCAGAGAAGATTTGGGAGTTTCTATGTTTTATTGTAGTGCGAGTGAGTTGTCTTTGAATATATTTATAAGGTACGTGTAAGTACGTTATACAGATCATATAGATTATACATGCTTCTACACAATATGAAACATGTTAAACAAATAAAAGCGGAAGCGACAAGATCTAACCTCCAGCCATTGCACTCTGTAAGTTAGCTGTTGAAGCGATTTCCGAATCTGACAACAGGATTCTACACCTTCTTCGAGTCTTCCAAGCACTCAAAAACCTCACTAGATGGTGTTTGTGTGTTTGAGATTAACGTACTTGGGGACTGGAAGGAGCCCTCTTATATTACTAACGAGAACATGCTAATTATGGCAATAAAATCACATTTTAACCATCACAAAATCGTGTTTTAATACCCAAATATTGAGTTGAGATTCAGCGTGTAATTATGGATCATATCCGGAATTGGTCAACCAAATATTTATTTCCATAATAAGGAGATATACTAACATTCTCCCACTTGGTCCATATATTTCACTTATAGAAGAAACAAATCACATGAATCATGGCGACAGTTCCTCAAGTGGTGAGTATTATCTTCCATGTATTACTATGTAAAATGTTTCTAAATCAACCCATTTAACTTAATGAATAAACCCTATGTTTATTCTCGGTCCAAACAACAAAGATATTTCTCAAATAAAACTTTAGTGTATACAAATCAAAATGAGAAACATCATATTATTAATAAGAGTTTCAATTACAATCAAAATGTGGGACCAAGTCCCATTCTCTCTACATGATCTTTAAATTTAAATGGTGGCATGCCCTTAGTCAAAGGATCAGCTAACATCAATTCAGTGCTAACGTGTTCAATGACACTCTTTTATCTCTAACACGTTCTCTAATGGCTAAGTACTTAATGTCGATATGCTTACTTCGACTTCCACTCTTATTGTTCTTAGCCATGAATACCGCAGCTGAATTGTCACAATATATCATCAATGGCTTAGATATGGAGTCAACAACTCTAAGCCCACCAATGAAACTCTTAAGCCATACACCATGTGAGGTAGCCTTAAAACAGGAAACGAACTCGGCCTCCATAGTGGAAGTGGCAGTCAGTGTCTGCTTAGCACTCTTTCATGAAACAGCTCCACCGGCAAGCATGAAGATGTAATCGGATGTTGATTTCCAGGTATCAACACAGCCGACAAAGTCTGCGTCTGAGTAGCCAATCACCTCCAACTCATCAATTCGTCTATACATAAGCATGTAATCCTTAGTGCCTTGAAAATATCTAAGCACCTTCTTTGCAGCTCTCCAGTGGTCCATCCCCGAGTCACTTTAGTATCTACCCAACACTCCTACAGCAAAAGCAATATCAGGCCTGGTACAGACCTGTGCATACATAATGCTTCCAAAAGCTGAGGCATATGGAATGTTCTTCATTTGTTCCCGCTCAAGATCATTTTTCGAGCACTGGTTCAAATTGAACCTATCACCCTTCACAATGGGAGCTGGGCTTGGTGAACAATCTTTCATTCTGAATCTTTCCAAGACTTTATTAATATAGGCTTCTTGTGACAGACCTAATATACCTCTATGTCTGTCTCTATGGATCTTAATGCCAATGACATAAGATGCATCGCCCCTATCCTTCATATCAAAGTTCTCAGAAAGAAATTGTTTCACCTCACGTAGCATCCCTTTATCATTGGTTGCAAGCAAAATATCATCCACATATAGCACAAGGAAACAAATCTTGCTCCCACTGACCTTCCGGTATATACATTGATCCATGATATTCTCAACGAAACCAAATGAAGAGATGACTTCATGGAATTTTAGATACCATTGGCGAGAAGCTTGTTTCAACCCATATATGGATTTCTTCAGCTTACAGACCAAATGCTCACCATTACTAGAGGAAAAGCCTTCAGGTTGTTTCATGTAAACCTCTTACTCTAGATCACCATTGAGAAATGCCATTTTCACATCCATTTGTTGCAACTCTAAGTCAAAATGTGCAACAAGCGCCATTATGATGCGGAGAGAATCTTTCTTAGATACAGGAGAAAAGGTCTCCTTGTAATTGATTCCCTCATTTTGAGTGAATCCTTTGGCTACGAGTCTTGCCTTATAACGCTCAATGTTGCCTAATGAGTCAGTCTTAGTCTTGAAGACCCATTTACAGCCTATGGCCCTGGCCCCATTAGGCAACTCGACAAGATCCCATACTCTATTAGATGCCATTGAATCCATCTCGTCCTTCATAGCATCGAACCAAAGTTTTGATTCTTTGCTGTTCATGGCTTGTGAGAACGTCTCTGGATCATTAACGGGCCCAATATTGAAATCATACTCTTGTAGATACACAATATAATCACTAGGAATAGCTGATTTCCTTTCCCTAGTAGACTTTCTTAATGTTGGTTCAACATTTTCCGAAGGATCATGTTGTTCAACTGGTTGCTCACTCAATTCTGGTGTATCCAGAGGAGCCTCGTCTACTGGTAAGTTATCAGCTACTTGTGGATCTTCAACGATTGGTTGTTCAATGTCCAATTGTACTGAAGGGACATTGTTCATGATAACCAATCCTTGACTCGAGGTAGAGGGTTGATCTCTCACAAAAACTAGGTCTTGAGATTGATCGCTCCCACTAACTAAGTCATTTTCAAGAAACTTGGCGTTCCTTGATTCCACAAATCTAGTGCTATGAGATAGACAATAGAATCTGTTGCCTTTGGACCGTTCGGCATATCTGATGAAATATCCACTTATGGTCCTAGGATCTAGTTTCTTTTCCTGTGGGTTGTAAACTCTTATCTCAGAAAGGCATCCCCAAATGCGCATATGACGCAAACTCGATTTCCAACCTTTGAATAATTCAAAAGGCGTCTTTGGAACAGCCTTGGTCGGAACCCGGTTCAATATATACGCTGCCGTTTTAAGAGCTTCAATCCACAAAGACTTAGGCAACTTCGAGTTGCTAAGCATACTACGCACCATTTCCATCAAGGTTCGGTTCCTTCTTTCTAAAACACCATTCTGATCCGGTGAACCAGGCATGGTATATTGGGCAACAATCCCATTTTCTTGAAGGAACTTCGCAAATGGTCCAGGTGCTTGTCCATCTTTAGTGTATCTACCGTAATACTCTCCACCTCTATCAGTTCTTACTACCTTTATGGGTTTTCCACATTGTTTCTCTACTTCAGCCTTAAAGATTTTAAAGGCGTCTAATGCTTCGTTCTTGTCATGAAGCATGTAGAGATACATAAACCTCGAGTAATCATTAATAAAGGTGATGAAGTATTTCTGACCATATGCATCAATGTCTGGACAACATATGTCAGAATGTATGATCTCTAATATGGTTGAACTCCTATTGGCACCTTTCTTGGACTTGTTGGTTTGCTTACCCTTAATGCAATCCACACAAGTGTCGAAATCAGTAAAATTAAGAGTACTAAGTATTCTGTCATTTACCAATCTTTTAATTCTATTTATGGAGATATGACTTAATCTCCGGTGCCATAACGTAGAGGAGTCCTCATTCATAACACATCTTTTAGTGCCAGTTTGAACATGCAAGGCGTTATGAGCAGTGTCATTTTGCAAATCAATAGAGAAAAGACCATCACATAAGGTACCATTCCCAACAATATCAGACTTAAAATATATCAATATTGATTTATTTGAAAATTGAAAGGAATATCCATAAGGTACCAACCTAGAAATAGAGATTAAATTTCTCAAGAAACTAGGAATATAAAAGGTCTTTTCTAATTGCAAAACAAAACCACTCTTAAGAACTAAGTGCACGTTCCAACGCCTTCAACACGCGAGCGCATCTTGTTTCCTGAATAGATGCTCTCCTCATTTCCCACTAGCTTCCTTAGGTTTGTCATACCCTGTAAGGAAGTCGAAATGTGAATTGTAGATCCAGAATCAATCCACCATGTGTTATGATTAACCTCAACCATATTTGATTCAAAACAAACATATGAGAGTGGATTACCTTTCTTAATGAGCCACTGCTGAAGCTTGGCACAGTCCTTCTTCATGTGTCCCTTCTTTTTACAAAAGAAACACCTGGACTCTTTCTTAATGTCAGCTTGGGCAAGGATTTTCCCTTTTCCCTTGTTCTTGGCTCGATCCTTGGTCTTTCCTTGGCTTGCAAAAAATGCACTTTCACCCGATTCCATAAGCAGTCTTCCCTCCTCTTGAACACACATGGTCATCAATTCATTGATGGTCCACTTATCCTTATGTGTGTTGTAGGATATCTTGAATGGTCCGTACTGCTTTGGTAGAGTGTTCAATATATAGTGCACAAGAAAAGACTCAGACATCTCCACCTCTAACTTCTTGAGTTGGCCACTATATCTCTCATGGCCATTATGTGCTCGCGCACTCCTTTAACATTGGTGAGCCTCATCAATGAGAACTTCATTATCAGGGTGCTGGCCAACGCTTTGTCTGAAGTGACAAATTGATCATCTATGGCCTTCAGTAAGGTCCTAACGTTGGTATGCTGTTCGACAAAACCACGTATCCCAGCCGATATCTTTGTCTTTATATACATGACAGTAAGGCGATTGGATCGCTCCCAGCATTCATGTAAAGTTACTTGAGTAGGAGTACTGGTCTCAATCAATACAAGCTCGTCTTTCCTTATAGCATAGTCTATATCCATGCACCCTAATTGGAGGAGAACTCTTTCCTTCCAAAACTTGTAGTTCTCTCCATCCAGCTCGAGAACTTCTAGGTTAATACTAGCCTGAGGAAACACTGCATATAAAAAATAAACATGCTTATGTATCTAGAATTTTTGAGGCAAACTTAATTATGTCTACCAATGTAAACATATTTTATTAATGAATCTCAGACATAAAACTTGCCTGTGGGCTAAAGTTCTAATTCTAATAGATTCATATCTTAATGATAAAACTATCAAATTATATCATTTCCTAATTCCTGTGGGTAAATTAAGAAACTAATTTGATATTTTATCCTAATTAGTTGTAAAATTATAATAAAAATTCCTGTGAGATAAAATTTAATATAACCTTATAACTAATTACAATTTATGCCTAATATCATTATGTGATTTTACAAATATAATTTTACTTAATTAAGGTTGCTGTGGCTAAGCCCTAATTAAATAAATTATTAATCACTTAGACATATTGGAAAAATTCTAAGTTTATTCATATTTTAAAATTGCAATTATCATAAGGCAACTTTAATTCCAAATAATATGAATAACTTAGCTACATGTGCTTTTAGTATAAAAATAACAAAATTATACATATTCAAAATGAGCACATATACACATTCAAATCAAATTTTCATAATTTAATCATAATTTTATGATAATTTTCACAAAATTATTCAATTTAAAATTACAGCATTTATAAAAATTTCAAATTTATGAAAAATCCTCATAAAATCCAAATAATGAGAAGTTTTCATAATTATATTAATTTTGTGAAAATAATCTAATTATTCATAAAATTATGAAAATTACAGAACTAAAAATTTGATAAAACTATCAAAAATATAATTATTTGGTCTAAATTAAATAATTTAAATTACTTAAATTAAATAAATCCTTAAGGCCTAAAATAAACCAAATGACCCTTTTATTTAATCCACATGGCCCAAATAATCTAGCCCAAATAAAAGAAAAACCCATAAATTATATGGCCCAAAACTAATCAAAAAAGGATCCAAACAATAGCTCAAACTCAAGGCCCAAAAGGGTTTCCTTTCTTTTCTCCTTTTTTTTTAAACTAAACTGTAAGTCAAGAGGCACGGGCGTGTGCACCATACGCGCCCGCGTTACAACATCTGGCGCATGGTTATCACGCGCCAGCATAACGCCCACTCCCCATCGGGCGCGTGGATCCCACGCGCCCGGTTGGCACTTATCGGGCGCGTGCGTTGCATGCGCCCGTGTCTTCTTCTTCACCCGAACGGGCAGTTTACAGATTTTTTTGTCTTTTCGACCTGACCCAGCATAAACCCCTTCAAATAGTCCCGTTTTTCATTTATTTTTCATCCCTAGAGCTTTACAACAATAGATCTAAATTATTTGAGCCAAAATCACATGAAAATAGAATAGGTTTCAAGAAATCCAAGACCTAAAGTTTCAAAATATGGGTTTTTCATGCTTCTTTCTACAGATCTTCAACAAGGCAGAGGTTATACTACGGCTCTGATGCCAAATGTGTAACATCCTGTTACCACATTTATCACGTATTTCCATACAACTTTACCGGTTGGGCTGTCTACGATGCCATTAACATTCAACAATAACAGTGATAAATGATAAACATTTATCTATTAATTATGGAATATGAATTTTCTTTTCATTATTCCTTTCATCTGACATCCCCTATTAACCTTTATCTCACCAAGGTAGTACTGTATACATATATCTGAATTGTAAAAGAGGAGAGACCATACCTGTCACATTTAACGTGCCATGCCTCTGTGCTTTAAGCATAGCTATACCCATCTGAGAGCTAATTCTCTCAACTCCGTATACTTCTTATCTGTGGAGTTAAAACGAAGGAGTGAGCGATTCATACACTCAGTAAAGGAAATATATGCTGCTTTAAAATAAGCAAAACTATATATCACAACATATTTATTCTTTTCTTAATAGTAACCCAGTAGAAAAGACAATGGATATATAGTAAACAACTCCCTTAAAACACCATTCAAATCACTGGCTAACAGTTTACTTTAAAATGTAGTAAATACTATATAGGATTTCAACAAATCTTCACAGTAAACAGAAATTGGTAAGTTGCGACTAGGCAACAAATAAATCATGCTATCATCGTTCCCCCTCCCCCTTGCGAGAACGGAATCTGCCGCTATTGGGGTGCACCCGTAGGCCATCGCCCCTCACGGCTATCTTAGATCTATGGCCATAATCTATAGGTGGTCCTCGGGTCCACTTGCCAAGTGACCTCGAGACCGCTGATGACTTGGCGAGTCCATCAGCCCTGTGACGCCCTGAGGTGCACTCGTTGGTCCATCGACCGAGCCACCGCCCCAGGCGGGTCACGCAACTACATGAATAACACTGCATGAACTCAGGGCCTAAAGTCTCAAAAATCACTTTTATATTTCATGAAAACCTTTAAGGGATTCTTTCACCCATATTATCATTTACTTAAATGATTTAATTCCCAAAAAGGTTTAGGCTTTCTGTTTACAAAACACCTTAAAACATTCCAAATTCTCATTTTTTTAAAACCTGCTCGCCCATGGTCAGCTCGCCCAACATGGCTCGCCCATGGAAGCTCGCCCAGTGCGGGAACTTGTGTTCGCCCGCCAACCTTTCTTTTAAAATCAGAAAGAAAACTGGCTCGCCCTTAGTGGCTCGCCCAATTGTCAATTCGCCCAAAAGGGTTTATATTTTCTATTTTCAAAGATAATAAAATTAATTTATTTTTCAATTAAGAAATCTTGGAAACTTGAAACCTATTCGCCATGGTCCAGCTTGCCCATTTGGCTCGCCCATGGTCAATCATCAATGCGGGAATCAGTATTCGCCCGCCACTTAGGTTTTCAAACAGAGCAACCTGGGTCGCCCGCCTCTTATTTAAAACAGGGTTCGCCCGCCACAAACAACATTTAAAAGGGTTCCCACCCTACGTAGCTCGCCCGCCTTATACTAAAAACAGGGGTTTCTCGCCCCAAACCAAACACAAGGGGGCTCGCCCGCCTTAACAGTTCGCCCAGTTCACACCCATCATCAAAACCATTATCAAAACCAATGCATGTCAGAAAACAAAACATTTATCTCAATATTTTCATAAAATATACTCCACAGGACATGCATCACTTCACACACATCTCCCTTACCTGGTTTAACGAAGTCTTGTTTCGCCCTGCTTCCTGCTCGCCAATAGCCATTCCCAATCACTGGCTGCAAATAATTATAAATTCTATTAATATTTTCATATCACTTGGCGAGATTAAGATAAATCAAATAACTACTCTCCCAACAGAGCTATAACTAGCTCGCCCGAACGAGCTCGCCATTTCACCCAATGGCTTACACGTGTGAGATCGCCCGCCATTACTCGCCATACATTTGTTAACTCGCCCAAAATTCAACCCGCCAGGCCTACATTGGCATAAAATTGAGGGAGTTCGCCCACATTTCTACTCGTCCAATGCCTTATGCATGTGAGTTCGCCACACACACAGATTTCTTATCAGAAGTGAGCTCGCCCATGAACTAAACTACCGTTGGGCGACCTAGCCCACATGAACAACAACATTGGCGAGTTCATCATTTCCTACTCGCCTCATTGGCGATTACAAACTTTCAACACGGGCGATCAACATAGTCGCCATTGTCGTCACTTATTCCATTATTTTCCTTGTTTTCATATTCTCTAAGGATCTAACTAAAAACAAAATTGTATCTATGTTTATTACTTCATAAAACATAGAAATCTATCATTGAGCATCAAGAACACCTCAAAAATATGAAACTCACCTCAACCAACTGCACTTCCAGAATAGGTTGTTTTCTGTCTCACGTTGGCCTCCTTTGCTTATTCTTTTAGCTCAACCAACTAAGAAGGAAAGTTTTGCAAGCAGGTTTATGTGTTTAGCCAACTTAAGGAAAGAGCTTAGTAGATCAAACATGGCAGAGAAATGGAAGAAACAGAGAAATGGCTTTCGTGAAGAAGCTGGAGTTGGCTAACTCGATTTTCCTCACTTGTTTCTTCTTATATAGCTCAGCTTATCCAATCCAACTCTACCACCCGTCCCTTATCTGCTTCTTTCATCATTTCACGTCCATCACTCCTTTAATGCATGAAGAAAACTGAAGCACAAGTGGCGTGAAAGTCTCCCTTTCGCACTCCTTTTTTTCTGCTTCTATTGACTTTGTTTTACTCCTCAACCAATAAGGATAAGTTCCTTACTGACTTCAACATCTTCCCCATTAATTGTCTTCAACTGTGGGGCGTCCAAAGTCCATTTTTGCGGCACGGTTCTGAGTTATTATTTCATTTTGTCCGTGCTAATTTCAGTTCGCCAGCCATTCAGCTTGCCAGCTTAATCTTGACAATTACACACAGGTTTGGCGATCACAGCCATTGCAACATTGTTGGCGATCACTTGATATTGTTCTACTCGCCAACCTTTTTCTGATTCACCTCAAACGTTGGCGAAAACACCTATTCGCCCACGCCATCGTCCAACTCACCATCACCATTGGCGATCACACCATTACCTTGCTCGCCCATTGGCGAGCCGTTTCTTCATGGTACTCGCCCGTCGAGTATTTCACCTAATTGGCTCCGTTCTCATCTCAAGTTAAGGAGCTTTTCACCCTTTTGGAAATTAACATTCATTATTTATTTAATTTCCATTATCAATTAAATGAAATTAGATTCTACAGTAGTGTAGAATCAGGTCTTACAAAATGTAAGTACATTATACAGATCATACAGATTATACATGCTTCTACACAATATGAAACATGTTAAACAAATAAAAGCGGAAGCGACAAGATCAAACCTCCAGCCATTGCACTCTGTAACTTAGCTGTTGAAGCGATTTCCGAATCTGACAACAGGATTCTACACCTTCTTCTAGTCTTCCAAGCACTCAAAAACCTCACTAGATGGTGTTTGTGTGTTTGAGATTAATGTACTTGGGGACCGGAAGGAGCCCTCTTATATTACTAACGAGACTATGCTAATTATGGCAATAAAATCACGTTTTAACCATCACAAAATCGTGTTTTAATAGCTAAATATTGAGTTGAGATTCAGCGTGTAATTATGGACCATATCCGGAATTGGTCAACCAAATATTTATTTCCATAATAAGGAGATATACTAACAGTACGTTTCTTGGAATGTCAGAAATGTATTTAGTTATTTGAAGAAGAAAATTTTTTTTAGGAATGTAGATGGATATGATAATCATTGAAGAAACAAAGATGAAATTATGTCAGCAGGAAATTTGGCTGGTAATTGGGATTTATGGTGGTTTGAGTAAATATGGGATTGAAAATTAAATATCAAAGTTTCTGAGATTGTTAGGGATTGATTTATTCTTATTTAAGTATGTTGGTTTTTTTGTGAGGTTGATTGATTTTTCGTGAGGTTGATTGATGTTTGGGATTTATGGTGGTTTGAGTAAGGACAATGTTTGTATGTATGTTTTTGGATGGTTGAGAAAGTGTTGTTCTAGCTCATGTGAAGTTTTGTATAAACTGTAAAGTTTTCAAAGGATGGGATGTTATGGACTTACGGATGTTTCTAGAGTTGTGCAAGACTTTGAATCTCATTATGAGAGGTTTTCTTTGAAAGCCTTATTTTGATTATGATTTGTGTTCTCTGTTCTTGTTCAAAAAGATGGCAGGATTAGTAAGATGTAGTTAGGTGGGTAAAAAGAGAATGTTGTTCGTTTAATATACTTCATTGTATAAAGATTAAAGAGAGGTGGTGGGCTGCGTTAGAAGCTCAGGTTGAACTGTTGAGTGTGAAACTATTATTTATTGGAATTCTAATTTAGTTGCAGCTTTTCTTATCAAAGTGTGTGGATTGTTCTGAAATTTTCATGTGTGGGTGATAAGATGAAATTGTTTTGTAATTTTTTGGATAATTTTCATACGTATTTTCTGACCTTCGGTATACAGGGATTGAACTGCTGTAAAACTCTATTATCTAATGAAATTGATATTATGGTTGAAAAAAAAATGAAAATGACTATAATTAAGCTACGTCAAAATTCATGATAACTGTCATGAATATAGTTAATAAGATGAAAACTTCAGGAGATATATTAAAGAAGAAATGTTTTATAATTGGTATTTACCGTTTACCTAACAAGTTGCTTGCAACAGAGTCACAGACGACCGAGGCTGCAAGAGTTCGATTTTCTGGTGAGAGTAGATATGCTGGTGTAGTCATGTTATAAAGGTAGTGAGTCATATCCTTATGGCCCGAAATACATCAGGTATTAAGTGGAATACAACCTCTCCTCTCTGGAATAGTAAGTAATTCCTTGTTCTTTCTGATCAATCTTTCGGCAATCTTGGTGTGTCCGGTTATGGCGGCATAATGAAGAGCTGTGTTACCATATTCATCTTGCACTTTCACGTCTTCTTCCGACATGTGGCACAGCAATTTATCAATAATTTCCGGTTTACCAAGCCTGACTGCGAAAGCAAGCGGGTAGAAATCCGGGCCAGCACGCTTGCTTAATTGCGGGTTCGCCCTCAAGAGAAGTTTTGTGGTTTCCAAGTCACTTCTGTAAATACACTTGAGGAAGTCCACAGCATGAGGGCGTTCAACAACCTCGGCCACTGTCACCAATTATAATATAGAAGATGAATCATACATCCTGTTATTTTGGTTAAAATATCTTATTAATATACCGAATTATCATATGAATATGTTTGGTTAATTAATATGAGAATAATATAATAATATTTTGGACATTTTTGTTATTGTCCTTTTTTTGTGAAAAAAATATATGTTTTCCTAAGAATTTGAAATCATTTTATCCATATTTAGATGATTAGGGTTCATGTCTTTGTTTTTTTAAATACTATATAAGATAATTATAAATATGTGTATTTGTGTATATCTATTTATGTACTTAGAAGGATCCTTATTCTTTTCTTTTCTGTATCTGTATACTTGATTTGCTTGTCTTGGATTTTTAGTTACATTATTAATAACAATAAAATTTAGTGTAGTGAACCATCAAAATTTCTTTACGATGAAATTATCATTATGACATAATTATCGTTATGGCAAAATCATCACTACATTTAAAGAATTTTTTTCAAAATATAGAAAAAAATAAAGTTCTTATGACAAAATTATCATTAGATTTAAAGAGAAAATTTTACATAATTATCTGAGTTTAATTTTGGAAAGAAATGGTAAAATAGAAGTAGATGTTGTTGTAATTGCACCTTATAATTCAAGGGCAGTTTACAATAATAAATTTGTGTATGCAATATTATTGCCAAAAAAAAAGGATCATATATATTATACTCATGTTTGATACATAAGATGAAAATAGGATAAGATAATATGAGATTATAGATGAGATAAGATTAGATTATATTATCCTATGCTATGTTTGGTGTGTACAATGATTTAGAATAAGATAGGATGAGTTTTGATTTTTTCATCAGATGTACTATTTAAAATTAAAAGTAGTATAAAATGATTTTTTAGAATTTTTTTAAAGTAAAATAATTATAATTTTTTTGTTAAAAATATAAATAAAAAATTAAAATATTATTTATAATATTATAATTAATAGTCAAAGTTATTAATTGATTTTTTTAATAAAAATTACTTTTAAAAAATTTATATTAGGTTTTCGAAAAAAATTATTTTGTTAAAAAATGAATTTTTATTAAAAAATTCTTTATTTTTTCACTTTTTTTAATTTTCTTTCCTTTTCCTTTTTATTTCTTTAATATGATTTAAAACTAAAAAAATTTTTTATTGTAAATTAAATATATTTATTTTAGAAAATTAAGTTTTTCTAGGAAATAAGTTTATTTCTTTAATTACATTAATTTTTTCAAAAGATAATTCTTAAATATTTTATTTTTATGTTTTCTTTATCTTCTTTCGTTTTTTTTTTGGTCAATCAGAAGGATATATAGAAAACAAAAAAACAAAAGAAAAAATACAAGTTAAATTTTATAATTCAAATTTTATAAATCAACAAAATTTATAATTTTTAATAATTTTATGGTTGATAATTATATTTTTTGATAGGAAAAAAGAAAAAAATAAGAAAAAATAAAAATTTAAATGTAAGAAAAAACTACTTAAAAAATTTATTTTATAATAATTTTTATGATTTAGAATTTATTTTCTAAAAAATTGTTTAAAAATTTTAATTATTTCAAAAAATAATTTAAAAAAAATGTGTTCAAGAAAAATATTATTTTATCAAATTTACAGTTTTCTTGAATCAAAAACAAGAAGAAAAATAGAAAGAAAAAGAAGTAAAAAAAATGAAAAAGAAAGAAAAAAATTGGATTAATTAATTAAACAAAGATCTTTTTTATTTTATTAAATGTTTTAAGTTAATTTTAAATATAAATTTTAAGGATGAAATAAATAAAATATGAGTATTTATTTATAATCTCTTGGGATTAGAAATAATCCTTACATTTTGAAGAGGATTAAATCATCCTATGTTAAGAGGATGACTAATCCTTTTTGCATTACCATCTTCTTTTTAATGTATGTACTAAATATAAGATAGGATGATTATCATCTTATCTTATCCATTATTCTATGCACTAAATATGACATGTTTTTTATTGTTAAAAGTGAAAATAAATTTTAAATACAGAAAAAAAAGAGTATAAAGTACTAAAAAAAGACATTCTAAAAAGGGAAGATGACGCTTGAAATGGGAGAAATCGATAACTATTATTACACTGTATTGCTTAAAAATTTTGCTTAAATTTGAACTTTTTTTTATATTTGCTTAAATTTTTTTATAAACACATTATAATTTAAATTGATTTTTATCAAAAGGTGTTATTATAAATAATAATTTATGGATTAATATCCTGTACACTGTTAGTGAAGTTTTTCTATTTCACAAGCGATGTTAAGATAACTATCCATAATTTATTTGTAAATAATATTAATAAAATGATAATTATCGCATACACCGTCAGTGGAGTTTTTTTTATTCTATAAGCGAGATTAAGATGATGATATATATTCTATTTCATTTATTTTTTATTTTCTTAATATTTTTAGAAAACATGTCATTATCTTAACACCACTTTTCGAGTAAAAAAACTTTAGGGTTTATGATATATTAATCCTTAATAAATATAAATAGATATAATTTTTATTAAGGATTAATATCCCATACACCATGAAATTTTTTTACTCGACAAGCAATATGAGGATGATAACATATGTCCTTCAAAAATATTAAGAAAATAAAAAATAAATAAAATAAGACATATCATCATTCTAACCCTGCTTGTGGAGTTATAAAAACTCTACTAATTGTATATTGATATTAATCCTTTTGTTAATTCTAGCTTTATTGGCATGTAGATTAAGAAACATACTGACTTGAGAGGTTTTTTTTAAGGACTAATATTACATACACCATTAGTGGAGTTTTTAACTCCAGAAGCGAGGTTAGAATAATGACACATGTCCTTTAAAAATATTAAAAAATAAATAAAATAAGACATGTGTCATCATCCTAATTCTGCTTGTAATGTAAAAAAACTCCACTGATAATGTATGTGATTGTGACGTCCCCGCCACTACATCTTATAACCTGACTTTTTCCTTATTATCTTATACGACTTGATTCGATTTGGTTCATCAATGTCATTCATTCTTCTTCTTAAGCTAAATATCTAATAGCTCAATATCAATAATTTACTATCCATAAACAGAATAATGATATGTATATACCATTTCATTCCACAGGATCTTACACATCGTTCTTAACTTAAATCCCCCGTTATCTCTTATACATAATCGCTACATGTACTGTACTATAGCTAAATTACAATTTAATTTTACATAAGTACATAAGTATACCTTCTATGCTAACTGGGAAGCGTATCACAAAGGTACACTTTGATCTCTCAAAAGCAAGCTCTTCTATTCGGAGCGAGATTCACTTCAGGTAATCTGTAGGAAAAATGGTCGTAAAAGGGTGAGTTTACGCTCAGTAAGAAAAATATGTAAAAGAGCGTACTATGCCTCTATATGCATTTTTCCTACTTAGCTCTATAATGTCATGTAAATCATTATAAAGCATGCATACATCGTATACTTCTTTCATACATTGTTTGCAACCATGCATATTTCTTTCAAATGGTGTAGGCAAACATACTTTATATGCTTTTATAAAATAGCATATTTCATTTACTTCTTTAAAGCATGCATCGTCTTCTTACTTCAAAACATGCATCATACTTCTTTCAAAACATACATCTTATACTTTAAATTAGATGGAGACTATGTACATTTATTCAAGCGATTGCATCATCATATAAATCATTTATACCCATTTATATGATTCTAATCATGCATTAGTACAGTGGTGCACCATGTAATGGTCAGGGATTCTCTCTTACCTTTAGTAATCCACAATGAACACTAGTTCGGTGTCATCCGTGGTATTGAGGACCGGACTAGGGTTCCTCGCTCAACATAAATAATACTGAGGACTTGATCAGAGTCTCTCAACCATCAGGGATGCATGATCATAATATAGTCCATAATCTCAAAACATTTATCATATACTTCTTCAGAAAACACTTTCTTTTTAAAATTTCATTTATCGAAATTATTTCTTTTTAAAATTTTGATATTTTTCATTTCTGAAAACTCATGAGGGCAGTCGACTGGTTTTCAAACAGAATGCTTCTTAAGCAGTCGACTGGTCATATAACAGTCGACTGTTTTTGAAACAGAATGCTTCTGGAAAATTAGCAGTCGACTGGTCTTATAGGCAGTCGGCTAGTTTTGAAACAGAATGCTTTTCTTGTAGAAGCAGTCGACTATCCCTTATAGCAGTCGATTGGTTTGAAACAGAACGCTTACTAGGTAAATAGCTGTCGACTGGCTTACATAGCTGTCGGTTGGTTTTTCTCGATTTTCGAAAAACTACGCTTTGGTTGTCTCTAGGTAGTCGGCTGCTACTTAAGGCAGTCGGCTGCTCCTAGCCTAATTGGTAATAGGAGTAGAAACCAATATGCATCTTTTCCTGCACAAAACAACTAGTGCTTCTCTCCAAATCACATGAAAGCATATTAAAACATACGGACATAGCCGCCTTACGTCCGTTACATAAATTTCTTACCTTGATTACTTCGAGAACACGAAATCACTTGGCTTGTCAACCCTAGCTTTTTCATTTCTTCAAATCTGTACACATCATACAATTCAAACCTTTAAATAATCATCATACATATGCTATACCAACTCAGTACAACTCCATACCATGGACGAAATTGAAAGATCATCTTCTTCTCTTACCTTTGCTAGTGACCAAAATCTCAAACTTTGAGATCTCCTCCTATACTTGGATTCAATCTACCAAACTTCGGATATAGCCTAGTCTAACGACAAGGATCGATTTTCATTTAACGAACTTAATGAACCGATGGAAGAGTGAGGTGGTTTGTCAAGGTAGCAAAATGGAAAACTTGGAAGCTTGGAGAGGGAACGAGAATGAAGAGCTGGAAAGGAAGCTGCCGTGGGGGTGATGGGAAGAGATGATGAGTCATGGCTTCATTAATTGCATGCTTTATCTCTTCATCCATCTCAGCTTTTGACCCCCTTTTAATTCAAGACCCTTTGACCATAAAATTAAATTGATCTTGTCTCTTCCATATGACTCATAGCTTTAATTACCAATCAAAATTCTGATTTTAATTCCTTCATACTTCAATTATTTTCCTGACATCAAATAAATTATTTAACTACTTGACTTTCAGTTCTCTTTATTTATTACATGTTCCACACATCATTCATACATCATTTACACCTCAAACTTCACATTCACATCATTATTTCATATTGTAATGCTTTACAAACATAGAGGAATTACATGGAAATTGAGGGATTTCACAGTGATAATTATCCTACTTTTAATATATATATATATATATATATATATATATATATATATATATATATATATAACCTTTATGATTGAACTATTTTTTTATTACACATTTTCTTATCTTATTTTATCCCCTAAAATCAATACTGTTAATTTTAGTAGTCAATCAAAGTATAGTGTTATTCAAATATTTTTGTCAACAACTTATGCTTTATTTAAAACATTTAAGAGTTTATACTTCCTCAACATATTAAAAAAAACCGAGTAATGAGCTAGAAAAACATGTTTGTTAATGAGAATACCAATCAATGAATCTTGTAGGCATTTTAAAAAAAATAAAAGAATGCATTAGAATACCACAAAAAGCTTGGGAGAACCACTTTACTAAATAAAAATTAAAAACTGTAGTGGATTGTAATTGGTCAAAGGCTCGTTTTGTTTTGAGATAAAATAAATTTGGGAGAATTACACGAGTGGGGTGGAATGAAAACAATTTAATTTCCGCTGGCTTTACAAAATCGATTTAATACAAATACTAACATATATAAAGTTATATATTTAAGTTGCAATGAGATATATTTATCATCGAGACACAAATGCCCTTAGTTACTCACATTCCTCTTCAGCCAAGCCTTCAAATCAGGCTCGTTACTAATATCTTGGTAAAGTTTCTCCCACAACGACGTCCCACAGATCTCGAACCCACAAGTAGCCTGTGTGCAAGCTCTCCAGTTTGCGTAGTTCTCTTGTCCTTTAAGAGCCTCACCAACAATTGCAATCGAACAAATGTTATGGGCGTCCATCTTTCAATTTCAAACAATTGAAAAAATAAATGGCTGAATTGAAGTGAATAATTTAACAAAACTAATTACAAACATCCAAATTACAAGTTCGCCAAGCACACATAAAAATTGAATTTCTTTTTATTCCTGACATTTGGTATGTGAAATTCATAAAATGGCTAAAATAAAAATACTCGACTTACGGGGATATATAAATACGAGAGTTGCTACTCTTCCGATTGCAGTTGTCAATTAACACTCGATAACTGTTGTTGCTTAGTTGATTAGATGAATGCACATTATTATTTACAATTGAATGAATTGCAGAATATTATTGAATGAATTTTTTTTTTTAATTTACTACTTTGTACTACTTTATGGTTTTGTTGTGTGAGTGAACCCGCAGCGTCCACTTTCTAACCTATTCACCTGTAACACCACATTAATATATTAATATAAAATGTAAATGCTACTAGATATTGAAAAGCCAACAACTTTTTTGTAAAATTTTTTTTTAAAAAAAGCCCACAACTTTAGCTATATTTAATTTTAAACAGCTGTATGATGTTGAATTTTAAATTTTATTAATAATTAAGATTCGATTCTTTCAAAATTTCAAATATATAAAACATGTGTCATTATCCTAACTTCATTTGTAGAATCAAAAAACTCTATTAACTATATATAAGATAATTATTCAATATATTAACAAATTAAGAATTAATATATTAATACACAAACTTTCACTAAAGACTTCGCAAAGACTTGTCAAATGTTAAATTTCATACACACTCTAAAATTTCTCCTTAAGATTTTTATGATTTTTCATATACATAAGAAAAATGTAATTTTAATTAATAGCATGATTTATATTTAAACTTTAATATAAAATAAATCATATGAAATCAAGCTAAATATTTAAAAAGTTGAAAAAAACTCAAATATGCCTCACTACAAGATAATTGACTTTTACCGGCACTTATAAATGCCGGTAAAAGATATATCAACCGTCAGTAAAAACCTTACCGGCGGTTTGTTGACCGCCGGTTAATCGCCGGCTAGGTGAATGCCGGTAAAGGTTTACCGGCGGTCATGTACTCCGATGCCGGTACAAGTTTTGCAAATTTCAGCATAACTTTTCCCGGCGCTTTTAAATGCCGTTATAAGTAAAAAGTTTTTACCGGCACTTTAAAGTGCTGGTAAAAGTCCTATTTAAAATTTTTATATTTATTGAATTTTAATTTAAATTTAAAAGTTTTTACCAGCACTTTAAAGTGCCGGTAAAAGTCCTGTTTAAAATTTTAAATTTTTATATTTATTGAATTTTTGTTAAAATCTCAAATGGTAACCTTTTTCATATCATTTTTGTATTATATTTTCATATTGTATCTAGTATCTACAATTACCAAATATCGGAACTTAACAAAATAACAAATTAATGAGAAATTACCTTCCCACAATTCTTATAAAGTTTTCCTTTTGAAAGGGCAAAATAGAAATTCTCAAGGCTTATCATTATATCAAGAAATCATAAAACATAGCCTTACAAGTTCCGTGCAAAATGTAAATTACAGAATAATTCCTTTACATCACATAAAACAAAAGAGAAGTAACAATGATATGTATAGAACATAAAATGATTAATGAATGAACCAAATTTCTTCATGATTGCTGGATTGATCATAGTTCTCATACCTATCCTTTGACGAGAACCAACCAGAGTATTGAGCCGTTGAACTGCAATCAATGAGAGTTCAAGCACTGACTCAACAATTGATGAATAAGGGATCTCAGTAGTAAGTTAATCTTCGCTTACCTAAGAGAATATCATATCCAGGCATATGATGTGTGTTTCTAAGGCCAAAAGTTTTCAAGTAAGAAAATGATCGATCATATGTTGGATGACATCTGCACCTTCTATATGCATAACTTCATCTTTAACCTGCAAAATGTGCGTAATGAGAACTTGCTCCTTCAAAAAGAAATAACGTTTTCGACCATGTAAATGATCTCATGCACAATATAAATAGACTTTAGATAACAGAGAACGAAGAGAGAGACCTGTATGACACTGTGAGCTGCAAATCTCTATCTACTGGTGTGAAAACTAACATCAATTTTTTCCCATGAAACTCGGGATAGGCCTCTCACCAGTTCCTCTGCACAACATCATCCAATTAAGGAGTTGTAAAATTTCAAAACCACTAAAGGAAAGTAATATAAGGTTCTTAGGGGAGAAATCAGGCAAGTAAGAACAATATCTCGTCGGAAATTCATTAGCAACAGAAGAAAAAAACTATTTAGATGCAATGGTAATTAAATTCATAAATAAAGCAAGGAATTTGAAAATAATTAATGTTTTAAAGCAATGACCTAATGTTTTTCTTCTAAGGTATGATAAGCTGAGTTAAAAGTCATGCACCTCAACAGCTTTCAAGTATTATGTTGTTGATTGTTTTGAAGGTTTTACCCCAAAAGTTCTTGTCGGAGAGCAGAGGTGTCAGCATTAGAGGAGAGAACAGAAAATTTCAAATTGTAATTATTTAAATATGACATGCATTCTACATGCAACTAAATCAGAAAATGCATGTCTGCATGTATTTACATCCCTGATGTGAGCACATGGCAGCTGACCAACGTCACCCACAGCATTGTGCATTACTAGAGTTTCTGTTAATCGGGTGTTACCTTCAATCTGAATATCAGTGTGTTCTGCTCCCTCTTTTACAGGAAGTTTATCTGCAATTTCAGTGCTATATCCTTCCAAAACAGTACCATTGTCTGATGCAATATCAATCCTCTTTTCTTTCAGAACATTATCATTTTCGGATGCAAGATCAATCCTCTTTTCTTTCAGAACATTATCATTTTCAGATGCAAGATCACTCCTCTTTCCTTCCAAAACAATATCATCTCCTTTCCAATCTAATTTCTCAGTCTGCACAGAAGATAAACTGCATTTAATTCTCAATCCTCTTTTCATAGCTTAATACATTTAGCAGAGGCATTTTACATATCAGATGTCAACAAGCTGTTTAATGAAAATTAGGATATAGCCGCAGAATGCAAACTTAAAAGGACTCACAATTAGTTTAGCAGCTGTCGCCTTGCTCACTGCCTTTTCCGTTTTTGTTGGACTCTTTCTCCGAACATTGGGACCATGGACTGTAGTTTCTGGTGTGCGCTTATGGTTGGAGTTTGCAGTAGTGTTTCGCTGGTTGGAGTTAACATACTCAGCTTATCATATATAAACTGCACCAATGAATTACTACAATTTCAGTCATTTTAAGAAGCAATTTCTGTCATATATAAAATGCACCAATGAATTTACTACAATTCACGCCACCAGCTGCAACTAGAAGTACGCATACATACCTATGTATGTATGCGATTGTGTTTGCAACTAGAAGCACGCAAACATACCTATTTCAGGCATTTAAGGCTGAACTCTTAAATGCCTTTGCTCAAGACGCTTGTGTTTGCATTTCTGAGTGCTTCACCCACCACTGCAGCTGACAGCAACAGGAGTCGGCCAGCTGATTTGCGACAAATCCAGAACTTGGAATATTAGGAGAAATACCCTTGTGAAGTCCTTTATCAGAGTTTTCTAGACGGTAAGTTTACAGCAGTTGAAGAGCAGAGGAAGGTCAAAAGCAAATTCAGACTTGAGCCGGCTTCCCAATGTGGAAGAATAAAAGATTATTCGTCAGAAATAATTTAAAAGAATAAAAGATTATGTTGGGAGGAGAGGTCTAAGAGGCATTTACACAAACACTTAGCATGCAAACTGTTTTAAGCTTCTAACAAACAACTAAAACAAGCTCCATCAGCCACCAAATTCACAACCTTTTCAACTCAATCACACACACATTTCCATCATCAACATCTCATCAAAACAAACTCACAACAACCAATCTCAAGTTTCAAGAATATCCACACAACAATCATCTAACATAACTCATCTTCAAACATGTTAAACAACACCAATATCACAATATTTTCACTTCCAAATGCATCAAAATATATTCATATAGGTAGAGTAAAAGAATGCTTACAAGAAAGTTTGCACCTTTTTTTTCATACCAAGCAAAAGAAAGCCCTTGTTCTTAACTCACGTTTTTTTGCTCTTTTTTTTTCTCTACAATTACTGCACTGTTGTATTCTGTTTTTGTACATTTTCAGATCATAAATTTTTGTCTTTTTGTTCTATTTTACTATGGGCTTTAATACACTACACAAAAGTCTTAACATTATGGGCTACAAAATAAAAACTTACCCAATGTAATTGGGTTTACAACCCAACATCCCCCCTTAAACCCAATTACCACTTCTCATTCCCAACATCAACTTCATTCTCTTAAACACATTAATCTTCAATGGCTTGGTAAAAATATCCGCAACTTGATCTTGAGACTTGCAATGCACCAACTCAACTTCTTTCTTCTCCACATGCCCTCGGATAAAGTGATAGCGAGTTTCAATATGCTTGCTCCTATCATGAAACACCGGATTCTTGGCTAAAGCAATAGCCGAGCGATTGTCAACAAAAATCTCCGTAGGACCTTCTTGCACAAACCCCAAATAGCTCAACACATTTCTCAACCAAATAGCATGACAAACAGTAGAATTTGCAGCCACATACTCAGCTTCACAAGTTGATAAAGTCACAATTGGTTGCTTCTTGGAAGACCAAGTAAATGCACAATCACCAACAAAGAAAGCAAAACCGGAAGTGCTCTTCCTTTCATCCAAATCTCTACCCCAATCACTATCCGAATAACCAACAAGTTTCACATTATTGGAATAAGAGTAGAACAAGCCATCATTGATAGTTCCTTTGACATACCTTAGAATCCTTTTTCCCGCACTAAGGTGTGATTGATCCGGTTCCTCCATGTATCTACTAATCAAACCAACTCCATAAAGAATGTCGGGTCTAGTGCAAGTAAGATAGCGTAAACTTCCAACTAGACTCTTGAAGTATGTAGGATCCACATTGCCACCACCGGAACTCTTCCTCAACTCCAAGCCACAATCAAGAGGGGTGTTCACTGCATTACAAGACTCCATTTTGAATCTTTTAAGAACCTCCTTTGCATATGCACTTTGAGAGATAAAGATTCCATCATCCTTTTGCACTACCTCAATACCAAGAAAGTGTGCCATCAAGCCAATGTCTGTCATCTCAAACTCTTGAATCATACTTTTCTTAAATTCATCAAACATAGTTGTATTGTTTCCGGTGAAGATCAAATCATCAACATAAAGACACACAAATAGCACATCTCCACAAGTGGTCTTCTTAACATACAAGGCATGTTCATAAGGACACTTCTCAAAGCCATTATCATGGAAATACTTATCAATTCTAGCATTCCATGCTCGTGGCGCTTGCTTGAGCCCATAAAGAGCTTTTCTCAACTTGTACACCTTGCTTTCATTACCCGGTTTCACATACCCCAAGGGTTGTTCCACATATATCTCCTCTTCAAGAAAACCATTCAAAAATGCGGACTTGACATCCAATTGATAGAGTCTCCAACCATTTTGGGCAACCAAGGAAATCACCAATCTAATGGTTTCTAACCGAGCAACCGGAGCAAACACTTCACCATAATCAATACCGGGTTTTTGCTTGTACCCTTTTACAACCAATCTCGCCTTGCATCTTTGAACTTCTCCCTTTTCATTCTTCTTAGTCTTGTACACCCATTTCACACCAATGGCCTTTTTACCCTCCGGTAAGGTTGTTAAAGACCAAGTATCATTCTTCTCAATTGCCTTCATTTCTTCATCCATGGCTTTCTTCCATTTCTCTTCTTGAATAGCTTCCTCAAAACAAAGAGGATCACAATCCATATAGAAACAATAAAGATTAATATCTTCAATGCTTTCGGTGGCTTCATACACTTCCCTCAAACTTTTAGTTTTACGAGGCCTTTCAATAGAGCTATCTCTAGATGATGAAGAGGATGATGGAGATGATGTTGAGTGAGAAGTGTGGAGAGGTGTTTGTGGCACTACATCTTGGACCACTCTAGGTTCTTCTTCTTCTTCTTGCTCAAGTTGTAATTCCACAACACTAACTTCATCAAGATTCCAATCCCATGAACCATTCTCTTCAAAGATCACATCTCTACTCATAAAAACTCTCTTGGAGAATGGATTATACAACTTGTAACCCATGGCCGGTGCTCCATAGCCAAGAAAGACACATTTCTCCCCTTTGTCATCAAGCTTTGTTCTTCTAGCTTCCGGAATTTTAGCGTAAGCAACACACCCAAATACTTTGAGATGACCCACACTTGGTTTTAAACCACTCCAAGCTTCCTCCGGGGTCTTCAAATAAACACTCTTAGTAGGGCACCGATTCAACAAGTACACAGCGCAAGCCACTGCTTCTGCCCAAAACTCTCTCGGCATCTTCTTACCTTTCATCATACTCCTTGCCATGTCCAAGATTGTCCGATTCTTCCTTTCGGCAACACCATTAAGTTGTGGAGTGTAGGATGGAGTGACTTGGTGCATAATCCCATAGGCCTTGCATAAGTGTTGGAATTGATCCGAAGTGTACTCTCCACCTTGATCGGACCTTAGAATCTTCAAGTAATAGCCACTTTGATTCTCCACAAATGCTTTGAACTCTTTGAATGTTTCTAGCAAATCGGACTTCCTCTTCAAAAAATACACCCAAGTCTTTCGACTAAAGTCATCAATGAAAGTCACAAAGTATCTATTCTTTCCATTCGACATTGGTTTCAAAGCACCACAAATGTCGGTATGCATAAGCTCCAAAGGTCTAGATGCTCTCCACCTACCCTCTTTGGCAAAACTTAGCCTATGTTGTTTTCCAAGAATGCACCCTTCACAAATTTGATTAGGATGATTAATATGAGGCAACCCCTTCACCATATGTTTGCTTCCTAAAGCTCTCAAGCCATCAAAGTTAAGATGCCCAAACCTCAAGTGCCACAACCAAGACTCATCTTGCATAATAGAACTCAAACAATGAACTTCATCATATTGCAAATTCAAACGAAACATTCTATTTGACATCTTCACAAAAGTAATCAACTTCCCATTCCTATCCTTTATAGTAAGAAGACTATTCTCCATATGTATCACATACCCTTTCTCCAAAAGTTGCCCCAAACTCAAAATGTTCTTTTTTAAAGAAGGAATGTAATAAACATCGGAAATAAAATTATGAGAACCATTTTTGAGCTTGATAAGAATGTTACCTTTGCCTTCCACTCGAACTTTGGAATCATCTCCAAAAGTGACATTGCCTTTCATTGCTTCATTCAACTCAACAAAGACTTTTTTGTTCCCCGTCATGTGGTTGCTAGCCGCATTATCAAGATACCAAGTGTTGCTTTCATGCATAATAGTCCCATTAGAAGTGAACAATAAAGTAGAGTCCACCTCACCATAGTCTTTCTCGACATAGTTAGCTTGCTCATTGACTTCACCACCTTGCTTTCCCCAACATTCATTGCTATAATGCCCATATTTATGACAATTATAGCATTGAACATTTCTTTTGTCATAACCTTGCCGGTTTGGCAAGTTGTTGAAGTTGCCATCATTTCTACCTCTTCCTCTTCCTCTTGGAGCATGCCATGATTGATGTCTTCCGCCTCTTGTTCTACCTCCTCTACCTCTACTTACAAAGCCTCTTCCTTGGTCATCATAACCTCTACCCCCAACTTCATAATGACGACCTCGAATTGTATTACTTCTCCCACGGCCTCTAGAGACTCTACCTCTTCCTCTTTGAGCACCTCGAATACTAACTTCCTTTCTATCTTCATCCAAAACAAGCTTAGTGTGAAGAGCTTGGTCAATGGAGCTAGTCACCTTCTTACTCAATCTTTGTTCATGCACTTGCAATGTTCCCATCAATTGATCAACCGTCATATCATCCAAGTCCTTCGCTTCTTCAACAATCACCGCTATTTGCTCAAATTTTGGAGTCAACGATCGAAGAATCTTTTCCATAACCGTAACATCACTAAGCTTCTCACCATTCCTCCTCATCTCATTCACAATAGTTAACACTCTTCCAAAGTACTCCGAAATGGTCTCATTTTCATTCATAGAGATGGCATCAAACTCACCCCTTAGCACTTGTAGGCGAATCTTCACTACCTTGTCAATTCCTCTATGTGAATTCTTGAGGATATCCCATGACTTCTTAGAAGTTGAAACCATAGAAATCTTCTCAAAATTTGACTCATCAATTGCTTGGTACAATGCAAACAAAGCCTTCTTATCTTTCTTTCTTAACTCCTTAAGAGTGGCCTTTTGAGTTTCCGTTAGTTTTTCCTCCTCTTCTTCACTAGGTTCTTCAAACCCCTTGTGAACAATCTCCCATAAGTCTTGAGACTCCAACAACACTTTCATTTGTATACTCCAATTATCAAAATTATTTTTACCTAACTTAGGAATTTGTGGTTGCACAAAAGTGTTAGCCATCACTATGCCAACTTCACCAACACCCACAACAAATCACCACACTAATAAAAAAACACCAAATGAAAGACCTAAGTTAAGTAAAATCCACCAAGAAATCAACACAAATAGACCTAAAGCTCTGATGCCACTTTTGTTGGGAGGAGAGGTCTAAGAGGCATTTACACAAACACTTAGCATGCAAACTGTTTTAAGCTTCTAACAAACAACTAAAACAAGCTCCATCAGCCACCAAATTCACAACCTTTTCAACTCAATCACACACACATTTCCATCATCAACATCTCATCAAAACAAACTCACAACAACCAATCTCAAGTTTCAAGAATATCCACACAACAATCATCTAACATAACTCATCTTCAAACATGTTAAACAACACCAATATCACAATATTTTCACTTCCAAATGCATCAAAATATATTCATATAGGTAGAGTAAAAGAATGCTTACAAGAAAGTTTGCACCTTTTTTTTCATACCAAGCAAAAGAAAGCCCTTGTTCTTAACTCACGTTTTTTTGCTTTTTTTTTTCTCTACAATTACTGCACTGTTGTATTCTGTTTTTGTACATTTTCAGATCATAAATTTTTGTCTTTTTGTTCTATTTTACTATGGGCTTTAATACACTACACAAAAGTCTTAACATTATGGGCTACAAAATAAAAACTTACCCAATGTGATTGGGTTTACAACCCAACAGATTATTCATCAGAAACCAGTTCATTATCTGCAACAGGAATAATTTAAAAGAAAAAAGTGAAACTCACACATTGATCACAAAGCTTCCCAATCACCATCCTTTCCACAGTCTTTCCGATTTCAAATCCTTACAATCTTATTGAAGCAGATCTTAAAGGACGAAACATCAAATTCAATATCGAAAACAATGCACAGAAAATCAATAACTCAAGCAAGCATCAAGCATTTACAAAACAAAGAGAAAATCCAAGAGTATTTTTATTATCACTCCTATTAATGTTATTTTCTCAACATTCAAAATCATAACAAAAGAATTATGTATTTTTTCGTAACTACTATATTTAATCACAATAAACTTGGGACAAAAGTTAAATCTCTGGAAATTAAAACAAAAAAAAATTATGTATCCACCGTAACAGAGAGAAGAGATGGCCTCTTCCAAAGTACTTGGCAGATATTTCCTTTATTCAGAATCCTCACCAAAACGAACCCGTAGACGCCAAAACCTTTCGAGCAATGAGAGAAAAACTTTAATTAGTAATCAACAACACACTTCCACATCCACCCCTCCAGTAAATGCAAAACTTTGCCGTTTTAACAGCTAAAAAAATTCAATAAAATATTCTTTACCTTCTGTTTGGTTGCCAAGAAAAAAGTAATCAATCACTTTTCTTTTGTCTCTCTACTCAACTGTGTACGAACAGTATGAATTTAAACTCTGTTAAGCAATGTTTTTAAGGAGACAACTACTTTATGAGGCAAACAAACAAAAACTAAAGAAGGAAAGCCCTAGAAATGCGGTGGAAATACCTTGATAGACAGCCATGGAGGATGGGAACTCTGGAAGCAACGATCACACATGAAAAAGAGTTCACCGGAGACCTGTCGAGGAACTCATAGTTTCTGGCAACGAGGAGATCGGAATCAACAGAATTTGGAAAACGGTTTTCTTTTTCTTTGGTAAAGAGAAAAGAAGCAAAACAAAAGTGAAAGCTTGAAAGGAAATTAGGAAAGTTAGGAAATCAGAAGAATTTTTTTTATCAAAAAAATTAGAGTTTTGACTTAGAAAAGTGCCATTAAATGCTTTACAATTATCGGCTTATAAACTTGTGCCGTTAAATACATATAATCAAAGGCACATTTTATAACTGTCACTATCAAGTGTCGGTAAAAAGCGTAGTTTTTTTGTAGTGCCTTGAAATGAATGATTGATTTATTTATGCATATTTAATATTTTAGTTTAAGAGTTTTCTTGCCTTGAATGTCAATATAGTATGTTTACTGTCCAAAGTACTAATACGCTTTGAATCTATATCAATAGACTTTATTTAAATATTGACGAGCCCAATGAGTGTATCAATGCCCCATCATTATCATGAAACAGAAGATTCATGCTTTGTACCAGTGTTGATACACTAGGATATAGTATCAATACACATTTGTTTAAATGTGCAGGAATTCTTCATGAAGTGTCGATACGCAGAAAGAATGCTTCAATAACCTAGAGTAGACCTAACAATCCTAAAAACGACACGATGACACAACACCTAAATGACACTAATATAAGACATAAAGGTGACACGGATTAAAATTAAGTAAAAATTGTATTGAATATAGTAAAACTTAAAAATAAGTTTTTGTGTTTTTCGTATCAACACAAATTTTGGCACAAAATTTTTATGTTTTACACAATTCTAACATGATTTTACATGACACGAATACGAATTAGAAACATGAATTGTCAAGTCTAACCTCGAGTTTGGCTACAAAAAACAGTCAAAAATTTGTGTCTACCAATGGGAATAAATTCAAAGATACTTCACCAATGGTTATGAACTCATGAGGGACTGTAAAAGGATAAAGCAAAATGATTTGCCACAAAGAGCTAAAATTCCATATCTTTTGTTATATTCTGTCATGCCATGATTACTAAAAATCGGAACTAACTTTTTCCATTGCACTCAGTCGATTGGACTATACTCAATGTCCTCACTCTGACAGTAAGCTAAAATCTACTTAGCTAAATCAATATCTAACTATTTCGATTGGTACCAGTGTAGTCACTTGCAGTATGTATTGTCACATACCAAATCTAGATATATATTACACTAATTCACCAAATTTCACACGCTTACGGTTGGGCTGTCTGCAGTATCTTCATTATCATACATATAAAATATATACAAGATAAATTTATTTATTTACATTATAAAATTATTCTTAGTTTACATCCCATCTATGTATTTACATATAGTAGTATTGTATCATTAAAGTCTGAATACATAAAAAAAATATGTATACATCAACGATAATATAAATCTGCCTGAGGGATACCATGTCAAAATCCTCTTGAGCGGAAGTAGAGGACTACTGGAAATAATCTAGAAGGAGGAGAAAAATGGGATGAGCTAATGCCCAATGAAATATATATATAACAAAACCGATACTATGCATCTATATATAAATAGTTTAAAACATGCATTTAGAATTTAGAAATAATGATTATAAAATTTCTTCGACACGAGTACACAGGAAAGGATTCTATAGTAGATTAAATAACTAGGTTGAGTATGGAAGAATGTTTTGGAGCACCTCACGTGTCTTGATATCCAATTCCACTATAGGGAGTTCGATAAAATTAAATCAATCACAAGATTTAATGACATTTGGCGGATAGTTTCAAAATTGCAATTTATAATTTAAACATAATTAAATTAATCTCAAAACATTCCGCAAACACATAAAATCCAATTCACTAAATTCATGTCCAACCACAATTTAAAAGTCACAACTTTCATCAAATCTGAATCGTAGAGACAAGCCATCGCCCAATAGACTTATGTAATAGGACATATGGCCATAGTCAGGATAAAGTCCTCAATGGTACTGATCAAGCACTATCCAGGACGCTGATGACGGAATCAAGGTCAATCAACCTACAAGTTAGTCACACGATCATACACTCATAAGACTTGTTTGTAGTAGTAATGCTTGTAGACACTAGAATTTATTTGGGGTTAATATTGAATTTGTTAAATTATTAGATTTATCAGATTTTTTAAATCAAATAATGAATTGAGTGATTTTATTTAATTTCAAAGTCTAAATTATATTCAATGTACAAATTATCTCAAATCTCCATTTTTTAAATTCAGATTTTTATTTTAATTTATTTTAATATTATTTAAATAAAAAACAAAAAATATAATAAAAATGCAAAAAATAATAAATAAATTTTAAAATAAAAATAATTAGGAATAGTTAGATTTTTTTTAATGATAAAGATAAAGAAAAAAGCAATAAAAAAAATCAAATTCATGATCAAATTATTCCAATCCAATTTTAAAATTTTGAAATCACAACTTTATTCGACCTTAATAAACACAACAATTATACGGAGAGAAGGGGGAGAACAAATTTCAAAAAACTGGAGGGAGTTCCGTTTTGAAAACCAAGCAAAAATTACATAAAAAAATTCTTCAGAAACTGCTACAAGAGGAAGCCAAAATTCAGAAGAATTGAAGAATTTTTTAGAGGGATTCGAACTAAGGAAATCAAGAAAAGTAGAGAACAAATTTCAAAAGAGGCAAAGGGAATTCGGTTTTCATTGAAGCAAGCAGGAACCACGGCAAGCAAGATGCTGAGAATTAGCAAACAGAAATAGTAGCTCCTTTCGGTCTTCTTGCTGACGACGGTCTCCACCTTTGAAGCTGTACCCAAGGTGAATTCCGGCGAAGGTAGTGACGCCATCAAGCTTCTCGGCGTTCAGGCAGTTTCACGGTGAAGAACTATAGCAGCAGTAATATCCACAGCATCAAACCTTGGGTATTTTCCATTCTAGTGGCGCCATCAAGCTTCTCGGCGTTCAGGCAGTTTCACGGTGAATAACTATAGCAGCAGTAATATCCACAGCATCAAACCTTGGGTATTTTTCATTTTAGTCCCTAACCTTTTAATTATTTCATTTTGATCTTTAATTTTTTAAAATGATTATGTTTAGTTTCCGTCAAATGATACTCTAAACATTGATGTGATGTTATCATAGGACTAACGCCTCCTCAACTATGCAAGGAGACCGCATGGATTTTATTTTCAATTGCTAGTGAAAATATGTGATAAAAGAATTGAATTTAAATTACTTCAAAATGTTAAGAACAAACAATTCAACAGTTATATATTGAACTGGAATCAAAAGAAGAAATTAGGGATCATAAATGGAATTTACATGAATAAATTAGTTACCAAGTAAATACATGTCAACTAGATCTATTTATGGGCGGGCTGCCAGTTAAAATTATGAAAATTAACTTGATTTTTTAACTGCAATAAATAAGGTCAACTTTTGACTTGTGAAATACACATTTTGAATTTTTAAACAAAGTTTTAAATAAAAACTTAAATATTCAATATATATATATATATATGTGTGTGTGCGCGTGTGTTTTACATTTGCACCTTTCCCTTCAATAATTCATAAATTTATAAGAAGATCATATTATTTTAAATTATTTTTTAGCTGGTTTAAATTTTCTATTGATTTTATTTGTTATTATTTTTAATTAACATATCTTTTATTTTATTTATTTTCTAATCCGTAAATTCTGATTTATTTAATAAGGTTTAGTATTTTATTTTTTATTTATTAAAAATATACAAAATATTTTAACATATTTTTTTAATATTCTACAGCATTTTTGCATAAAGTATACCAAATATATTATAACTTTTTACATAGTGCTTTTAGAACGTCTCTTCCTCAAACATAAAATTAAAATTAATGCTTTTCAAAAAAAAGTTTGCGAACCACATAATTTCATGCCATACTAAAAACTCTCACTGCATCCATAAAGAATAATAGAACATGAAATCCGCATCTACAAACACGATGCATCCCTCATTGAAAGCACTAAATTAAAGAATATAATTTTTTAAGTAAAATAAAATAAATTCATGTAATATATATTTATGCATATATATGTGTATATATATTTAAAAAATTGAAAATTTGTAAATATGAAATTAAGTTTGAAATGAAAAAAAAATATTTCATGTTTAAAGGTGTTCATTGGTAAGGCCGAATCAGGTTCAGATTGAAATCAAGTAGGATATTAAAGAATTTATAGTAGGTCTACGTCCAATCTCGCTTAATTTTCGAGCTTAAAATTTGTTCAATCCATTTTTACATACAATGAATAAGTCAAATCCATCTAAGTCCATTCAAATATTATTATTTTTTAAAATAAAAATAATACAATATAAAAATATAAGAAATACATAACAGTTAATAAGTATAACGCAATAATTTAAAATAAATTCTTCAAAGATTATAAAAAAAATGAAAATTTTAAACTAAAGTCTAAAAAATAATACAAGTTCAAAAAATTGTATAAAAACAATCAAGATCAATTAAAAAAATGAACTAGAATAAAAAATAGTAAAAAAATTATAATTATCAAGTAAGGTTGGGCCCGGTTTAGACTTGAAATGGTGAATCTAAACCCAACTCAAATTTTATCATACCTTAATTTTCAAGTCCAAGCCTATTGTCATAATGATTTTATTCTGAGACTCAATTGTTAGACGATTTTAAAAACAACAAAATAAAGTCGCCACCAATCATTTTTTGACTAGGTGTGATTGGCCACCTAAAAACTTTTCTTTTCAACAAAATCTTAAAATTTATTTAGTGTGTGTTAGATTTCAATCATCTCCTTGGAAATCACATTTTCTTGCTGTAAAAAAAGAATCTTTAGGTACCTAAAGGATACACCAATTTTAGGATTATGGTACCTTAGGGGTTCATCCTTTGCCCTACATGCATTTTTGAATGTAGATTTTGGTGGATGTCAAATAGATAGAAAGAGCACTTCCAGCACTTGCCAATTTTTAGAGAATACGTTTAACTCTTCGCTTTTAAAGAAACAAAATATTATAGCTCAATCCACAATCGAAGTTGACTATTTAGCAACTGGTAGTTTTTGTGCACAAGTTTTATGGATCAAGCAATAAATGAAGGACTTCATAATAGAAATAAAGAAAATTATCATTAAGTGTGACAACACTAGTGCCATAAATCTCAACAAAAATCTTATCAAACATTCTAGGACTAAGCATATAGAGATAAGACATCACTTTTATTGGAGATCAAGTGCTAAAAGGGGACATTATCCTTGAACACGTTAATACTAGGAGTGATAACGGATTGGATCTAATCGGATTTTAAGATTTTTTTTATTCAATTTGAACCTATTCGTATACTAAAAATCTGATTCGTATTTGATCCAATCATCCTTAAATATCCAGATATCTGATCTATATAAAACCGGATTGGATCGGATCGGATTCCGCAAGGTTTTTTTTTGAAAAATAATGAAATTCCTTTTGTTTTTTATAATTTCTTCCAGGCCATTGTGGATCAGATATTTTATTAGACCCAATGTCTCTACCCAGGTTGTTCGGTTTTATTTGTGTGTGTCAAAGTTGCTCTTTATTTCTCTCCCTTCTAATTACCCTTTGTTAATTCATATATCTCTGACCAAGGTGTTGCCGCTGTGCTGGCGATGGTTTATCCTCTTTTCATATATTTTTTTATTTATTTATTTTTAACATTTGGTTTTTGTATTTATGGTACTGTATCTATTTAGATAGAATAGATTTTTTTTTTGGTAATGGGACAACTAAAGGAAAACAAAACAATTAGGGTGAGCTAAAAGATATGTGGTGTTGGGCTGCAGCCTAAGCCATTGAGTTGACTTCTCTGTTGAGTGGATGCCAATTACTGTGAAAAGTCATAAGCAGATCCATTCCCAATTGGCGTAGATCCTCGAGTGCTGATTGGATACTCCAAGGAACTCGAACTCGACCACACATGATGTTTCTCCACTTGTTGTTGTTATCCCTGCATAAAATTTGGTTAGCATTATATTCCTTAAGCCGGAGAAGTACCTCTCTAAGAAGGTAGATTCGTGCTGCACATCTTGAAGGGGCCTCAATGCTTCTACACAGAACCACCGTCATGCCTTCATAATCTCGAAGAAGGGCACTAACTCCAAACGAGTCGTTGAGGCAAGATTTGCTAACACTTAGGAATATGCTCCATGGCTTGGAGGGAAAGTGATGCAAAGAATGTGTTCCTACAAAAACAGAATGATGGGAGCAAGAATTGGAATACGTTCGTTCCTCTCTATGGTCGAAGGCTTCCCAAATCCGAGACAAGTATGATCTATAATGTGCCAAGACAAATTGCGAATTCAGACTGTTGGTGTGAAAGATAACCTCATTTCTGTGCACCCATATTGCCCAAAGTATACTCACAAGACGACTATAAAAACCAAAGGCTTTATGCGTCCGAATGTCTTTTGATTCTAGAGTTTTCTTGATCCAAACTTTGAGTTTCTCAGGTCTTAGGAGCTCTTTTTTAGTGTTAAATCCAATACGAACCATATGGTTTTGGCAAAGGGGCATAAGAGGAAAAGGTGCTTTATGGTTTCTTCCTCTTGACTACAAAGTGGACAAGCATTAGTGATCCCTATATGTCTTTTCTGAAGCTCGTGGTGAACTGGGAGACAATCATTGCATATCTTCCACAAGAAAAGGATAATTTTGAAGGGGAGTTTTAAGGACCATAACACCTTCCATGGGAAGTTTTCCCTAACATTAGTGTTAGATGGGGTTGTGTTTTCACTCATGAGGACATTGTATGCTGACTTGACTGAATAATTTCCGTTGAAATTAGGACCCCAAACGATTTTGTCTTCCCCTCCGAAGACTGAGAAAAATCTATTGTGAAGGTCTCTACTGGTCTCAGGGAGGATGATATCGGTTCCAATATTGGTGTGCCATTTATTATACACATGGTCCATTAGAATTTTGATTGGTATGGAGTATTGGCTCTTATCACAGTGGCTTCTCTGGGTTCTAAGATGACCATCCCTAATGGTTGCTTGGTCACCACTCCGAATTTGAACATCCATGCCCTTTAGACAAACATTTATTCCAATTAAGATACTCTTCTAAATCCATAAGTTGCTTGGTTTTGGCTGAACTATGTCGAAAGCCACTTGCCTATAATATTTTTTGCTCAGTGCTATGGTGGTAAGGCTTTTTGGCTCAGTAAGGAATTGCCATGCTTGTTTGCCAAGAAGGGCGTCATTCATGATACTTGTCTTTCTTATACCAAGCCCCCCTATTGATTTAGGTCTGCAGAGATGGTCCCAATTTTTCAAATGTAGTTTCCTGTCTCCAACTCCATGACTTGACCAAAAACTTCGGATGATTTGATCTATCTTGTTGTTTATGTTGGTTGGAGCTTTAAAACAAGAGAGTACATAATTCGGAATGGAACTCAAGGTAGATTTTATCAGGGTTAGTTTACCACCTTGGCTTAGGCAATTGGATTTCCAGCTCGCTAATTTGCTGTGAATTTTGTCCACAAGTGGTTGAGAAAACATCTTCTTAGAACCAACCTTGCTAAAATCAATACCCAAATACTTACCCGGATTGTTGATAACCTTAACTCCCATTATGCCTCCAAACCATTTCTTATGCTTGGGCTTGTTTGTGGGGCTAAGGAATAGTTCTGATTTGCCTTTGTTGATAGATTGTCCTGAGATTACACAAAAGTCATTGATAGCAGTTTTGATTGATCTGCATGTATGAACATTAGCTCCAAAAAACAGAAGACTATCATTGGCAAACAAAAGATGGGGAAAAGACGGACCACCCTTACTGAGTGAGACCCCTTTGAATTTCCCTTCTCTTTCTGCCTTGTTAAGAATACAAGATAACACATTTTGGCAGATGATGAAGATATAAGGGGATAAAGGGTCTCCTTGTCGTAGTCCTCTTTTCGGGATGAAAGCTTTAGATAAGGCACCATTAATCAAGATTTGATATGACACAGTGTTGATGCATGCCATGATGAGTTGTACCCATTTGGGATTAAAACCCATTTTGATCAAGACTTCTTTGATAAAGTTCCAACTGATCCTGTCATAAGCTTTATGCATATCAAGTTTAAGTGCAGCTAGAATCCCTTTACCTCGATTCTTCCTCCGGATGGTATTGAAGATTTCCTCAGCGAGGATGATATTATCTGAAATATGTCGGCCTTGGATGAAAGCATTCTGATACGGCGAGATAATGTCATCCATGAGTGGTTTTAAACTGTTGACAATCGTTTTGGATATGATTTTGTAGGCCACGTTACACAGGCTAATTGGTCTAAAATTTGTTACCATACTGGGTGTTTTACATTTCGGTATCAAGGTGATTAAGGTTTTGTTGAGTTCCTTAAGCAAGTGTCTAGACTTAAAAAAAACCAGAGTTAAATCCGTAGTCAAAGGTCCAACAATATCCCAGAGCTGTTGGTAAAAGATCCCTGGCTTACCATCAATCCCGGGTGCTTTAAGTGCACCAATTTGGAATGTAGCAATTTTAATCTCCTCTGCCGTGAAAGGTTGATCCAAAATGTCAAGGTGGCATTTAGTTAATCTAGGCAGATCAATACCATTGCGGTAGGACTTGATTGTATCATTGCTTGGGGAATTAGTGTCAGAATAAGTGTCGATGAGATGTTTGTGGAAGGCTTCTGCAATTCGTTGCTCATCTTCTTCCCAAACTTTCCTACTGACCTGAATTTTAGAGATACGATTCCAGATCCTTCTTCTGGCTGCTGAGGTGTGAAAGAATTTTGTGTTCATGTCGCCTTGTAAGACCCAATTTAGCCTAGATTTCTGAAGCCAGTAGATTTGTTCCTGCTCAGCCAACCTTTCAAGTTCTATTCTAATGGCTTTTTCCTTCTAAAAATCAGAATGTGTAGACAGACTTTTTTGAGCCTCCATCAGATCCTTTTCTAGCTTGATCTTCCTCTCTTGTAAATTCCCAAACAAAGACTTATTCCATTCCTTAAGATTCTTTTAGGCTATTTTGAGTTTTTGCACCAGAGAAAAACTTGGAGATCCTTGAACCCGCGTGTCCCATGATGAGCTAACGGTTTCCCTGCACTGTGGATGTGTGAGCCACATGGCTTCAAATCTATATGGTCTCCTCCTAAAATGGTTTCTACCTTCAGTATTCAGAATCATTGGACCATGGTCAGAATATGCAATTGGGAGATTTGTGAGCACTGCCTTGTCATAAGCAATGAACCAAGGTTTGTTTGTGAAAGCTCTATCCAACCTTTCCCACACAATATCATTTTCATTCCTATTGTTTGTCCAAGTAAGATATTGACTAGATGGAGGGATCTCAACAAGGTTACATGCATTAAGACACTCTCTTAGCCATTGAGCCCTATTCAAGGAAGATGACTTAAGGGACAATTTATCTTGTGTTCTCAAAACTTGGTTAAAATCTCCTAAAACAATCTATTTGTCATGGGGTTGGACATTTCTAGCCAAATCTTGAAGCTAGTCCAAACCTGTTTCCTATATCTCAAGTCAGGATGACCATAAATGCAAGTAATCCAGAAGCTATTGTGACCCTCAACAACATAAGCAAATATGATATGTTCATCTTTATATAAGACAGAAACTTGAATACAAAAGTCCCAAAAAATGAGAAGCCCGCCACTTTTCCCAATATTAGAAACTCCATCCGAGTGAGTATACCCCCATTTTGCTACTAAAAGCTTTCCTTTCTCAACTGAAAGTTTAGTCTCCATCAAAAAACAAAAGTGAGGTTTAAGTTTCTGGGTCAGTTCTTGGCATCGAAACGAAATTAGAGGTTGACCCAAACCTCTAACGTTCCAGCTGAGGATTATCATTGCTCTTGTGGGGGTTGATCTAGGGCAGCCTGCCTGAACCCATCAAATGAGTTATCGGTTCCTTGTTCCATTTCTGGTTCCTGAACTTCAAGCCGTTCCATCAGTCTACTAACTTGTCTTCTATTTTCTGTTTCTTGGTCGCTTTCTTCCTCATCGGCTTGTTTCCTCTTACTTCCAAATGAGTCACTGGGTACCTACACAGGGTCTTGCATTTTAGGATTATTTATGTTCAGTTCTAGATTTACCTCTTGTTGCTCTAGTGTGGTGCTGGGTTGTCGTGGTGAATAGAGAAGAGAATGTAGTGGTATTTCATCGTTGGCAGCTCTCGTCTAAGGCACAAGGATTCCTGGTTCCATGCCCTTTACCTGTCCAATCGGGGCTACTGCTTGTATTTGAGCCATCACATTGCTACTTTCACTAGTTGAAAAATGAGCTCTATTCCATATGGTAAGAGTTAATCCCTCTGTGCCACCTTCATCAGTAGATTGTAGATTTCCAATTTCGATACTGAAACCTGTGTTTGGAATGTTACATCTGTCCCTATTAGATGTGTTTCTCAGTCTTTGCGCCCCCATAGCACTGGATTCAGCATTTTCAGTAGCCTTCCCATTTATTTCCAGCCCACCATTTGTAAAAAAGAACTCACCATCTGGCAGTCGAATCCATCTTGGTTTATTATCAATAAGTTGTGTGAAGGTCAGACCACTATATTGATCAGAAAATAAAGCACTTTCCATTTGCACTATTTCAGAAAACAGTTCATCAAGCTGCTGTTGCTGCCTATCCCACTCCCTTTGCACTTCTGATAAGTGTTCCTCTATTGGTGTAGGTATTGGGTCAATCAAGGTGTTCTCCATTGAAGGGTCAGATTCTGGGGTTTCATGGTTATGTACAACCAATGGTATGTCTTCCTCATTGTTGTGACATAAGTTCTAGTTTTGGTTTGGTAAAACTGGTTGTGGTTCCTCTGCCAGAGGGAAAGGTTCATTATTTGGTGATGGGTAATGTGTTTCTGGTTGTAGTTCCACCCCAAGAGGGAGTGGTTCATCATTTGGTGGTAAGTGATCCCCTACTCTGATGTGGGCATTCTAGTTACCAGGACTGCCATAATTGAGCCTTCTAGTATATTCCACATGAGTGGTTCGACGGCCTCCTCAATTGTAGAAGGCTCTAATGCTACTCCTAAAGTGTACCTGTCGCAAATCATACCCTGTCGCGAAGCCAAAGCATTGATCCAATCTATCCATCTACTCATTGATCATCCTTTCTATGTCTGAATTCTAGTGAGGGCAATTTGGAGGAGAATGCCTTATAATACCACACCTCGAACAGACTTTGCAAACTCTTTCATACCTAAATTCCACCCATGTCATTACTCCATCATCTCTTCTCAACATACAGCCAGCAATAAGAGGATGCCATGGACAAATCCAAACTCATACTCGCATGAACTGAATGTTATGAGGAGCAATATCATCCCAGTCAACCGTTGAAACAGTACCTGCAAGTTGGCCAAGTTTCCTGGCTACAAAAGGATTCCGATATTCAAGAGGTAAGCCCCATATCTGGAGCCAAATGGGAGCCAAGACCAGATTTCTGGTGCTTAGATTACTGTTCGGCCTCCACACATCCATTATCAAAAGAGCACCTTCCAGAGCCCAAGGACTTTCCTGCCAAACGAAATATCTATCCCTATCATTTTCAAAGTGAATAACATAAAAGTTATAGTCTCTGCCTACCACCGTAACTCTGCCTCTTAACTGCCAAGCTCTATTGATTAGACGCTGAAGGTAGTTTACAGAGAAGCGGCGGACATCATGCAAGAAACCCACGAGGCATTGTTTCCAAAAATTCCTACTACTCTCTAACTCTTCTATTGTAAAGGGGACTATAGGACCTCTTCTGGCATGTGCTCTCTCTTTAGGTTTTGGTGAGAAGGGTTGTGGATTACTGTCGATTGAGAAGCTGTTGGTGTTCTAGCTGGACTGATTACTTTCGCTGCTATCAGTCTAACTACAGTCGCGTTGGGGGATAGGTGGGTTCATCTGTGTTTCAAGGGGTTTGGAACTGTTGGGTTTGTTGGTGGATAGATAGTCAGGATGTTTCTGGTGTTCGAGTTTTAAGTACGGGTGATGACGACGGTTCATTTTCTTGTGTATTATTTTTCTCTTCTCTTGCCTACCGATCCGATTTAGATTTGGGGATTTTGATTGGTGTTGGGTATTAGCACAGGCGGCTGCAGTGCAATTTCCCAAATTGAAAGAGGGGGATTTTTGGGTAAAAGATTTGGAAAAATCAAAGGTTGCCGGCGATGGGTTTTTGAGATTACAACTGGACACTGCTGTGGGTAAGCGAGGTGAATCAATCGAGCTGTAACTAGGGATTTTGAGCAGAAATCTAATCTAGGGGACGGTTTAGGGGATTATGAATAGAGATAGCGCATGCTATGGAGTATAATGATTGACTTTGGAAACTCCGAAGGTAAACGTTTCAGATGGAGAAAGTTGCTAGAACACCTGTAAAAGGGAAAAGCCTTCAAGTTGAAGGAGAAGAGCTCTCGACAAAGAGAAAAATACTTCAACTTTTTTTTTTTTACTTTTAAGAGAGATAGAATAGATTGAATTGTCTATTTATGATTTGGGTTTTCTTTTCTAGTTTTAGGTTGTAAAGAATTTTCGGATCCACACAGTGAGCAAAGTTTGATATAGGCTTAACCATCGTTTAGGCAGAGCTGGTTACGGGCTGGACCGGGCCTGTTCCAGACCGGTTTTCACCGGTTCCGGCCCTTACCAAAAAAGAATCGGTCTGAACCAGTAGGGAACCGATCCGATTCGGACTGATTTTATGTTTTTTAAGAGGAGAATCGACTCGGTTCGTTGGACCGATTCGCCCAAAAATCGGACCGAACCGATTTAAACCGGTTCGATCCAGTTTTTTTTTTACATTTAAAATTTTTATTTTTTAAAATTTATATTAATTTATTTTAATATATATTAATTTATTTTAATAATTTAATCTAATAAATTTATTTTTATAATAAATAATGTTAATAGTTTAATTTAACAATAATTTATTATAAAGTTATATTATAATTTATTTAATTAATGTAATAATAATGTAAAAATAAACTACTATAAAATTATCTAATAAAATTATTGTTATAATAAAATAAAGTTATATTATGAATATAATATTATAATAAAGTTATTATGATAAAATGATATTTGATTCAAAATACAAATAATGATATTATGAATATTATTATTATATTCATTTTGCAATATCATTTTGCATATCTTTATTTATATTCATTTATTATATTCATTTTGCATTTAAAATAATTTATTATATTTGAAATATCATTTACTTAATATTTATTCATTTATTTATTTATTCATTTATTTAATATGTTTTTAAAATATTAATTCATTTTGTATTTTAAATATTTATTTATTTTAAACATAGATAAGTATAACATTAATTAATTTGGTATGTAATAATAATAATAATAATAATAATAATAATAACAACAACAACAACAACAACAACAACAAAGGAGAAAAAGGAGAGAGAGAGTAGGAGACCAAAGATTTTACGTGGAAAACCCCTTCAAAAGTTAAAAGGGTAAAAACCACAGGACCGTAGTCCATAAAAATATTCACTATGACTAAACTTATTTACAATTTTACATACAATTTACAAAAAAAAAAGATTATTCTCTACTCTTCATAATTTATACGGATTGCCTTGAAAATTTCTTCCTCTTCTGAATTATTATCAGCGAATTCATTGGCCATTCCAAGTTTGACATTGCACGAATCCGCATCAAACCAATCTTTAAGGCATGTTAACATGCACAATGAATCCGGATTAAGAGTGGTTCGATGGTCTCCAATAATTCTTCCACACGTAGAGAATGCGGATTCCGAAGCAACAGAAGAAACTTGCACCGCAAAAACATCTCGGGCCATGGAAGCTAAAACTGGAAATTGTTTTTGGTTTTCTTTCCACCATTGGAGAAGATCAAAGTTTTCATCTACAGAAAAATCTTGACTTAAGAAAAATCCTAGCTCATTGAAGCTAGAACTTCGTCGAGTTGTTGATCCCAATCCCGATCCGCTCGCTTTTCCTTTTAGCTTCATTCTCTTCTTTGCTGCTTCCTTAATTGCATTTAAAATTCCTTTTCCTTTTTTGCTACTTTCGATTTCTTCGTATGAATCTTCTTCTCCTCGATTAAAATTGAATTGCTCCCTTTCTGTTTTATAAACATTAAATAATTCTCGAAAAAGATTGTTAATTGAGGACTTTTGATCCTCAATAGAATCAAGACCAAGAAATTCTTTATAACAATAAAAAAAATTTTCTATATTTACCTCACCTTGACTAGGATCTAGTAAAGTTGCAATACAATAAATAGGAGGAATTATTTCCCAATATTTTTAAAATTTTTCCTCCATATCATATACAAAAGAACTTAAAGTTTCATGATTCCTAAATTTTACAAATTTGTCAAACATTGTGTAGATAATAGGAACAAAATACAGTGTAGTTGGATAAAATTGAGTTGAAAATCTTTTGGTTGCATCTTTAAAAGTAGATAATAAATCAACACAATATTCAATAAAAGTCCAATCTTCTTCAAAAAGTACTAAATGTGTGCTACTTGTATAATTGTTATAAAAAGGAGTAACAAGTTCTTTATAAGGTAAAATAGAAAAAAGCAAACGATGAAGTGAATTCCATCTTGTTTCCACGGGAAGTGAAAACGCTTTAACAGGTATATTATTTGTTATACAAATTTGCTTCCATTCACGTTTATTACTTGGTGTGCGAGTCCATTTTGCTAAAATTTTAATTTTATCAATTGGACCTATGCCACTACCAGTACCACTAGAACTAAAACCACTTTGAACACATAAATTTATAATATGACATACACATCTTGCATGAAAAAATATGCCTTAAATAACAGGGTTTAAACTTTTAATTAAATGAGGAATAGCTGCAGTATTACTCGAAGCATTATCAAAAGTAATACCAAAAACTCTATTATTTTCTAGTCCATATAATTTACAAATTTAGTAATATATTTATGAATAATATACGAATTATATGCTTCTTCTATTACATCTAAAGATAAAATTCGCTTTTGCATGGACCAATCTTCATCTATCCAATGACAAGTTATAACAAGATAACTTATACCATTAGTACTAGTCCATATATCACTAGTTAAACTAACCCTAGATGAAATATTACTAAGTTTATTAATTAAAGCTTGTCTATATTCTTTAAACATATCCATGCAATCTCTTTTTAATGTATGTCTAGAAACAGATTTATATGCGGGTTGTAAATATTTACAAACAAATTCTAAATATCCTGTTTTTTCACAAATTGTGAATGGTTGTTCAGTCCTAACAATAAATCTAACTAAACCACGTCTAGCTTGAATATTATCAAAATTAAAATTTTTTCCACCATCATGCGTATTAATTTGAGATTGTTTATCTTCTAAAATTTCATTTTCTTCGGCATCAGGATTAATTTTATGTATAGTAATTAAATGTCTTTTATACGTACCTGTACCGCCACCACCTCCACCAGAGTTATAAGAGTAAACGCCTTTGCACAATTTACAGATGACACAATATTTATTCGCCTCACCTTCTTTTGCTACAATGTCGAAATACTCCATACCCTGCTTGTTTTTTTCGACTAAACTTCGGTCTTGATGATGTAGCAGTAGCAGCAGTGGTGGCAGCTGATGATTGTGTTTGAGCATGACCTCCTCCACGACCACGACCAAGACCAAACGATGGTGCCAAAGGAAGCTCCTCCTCCGGATGAATATCAGGTTTGATTTCATTAAATGATTCGTCACCCAAATTAGGAATTTCAGTGGAACCAAAAGGTCGAGAAACAGAGCATGAACGACGAAAGAAATTTGACATTTTTATATTTTTTTGAAAATAAATATATGTTAAGAATTAAAAAAAATAGATGTATGATATATATATATATATATATATATATAATATTGGAATTTGGAAATTGAAACTTGAAAATTAAAAGTAAAATTTGCAAAATTATAAAATAAAAAGAAAAATGAAATTTAGAAAGAAAATGATGAGATTATAAATTTGGAATAAGGGATATATATAATATATTAGAATTTGAAAATTAAAAGTAAAATTTGCAAAATTATAAAATAAAAAGAAAAATGAAATTTAAAAAGGAAATGATGATATTATAAATTTGGAATAAGGGAATTTAAGTGAATTTGAGAGAGTTTGAGTGAATATTGAGAGAGTATGTGAGTGAAGAGAATAAAAGTAAATGAATATAGATAGTAGATTTGAGAGAAAATATAGAAGAAATGTAAAGAAAAATAGAAGATAGAATAGAGATATTTATAGGAAAAAAATAGAATAAAAAAATTAAAAAAAAAGATTGATGGGCAACGGCCCCATCAAAGAGAGGCAAAGTGACTTGCCTCTGCGCAGTGGTAGCCTTGATTTTAATTTTTTTTGTTTTTTTTTTAACCGAACCGGACGGTCCCGGTCTTTAATGGGCCGGGCCCTTAGCGGGCCCGATTTCAGTTATTTAAAATCGGTACAGCACCGGTTCCGATATTGGGCCGAGTTGGCCCGATCCGGTTGCGAACAGGGTCGGGCTAACCCGGCCCAATAAGCAGCTCTATGTTTAGGTAGTAATGGGTTTAAGGCTTCGTTTAGGGTTTAGTTGCATGTTAAAAGTTCTTTTTTCTTTTTAAAAGTTCATTTATGAATAATTTTCATTGGTAAACGCTGAAAATAAAAACAAAGTGGTAATGTCGCAGGTACCAATAATAAATTACTTTATTTAAACCTATAGATAGGGCAAGCAAAGGTCAATCCCACAGAGATTGTTTTATTCAAGTTAATTATTTAAATTAAACACCTAACTATTGTTTAGAGAGAGAAAAGAGATTTTGGGGGGTTTCAATTAAACTATAATACTTAAGAAAATAATCAGACAAGTAAATAAATTAGAAAATATCAAATATCACAAAACTTCAATTACAAGATAATTAATTATTCTTGGATTTAGATGTTGATCATTGATTACAAAATATTATTGTCAATTAAATAGTCAACCGTAGCATAACAACAAGCTCTGTTACACCATCCTCCCTTACTGAGTCGTTAGTTAAAACAAGCTCTTTAACTAATCTCTAACTACTTAACCTACCTAGAACAAGCTCTCTAGATATAAGTTGTACCAGCATTAACAACTAGAAAGATATGGGTTGACATTAGATAACAAACACATAAGCTCGGTTCATTTAATCTAAACCTCAATTCTCCTCAATCCCTAGTGATTAACTCCATAAGCAATTACGGACTTATGTTTTTAATCTGGCAGTAGATTATTTAATTAAATTAAATAGTAGGCCTTACTATCTAATCAAGCAAATGTGCTCAGAGAATCTTAGATACTTAATCAACAATTATATTAGAAGCCCAAAATCTCACAACATTCTTTTTTTCCAAGAACAATCAATTTACCTCGTAACTGAATAAGAAACCTACTCACTAGTCATATTCAAGATCATAAATTTCAAGTTTAATATTATAAAGATATCAAGAATCATGCAAAAGACAATCAATATATCAATCTTTAATAATCTAAAACAAGAAATCTAGAATCAAGATTATAAACTAGCAAGAACTTGAATAAATAATATTAATTTAAATAAAGAAAACAAAATCAGAATTAAAAATAATGAAGAATCAGCAAGATAATAAAAATAAAATTTTTATTAAAGCTACTCTAAAACTAAACAAGAGAGAAGAGGGGGAAGAGAGATCTGATTTTTATGAGAGCCAGTGTGCTCTTTATATAGGCCTAAGAATCTAAATTAGAGTAAGAGTCTAAGAAGAGTTTTTAATTTGACTCAAACTCTTTTTAGAACTTCTCTCTCTTTACAATTCTTTTTATACTCAAACTCTATTTTCCTACTTTATTACATTGTCTTAAAAATAATTAAAACTTTAAAACATAACAAAATTTTCAAACATGTCTTGTCTCATCAAAATCTTGCCTTCACAAAATCTTGTCTTAACCTAGCTTTGTTGGAATTCTTTCTAAATCAGGTTATTCTACCCAGAATTTCGTACTGATTTTGTCCAGACGTTTGACCCACCAAACGAACTTCGATTTTTGCGATCTTGTGCATTCCTGAAACCTTGAGAAGTCCTCTACAACTTCCATGATGGCCACTTCTTGAGATCAGGTTGTTAAGTTGCTCAAATTCATCAATCTTTTAAACTGGACAGAAAAATCTGTATTTTACTCCTTTTAGCTCCTTTTAATTCCAACTTTGATATTTAATACCTAAAACATAAAATAAACATTAGCAAGCTTTTTTAGGCATAAAACATCAATATAGAGAATATATTAGCACATATAAAATTAACAAAATATCATCCTATCAAATTCTCCCACACTTAGCTTTTGCTAGTCCTCTAGCAAACCTTAGCTAAACTAATTCCTAAAGACCTAAATCCTAAAATCCTAACTCACTTTCGTAGGAATCACGATTGCATTTAGCATATGCAATAAGCCTTTAAACCCCTAAGTCACTCCTAGTAGACGAGTTGTGTCTCGTGAGGGCTTTCAGAAGATATACCCACAAAATCTTTTACTTAAGACTTAAAACAAAATTAAGATCATAGACATATTTTCAAATCTTTCAATTCTTAACTCATAACTTTAACAATAGTCAAATAACCAAGTCAATCATATTCTAATCATTACTTCTCATATTCATGCTTCTAAATAAATTCATGCAAAATTCACAATCAACACAATTGAAACATATAATATTAACTTTGTAATTATCCATCTTTTATCAATACAAGCCTAGGCAGTAAATCTTAGAACCTTTTATGTTTCTATCTCTTTCTTTTCTTTTTTTTCTGAGGTATCAACAATGGTTTCCCTAAGTACTTACTTGTCTTTTTACGTGAATGTTAATATTGGTGATACCAACACCCGGTTACTCAACGAGTAAGCCTTCTTTTAAAGTGCTTTGCCTACTCATATTTCAAGTTACTTACAAAAAACTGCAGTAGAGAATAAGCAACTTAAAACATTGGAGTAGAAATTTAAAGCTTTCAACCTCTATTTTTATATTTCTTCCTTTTTCTTCTCTCCTTTTTTTTTAAAGGTTCTCGTCTATTTAACCTATGCTAGTACTAATTTCCATGAATAGATCACATTATTAATATTATATGAAAAGAAATCATATTTAATCATGAATCCACATAAATTCTTTAGAAAGCATTCACTTCAACAATAATAATAATAATCAAAATACTCTCAACTCTTTTATAAAACTATGTTTTAGTTTAGAATCAATTCTTAAAAGAAAAAAAACATATCATGATCTTTTAAAACTCCAAAAAATTTGACCATTTTTTTCTTTTAATTTTCCTCTTCCTAAAAAAAAAAAACTCTATAGACTCATAAACCAATATTCCCCCCCACACTTAAATCTTACTTTGTCCTCAAAGTAAATCTAGTATGCAAAGAAGAACAATAAAAATTTAAACATTAAATGGTAATACAAGTAAGAAAAGAAATACTTCCTCGTTTTTACATCCTTGGGTTGCCTCCCAAGTAGCGCTTTTGTTTAATGTCGTTAGCTCGACTGTTCCACCTTCCATCAACCAATCCCAGACCTTAATTTTTTTATCGGTTTCTCGAGTTCCTTCTTCTCAAGATTTTTGCTCGTGGCTATTTCTAGCTCATCTTTAAGAACTTGCTTTTCATCACCTTTTAATTTCCTTTTGGAAGTGCATAGTTCCCTTAAGAACTTGGCATCGTAAGGCACTTGATCATTAATTTCATCAAGGAGAGGAATATTGACTTCCATTTTCCTAAATGTCTTCAATGTTTCCTTGTCTTGCTCTTCGTTTGTAGCTCTTGCAAACCTACTAGGAAAAGGAGGAGGATAAGTAGAAGCATTAAAAGGAATTTGTTTATCACTTACCTCAGCTTTGAATTCCTTGATCTCAACATCCTCATAGTGCTTTATAAAGTTGTCGTAATTCTTTCTCCCTTTTACATTATGCATGTCAACATCTCCACCTTTAATATAAAATTCAATTTCATCCTCCTTTTCTATGAAGTTGTCGACATCTTCATGTGCACTTTCCTTGGATTCAATTTCCCTTTCACTTTTCAAGGTGATGTTAGTAACATTACCTCTTGGATTCTCCACATGTTGAAAGGTCATAGCTTCAATGTTACTTAAAGAATTCATTATTTGACTCATATGGTGCTCAATATTCTTAATATAAACATCAGCCTCTTGCGAAAATTGTAAAGTTTTAATTTCAAGAGTCTTAACAATATCTTCAAGAGACATACTTGATTCTTGAGGTGGAGGCATACCTGAGTCCTGAGGTGGAGCTTGATATGTATCTTGGAATGGCGCATTGTGAACCTCATATTCATTCCCATAACTAAAATTAGAATGATCCCACCATCCTTGATAGTAGGTATTGTAGTGTGGTTCATAATTATAGTATGGGTCATAATTATAGTGTGGTTCATAAGCTTGCTCCATAGAGTCCTTTTACTTCTCGTCTTGGGTGGTAGTGATGGTGGATGTTGTGGTGTTTGTGGCACCACGCTTTGGGCTACTTGAATGTAGGCTCTAATATTTTTTTTTTGTTACAAATAGAAAATTAAAGAAACAATTACTCTAGACTAATGTAAATCACCTAAGGAAGGCTACCCTTTAGGCGTCAGCTTCTAAGATCCAACTTAGAAATTCTGAGGGATCATCAAGCTGCTTGTAATCTTCATTTGTCCCACAAGCCGACTTAGCCAACATGTCTGCACAGAAGTTCCCCTCTCTAGGAGTGTGTTGTAGACTGTAGTTCCATTGCCTACCTTTGAGTTCTCTGATATCCTCTATTAAATAGCCAAAAGGATGTAACTGTACATTAGCACCCTGTATAATTTGTAACACAGCTTTTGCATCAATTTCACAAATCACAGATTTGTACCCCAAGTTCCACGCCAATAAAAGCCCAAACCTGATGGCATAAAGTTCAGCTGCAGTATTTGAACAAAAACCAAGATGTGCTCTAAAACCCACTAGCCACCTTCCTGTATTCGACCTCAAAAGGCCCCCAGCTCATGCTATTCCAGGATTTCCACTAACCGCACCATCAGTATTAATCTTAACCACACCCGTCGATGGCAAAGTCCAACTAATGTAACTCTCCTTACTGCAGGACCTATTTTTCACACCCCATGCCGTAAAGATTTCTGTAGCCCCTATAAGGATGTTTGCCACTAGTTTCCCTATGTCATAATCTTCGGTTTCATCAAAACTAAATTCTTCGACACTGGCGACACCAGATTCTCCATAAAGTTGTAACGAAAACGCACCTCCAGTCAGTATCACCAACCCTCTAATCGTCATTATTTCTCATATTCATTTTCAACCACTCTACCAACGACAATCAGAAAAAATCATTTGATCTCTGATTATTCAACAAACTTTTCCATACTGCTTCTGCTGCTGAACAATCCCTTAGTACGTGTAGTGTGGTCTCACTCGAGTCATTGCATAACTGACATAAATTTGAATCCGCACAACCCCTATCATAACGAAGTTGATTTGTAGCTAGACAATCCCTCCACGTCAGCCAAACAAAGTGGAGCCACCGTTGTGGTGCAGGAGTTGTCCATATCCAATCAACATGCTGATCCTCAACATTCAACTCTTCCTTCAAGTCTGCTAGATAAGCCGATTTTATTGTGAATTACCCATCCCCAGTATGCCCCCATATCCAACTATCTTCCAGACAGGAAAGTTTGGGAAGAGGCGAACCCAAAACTTTTAAAACAATTTCATGAAGCAAATAAGAAGATAGAAGGTAAGAATTCCAATTACCACTGTCGTCTAGGAAATGTCTCACTTTAGTCGACTTATCTACTAGATTCAGATCATCCACCACATAGTTACTAAGTGGTTTGTCTAACTAGGTATCAGTCCAGAAAAGGGTTGTATCACCGCTGCTAATCCTTTTTCTTAGTCCTTCTGCTAAACTTCAACAGGCCACTACCAAATCCTTCCAAGACTTAGACCATGTAATCATCTTGTGCCCCTCCCTGCAGACAAATCTCACTAAATCCCTATTAACATCATACTTCCCTTTCAAGAGCCTAACCCGAAAACTCGTTGGTTCAGTCACCATCCTCCTAGCAGTCTTCTTTAATAAAGCCCTGTTCTGTTTGATCATACTTTTAATTCCCAACCCCCCAAATTTCTTAGGGACACAAACATTATTCCAACTAACCAAGTGCGTCCCCTTTTTCTAGGAAATCCTTTCCACAAAAAATTCCTATTCATTCGATCTAATTCCTCATTCACAGACTTTGGTAACATTGTTGTCATCATCTGGTAAGAGGGGATGGAAGATGTTATAGCTTTAATTAACGTTGCTATGCCTGCCAGACTAAGGCACTAAGCTTTCCACCCAGCTAACTTAGAGCTAACCTTATCAATAACCTCCTGATACATCTTCTTAGTAACTCTCTCATGTATAATAGGTACTCCCAGATACTTACCCAAATCTTGAGTAACACCAATATTAAAAATCCTACTAGCTCTTCTACTAGTCATAGCATGAGCTCTTGGGGATACAAACAGCTTAGATTTTTCAGAGCTCACCTTTGCACCCGACGCATCACAAAATATATCCATGATATTTTTCATCTTTCGTACCTGTGTTTTCGAAGCTCTACCAAATAGGAAAAGATCATCAGCGAATAATAAATGTGAGACTGCAGGACCACCTCTTCGAATGGATATTGGTTTCCAAGATCCTTCTCTAACGGCAGCCTCTATCAAATGACTTAGCCTTTCCATAAAAAGAATGAATAAATATGGAGAAAGCGAGTCCCCTTGTCTCAATCCCCTCTCCGGATGAAAAGATTCCAGTTTTTCTTCATTCCACAACATTGCCATAGATGTGTTTCTAACCGAAAACATGATCAATCTTCTCCATTTCTCAGGAAAGCCAAAATCTATTAATGTGTCTTAAAGAAACTCCCATCGAATCCGATCGTAAGCCTTTTCTAGATCTATTTTTATACCAATCAAACCATTCCTCGATTTTGACCTTCGAATTGTATGAATTAACTCTTGCGCTATTAAGATATTGTCAGATGCTTGCCTTCCTGGAATAAAGCTTGATTGTAAAGGACCTATAATATTGTTCAAGAAGGGCCTCAACCTGTTAACCAGCACCTTAGACAAAATCTTATAAGGGACACCACAAAGACTAATAGGACGAAATTGTTTTACATACTCCGGGACTTGTACTTTAGGAATTAGAGTAAGTAAGGTCTCAATTAGATTTAAGTTAAAGGAGCCCCTATTAAAAGCATCACAAATCAAGTTATATAAGGCACCTTTAATTACGTCCCAAAACCTTTGATAAAATCCCGCTTGAAATCCATCCACACCGGGGGCCTTCCATGCCTTCATTTGAAACAAAGTTGTCTTTATTTCCTCCAAGCCAATGTCACTATCAAGTTCTTCACAAACACTATAACCCAGACATGGACATTGAATATTTACTAGCCGAGCTCTTATCTCCTCGTTTACGCTGTATAATTGCTTGTAGAAGCTGCAAACCATCCTTTTCAAATCCTCCTAATCCTTTACCCACTCACCTGAAACATCCTTTAGCATGGCAATCTTGTTTCTCCTGCTCTTTTTCACTGTAGACAAGTGAAAAAACTTTGTATTCCTCTCTCCATCAATGATCCACTATACTCTAGATTTCTGAAACCAAAAAAGTTCCTCTTGCAGCAGTATTTCATTATACTGTTCCACTAGATTTTTTTCTAGGACTTCTAATTGATGAGACCATTGCCGCTCTAATTCTCGTTGTACACCTCCAATTCTAGCTCGAAGTTGTTTCTTCCTACCAAACAGATTACCAAACCTGAACACATTCCATATCTTTATGTCAGTAGTTAATAGTTTGGTCTTCACCACAAAATCGTCCGGCTCCTTATCCCAACTTGACTCTACAACACTATTAAACTTTGGATTTGTTAACCACATAGCTTGAAATTTAAATGGCCTGTTCCCTTTATTACACTTCATCCTAACATCACAATTTAGTAACAAAGGGCAATGGTCCAAATGGGTATTTGGAAGGTGCTCTACCAGAGCTTCAGGAAACTTAAGCCTCCATTTATCATTAGCGAAAACTTTATTCAATTGCTCCTGGATCCTAGCTAGATCGCTTCGATTATTACACCAGGTAAAACGTCGCCCTTGAAATCCCATATCAATAAGCCCACAGGAGTTTACCGTATCATTGAACATGGATACTCTGTTCATGACAACTTTGGCACCTTTTTTTTTTTCCAAACTACTTCCAACTTCATTAAAATCACCCAAAACTAACCAAGGTAACGTATTGACATTAGAAAAAGCCATCAAGGAAGTCCATAACCTACGGCATTGCTCAAACACTGGATTGGAGTACAAAGCTAAAATTACCCAGTCTTCTTCTCCTGGACGATGGACCACAGCATGTATCACCTGTCTGTCCAAAAATACCAATTCTAAGTCCATCACATACTCATACCAGCATAACCAAATGCCACCTGAGAAACCGGTAGGTTCCGAGATGTGACTCTTGCTGAACTGTAGTTTTCTAATGACACGCCTTGCTTTATCTCCTGATATTCTTGGTTCCAAAACAACTAATATATCTGGCTTAAACAAGCGCAAAATCTCCTTCATATTTCGCAAAAAGTCTCCACTTGCCGCTCCTCTACAATTCCAAATAAGAATATTCATTTAATAAAAATTAATATGTTCCTAGATCCTTTTGCTCTTTAGGAAAAACCTCAACTCCTATGGCGTCGCTATTCAGCAACTTACATGCGATTGTGCCACCCAGGATTCCAGAGCCATTTTGAGTCTCCGCGACATATGTGCCAGAAATAACAATGTCGGGGGGCTCCCGCGAGCAGTAGTCTGACTCACCCTCAATTTCCAAATCCTGTAGGCTCTAATCTTTCGAAGTCTATAACTAGAGTCCTCGTCAGACATGCAAACTCTGCAAGAAAGAAAGAAAAGAAAATAATTAGATCTTTAAATTATAATAAGCAACTTAAATAAATAACAATCCCTAGCAATGGCACCAAAAATTGGTAATGTCGCAGGTACCAATAATAAATTACTTTACTTAAACCTATAGATAGGGCAAGCAAATGTCGATCCCACAGAGATTGTTTTATTCAAGTTAATTATTAAATTAAATGCCTAACTATTGTTTAGAGAGAGAAAAGAGATTTTGGGGGTTTCAATTAAACTATAATACTTAAGAAAATAATTAGACAAGTAAATAAATTAGAAAATATCAAATATCACAAAACTTCAGTTACAAGGTAATTAATTATTCTTGGATTTAGATGTTGATCATTGATTACCAAATATTATTGTCAATTAAATAGTCAACCGTAGTATAACAACAAGCTCTGTTACACCATCTTCCCTTACTGAGTCGTTAGTTAAAACAAGCTCTTTAACTAATTTCTAACTACTTAACCTACCTAGAACAAGCTCTCTAGATATAAGTTGTAGCAGCATTAACAACTAGAAAGATATAGGTTGACATTAGATAACAAACACATAAGCTCGGTTCATTTAATCTAAACCTCAATTCTTCTCAATCCCTAGTGATTAACTCCATAAGCAATTACGGACTTATGTTTTTAATCTGGTAGTAGATTATTTAATTAAATTAAATAGTGGGCCCTACTATCTAATCAAGCAAATAATCATGCAAATATGCTCAAAGAATCTTAGATACTTAATCAACAATTATATTATAAGCCCAAAATCTCACAACATTCTTTTTTTCCAAGAACAATCAATTTATCTCGTAACTGAATAAGAAACCTACTCACTAGTCATATTCAAGATCATAAATTTCAAGTTTAACATTATAAAGATATCAAGAATCACGCAAAAGACAATCAATATATCAATCTTTAATAATCTAAAACAAGAAATCTAGAATCAAGATTATAAACTAGCAAGAACTTGAACAAATAATATTAATTTAAATAAAGAAAACAAAATTAGAATTAAAAATAATAAAGAAATCAACAAAATAATAAAAATAAAATTTTTATTAAATCTACTCTAAAACAAAACAAGAGAGAAGAGGGGGAAGAGATCTGATTTTTATGAGAGCCAATGTGCTCTTTATATAGGCCTAAGAATATTAATTAGAGTAGGAGTCTAAGAAGAGTTTTAATTGGACTCAAACTCTTTTTAGAACTTCTGTCTCTTTACAATTCTTTTTCTACTCAAACTCTATTTTCCTACTTTATTACATTGTCTTAAAAAAAATTAAAACTCTAAGACATAATAAAATTTTCAAACATGTCTTATCTCAACCAAATCTTGTCTTAACAAAATCTTGTCTTAACCTTGCTTTGTTGGAATTCTTTCTAAATCACGTTATTCTACCCAAAATTTCATACTGATTTTGTCCAGACATTTGACCCACCAAACAAACTCCGATTTTTGCAATCTTTTGCATTCTGGAAACCTTGAGAAGTCCTCTACAACTTCCATGAGGGCCACTTCTTGAGATCAGGTCGTTAAGTTGGTCAAATTCATCAATCTTTTAAACTGGACAGAAAAATCTGTATTTTACTCCTTTTAGCTCCTTTTAATTCCAACTTTGATATTTAATACCTAAAACATAAAATAAACGTTAGCAAGCTCTTTTAGGCATAAAACATCAATATAGAGAATATATTAGCACATATAAAATTCACAAAATATTATCCTATCACAAAGAACAGAAAAGATATGCAAAAGAAAATGATTTATCTAGAGTTAATTCCTATGTGCCGGTGTGGGACAAGGCGCAATGTGGCTGTGAGATGAGATGAGACGAGATTGAGAGCTAAGAGAGAGAGAGAGAGAGAGAGAGAGAGAGATAGAGAGAGAGAGAGAGGTGAATGTTGTGAGTTCTGATTTGCTAAAGACTAACGACTGAAGTTTAGTTTAGTCTTTTATTTTCCAAAGTGTTTTTGCCAAGTGATGAGAGCCCAATAAGGCTACAAATATGTTTTTAGTTAGGCTTTAGCCTTTGTTTCAATTGGGTTCCTGTTTCAATTGAGTTTTAACTTTAAGTTTGGATTTAAAATGTTATTTTGGGTTTTTTTTTAATTTGGATTGATTCGGATTTTCGGAGCTCATTCAGAATAATCCGACCTGATCTGAACTGTTATATATGATGACATCATCTATCTAAATTTTATCCGAATTCATAAAAACCAAATCAATCCAATTCGACTCGTTTTTTCTTCTTTTTTTTTGGTTTTTTCCTCAACCCTAATTGATGCTTTGAACCAATGAACTGATATTTTTACAAAGCCCCTAGATATATATATATATATTGCACAATTAGGGGTGAATTAGGTTTAATGGATGCATCTTGAATGATTTGCTTGAATACATGTTAATCTTGGTACAAATATGAGTGTATGATGATTGAACAAGTTTAGAATGAATTGTATATCCTTTAATTTGTATCAAATATGATTAATGGTGTCAAAATACTTAAATGACTTGTTGAGGTGCTTGAAACATGTCTTGATAAGTGTTTAATGCCAAAAATGCAAAATCTCTCTTGTTTCATGTTTAAATTGTGTTATTATGAGTAATTTGACATTTATGCAAGTAAAAAATGTTATATATTGATTGATCGTGGTGTTTATTATGTTGAAATGAATAAAAATAGTTTTTGAGTGTTAAAACTCGACTTTTTCAAAGTGTTTTGGACTGCCTATAGTTGAGGGATTGATATTCATTCATATCGTATCCATACCTTAAATCCAAAGTGCATGTTTGTTACATGGGATTTTATAAAGGATAAGATGATAATCATCTCATCCCATGTTTGTTATGCATTTAATCAAAAGGATTGGATTAGTGAGAGGATGAGTAATCCTATACCAAGAGAATGACTCAATCTTTTAGAAAAGTAGAGGATTATTTTTAATCCATGGGATTGGGATATATTTCAAAATTTTTAAATATTGAATTTCCTATTTTACCCTTAATTTAATAGGTAAATTTTAAATTTATAAATTATTGACTAAAACAATCAAATTGTAAAAACAAAATAATAATAAACAATCGATTAATTGAAAATAACTGGTAAAGAACTACCATTGTATCTCAAACTTCTCCAGCTATAAATTTTCTTTTAGATTTCTTAGGGCACTTTAAAATTTTCTTTCATGTTTCTAGGTAACCAAACAAGAAAATTAGTAGGATATTGTCGATGTCATTCTCTTGGTTATTGTTGCCTCCATGGCCTCCTACAATGTTTGCTGCTCATGCTAACAACCCCGCCATGTCTCTGTCTCATAGTCTCAAAGCTTTGGATCTGTAAACTGTTTGTTTTAGGATTGGGGATCTCCTCAATTCTTTGGGTTATGTATGTCTTGCTCAGTTTGCCGCGAAATAAAATAATAAAATAAAATAAAAAATTATTTTTTGTTTAGTTCTTTGAGATATGCTATGTGCCTATGTGGGTTGATACGTGGTGTTTCTTCATCTATGGTAGCAAAACATTGAATTTTTTTTATATATGATTTTTATTTTTATATGATATTTTTTATTGTTTGATTCATGATTATAAGTTTTTTTTGTTACTTTTAAATTATTATTGTGTAACTTGAAAGAAAAAGGTCAAGTTTTTAGTTATTATATAAATAAGGGTAATTTTGTCTAATAAAAATATCATCCTATACTAATTTTAATATTGCACATAACAAATATAGTGCAGGATAAAAAATCATCCTATCTTATGCTTAATCTTTGTACACATCAAATAGAAGATAGGATAATATCATCTAATTTTATCCTATTTCAATTCTTATTTTATCTTATCCCATGTTTATCCCATGTATCAAACATGTAAAAAAGGCATAAAATGAAGAATGAAACCTAGAAAGTATTGATAGCTCATTCAATAGTTATTGATTCCGGATGAATAAAGTATCAATAGCTCATTCAATAGTTACTGGCTGGTTCTAGTAGGCTGAGAGTAAAGGGGCTGGTTTAATAGCTTTCGTGGTTTCTGTGTGAGGTGTTGGGGCGATCTTTTGCGATGCTTTGGGCAGAGTTTTAGGGATGTCTTGTGGTGTCTTCTAAGCACTGGTACGGTGGCCTGGATGGTAGCTGGAATAGGGCTTTTTTTGCTAAATTTTTTCTGTCCCATTCCCCCTGTTTTCTAGCCATGAGTTCCTTTATTATAAAGCTCCCCTCCCCCAAAATTAAAATCATAAAATTTTTTTGATTTTTAGCAGATTGGATGGTGTGGGTAGCTGGCAGGGAAAAGGGAAATATGGTGGTTGGTGTCGTGCAAGACACTAGCTTATTTTGTATTTTTAGCAATTAATTTTAGTTAAAATAACAAAATAAGAATAAAACAAAATAAAAAATGAAAACCAAAAACAAAAACGAAAAATAAATAGAAAATATAAAGTTTTGGGCCACTTAAAAATTTGAGCTTTCAAACTGGTAGAACATGATTTAATTTAAATTGGGTTATTAAGCCCAATGAGGGCCACTTGACTCAAGATTTATGCTTGATTAGATTTCGGACCATGAAATACGCCTTAATTTGATTTAAAGCCGATGAACACGGGATTTCATTGTTGAGCTTTTCGAATTTATCCTGGAGAAAATTTGGTGTTCACATATATTTTTAGAGAACTTCCTAAAAAATGATTTTTTTTAATTTTTAGTTTATGCAATTAATTATTTTAATTATTTTTTATTGTTACATTTTTTAAAGTAGAATCTTAAATTTAATTTGTGCCCAAAATTAAAAATTAAAAAAAAAACTAGGAGATATCTAAATTTTTATTAGATTTGAACAAAATTTTCAGATTCAAAGTTTGACGTGGATTTGTTTCAAATTGAAAGTTTTGAAGTGTGTTTCAGACAGATATAGTTTTTTTTTTTCAATGAAAATCAAGAATTTTTGCATTCGAAGGATAGATAAACGTAATAATTTAGGATATTAATGATTAGGATCAAGATAATCTAGATTGAAGTAATGAAAATTTAATCAAGATTGACAACAGACATCGGAATAAAATGAACCTTACCTTCCACCTTCTCGATTTCTTCTTCTGAATCCCATTAACAAACACTGCTTCTGAACTTCGTCATGACTAATTAATTGATCATCCCTCTGGTTGGGATTATCACATCATAAGTCAAAGCTATTAATTACCTCCTTTGCTTTATGAATACTTTCCCTCCTTCCGAAATCTTCACTCTCTTCTGAGCACTTCATGTTAACAAAATCAAGTTGAATATTTTGATTCCTTTCGACATCATCCAATTGATTCTCCCCAACCCGAGCTGCTTAATGAGCCAGATTAGTCCAACCCGATTCGTAATCGGATCGAGTTAATCCGGCCCATAATCCGAACCGGTACTGTACCGGTTCGAAACCGGCCTAGCCCGATACGTTACCGGGCTGGACCGGTTTTAGATTATTAGGCGGGCCCGGTCCATTAAGGACCGGAACTGGACGGTTCCGGTTCGGTTCAAAAAAATAAAAAATAATAAAAAAAAGGCTGCCACTGCGCAGCTTGATTCAGTATGTGACTTGCCTCTTTGATGGGCAACGGCCAAATCAATCTTTATTTTTTTTAATTTTTTTTAAATTTTTTTATTCTAATTTTTTTCTATAAATGCTTCTTCTATCTTCTATTTTTCTTTACATTTCTTCTATATTTTCTCTCAAATCTACCTACTATCTATATTCATCTACTCTTATTCTCTTCACTCACATACTCTCTCAATATTCACTCACATACTCTCTCAATATTCACTTAAATTCCCTTATTCCAAATTTATAATCTCATCATTTTCTTTCTAAATTTCATTTTTTCTTTTTATTTTGTAATTTTGCAAATTTTACTTTTAATTTTCAAGTTTCAATTTCCAAATTCCAATATATTATATATATCATACATCTATTTTTTTTAATTCTTAACATATATTTATTTTCAAAAAAATATAAAAAAGTCAAATTTCTTTCGTCGTTCATGCTCTATTTCTCGACCTTTTGGTTCCACTGAAATTCCTAATTTGGGTGACGAATCATTTAATGAAATCGAACCCGATATTCATCCGGAGGAGGAGCTTCCTTTGGCGGCGCCATCGGTTGGTCGTGATCGACGTGGAGCTCATTCTCAAACACAATCATCAGCTGCCACCACTGCTGCTACATCATCAAGGCCGAAGTTTAGTCGAAAAAAAACGAGCAGGGTATGGGAGTATTTCGATAATGTAGCAAAAGAAGGTGAGACGAATAAATATTGTGCTATCTGTAAATTGTGCCAAGGCGTTTACTCTTATAAGTCAGGTGGAGGTGCTGGCGATACAGGTACGTATAAAAGACATTTAATTACTGCACATAAAATTAATCCTGATGCCGAAGAAAATGAAATTTTAGAAGGTAAACAATCTCAAATTAATACACGTGACGGTGGAAAAAATTTTATTTTTGATAATGTTCAAGCTAGACGTGGTTTAGTTAGATTTGTAATTAGGACTGAACAACCATTCACAATTTGTGAAAAAACAGGATATTTAGAATTTGTTTGTAACTATTTACAATCCGCATATAAATCTATTTCTAGACATACATTAAAAAGAGATTGCATGGATATGTTTAAAGAATATAGACAAGCTTTAATTGATAAACTTAGTAATATTTCATCTAGGGTTAGTTTAACTAGTGATATATGGACTAGTACTAATGGTATAAATTATCTTGTTATAGCTTGTCATTGGATAGATGAAGATTGGTCCATGCAAAAACGAATTTTATCTTTAGATGTAATAGAAGAAGCACATAATTCATATACTATTTATAAATATATTACTAAAGTTTGTAAATTATATGGACTAGAAAATAATAAAGTTTTTGCTATTACTTTTGATAATGCTTCGAGTAATACTGCAGCTATTCCTCATTTAATTAAAAGTTTAAACCCTGTTATGCAAGGTATATTTTTTCATGCAAGATGTGCATGTCATATTATAAATTTATGTGTTTAAAGTGGTTTTAGTTCTAATGGTACTGGTACTGGCATAGGTCCAATTGATAAAATTAAAATTTTAGCAAAATGGATTCGCACACCAAGTAATAAACATGAATGGAAGCAAATTTGTATAACAAATAATATACTTGTTAAAGCGTTTCCACTTCCCGTGGAAATAAGATGGAATTCACTTCATCGTTTGCTTTCTTCTATTTTACCTTATAAAGAACTTGTTACTCCTTTTTATAACAATTATACAAGTAGCACACATTTAGTACTTTTTGAAGAAGATTGGACTTTTATTGAATATTGTGTTGATTTATTATCTACTTTTAAATATGCAACCGAAAGATTTTCAACTCAATTTTATCCAACTACACCGTATTTTGTTCCAATTATCTACACAATGTTTGACAAATTTGTAAAATTTAGGAATCATGAAACTTTAAGTTCTTTTGTATATGATATGGAGGAAAAATTTTAAAAATATTGGGAAATAATTCCTCCTATTTATTGTATTGCAACTTTACTAGATCCTAGTCAAAGTGAGGTAAATATAGAAATTTTTTTTGATTGTTATAAAGAATTTCTTGGTCTTGATTCTATTGAGGATCAAAAGTCCTCAATTAACAATCTTTTTCGAGAATTGTTTAATTTTTATGAAACAGAAAGGGAGCAATTCAACTTTAATCGAGGAGAAGAAGATTCATACGAAGAAACCGAAAGTAGCAAAAAAGGAAAAGGAATTTTAAATGCAATTAAGGAAGCAGCAAAGAAGAGAATGAAGCTAAAAGGAAAAGCGAGCGGATCGGGATCGAGATCGGGATCAACAACTCGAAGAAGTTCTAGCTTCAATGAGTTAGGATTTTTCTTAAGTCAAAATTTTTCTGTAGATGAAAACTTTGATCTTCTCCAATGGTGGAAAGAAAACCAAAAAGAATTTCTAGTTTTAGCTTCCATGGCTCGAGATGTTTTTGCGGTGCAAGTTTCTTCTGTTGCTTCGGAATCCGCATTCTCGACGTGTGGAAGAATTATTGGAGACCATCGAACCACTCTTAATCCGGATTCATTGTGCATGTTAACATGCCTTAAAGATTGGTTTGATGCGGAATCGCACAATGTCGAACTTGGAATGGTCAATGAATTCACTAATAATAATTCAGAAGAGGAGGAAGAAATTTTCAAGGCAATCCGTATAAATTATGAAGAGTAGAGAATAATCTTTTTTTTTGTAAATTGTATGTAAAATTGTAAATAAGTTTAGTCATAGTGAATATTTTTATGGACTACGGTCCCGTGGTTTTTACCCTTCTAACTTTTGAAGGGGTTTTCCACGTGGTCTCCTACTCTCTCCTTTTTCTCCTTTGTTGTTGTTGTTGTTGTTGTTGTTGTTGTTGTTGTTATAATTATTATTATTATTATTATTATTATTATTATTATTACATATCAAATTAATTAATGTTATACTTGTCTATGTTTAAAATAAATAAATATTTAAAATACAAAATGAATTAATATTTTAAAAACATATTAAATAAATGAATAAAAATTAAGTAAATGATATTTCAAATATAATAAATCATTTTAAATGCAAAATGAATATAATAAATGAACATAAATAAAGATATGCAAAATGATATTGCAAAATGAATATAATAATAATATTCATAATATCATTATTTGTATTTTGAATCAAATATCATTTTATCATAATAACTTTATTATAATATTATATTCATAATATAACTTTATTTTATTATAACAATAATTTTATTAGATAATTTTATAGTAGTTTATTTTTACATTATTATTACATTAATTAAATAAATTATAATATAACTTTATAATAAATTATTGTTAAATTAAATTATTAACATTATTTAGTATAAAAATAAATTTATTAGATTAAATTATTAAAATATATTAATATATATTAAAATAAATTAATATAAATGTTAAAAAATAAAAATTTTAAATGAAAAAAATGGACCGAACCGGTTTAAACCGGTCCGGTCGAGTTTTTGGGCAAACCGGTCTAACGAACAGGGCCGGTTCGCCTCTTTAATAATATTCGGACCGGTTTCCTACTGGTTCAGACCGGTTCTTCTCTAGTTAGGGCCGGAACCGATGAAAATCGGTCCGGAACCGACCCGGTCCGGCCCGTAACCAGCTCTATCCCTCACTCTAATGCTAAGACCCACCCTTGTTACTTTAAAATCATAAATAAATAAAAAAAAAAAAAGAAACTTGTTAAGGCTCGTATGACTCAATTGGGCTTCATATTGATTCGTTTTAAATGAATCTCAATCATTAATTTCATCCAAATTCAAAACGGATTAAATTAGTTTATTTGAGTTTTTTTTGTGTAATCACGGATATTTTTATTTTTTTTATTGTTTAAGATTAAATTTATTCGAGCTAAGAGCGATAAACGGTAAAATTTTCTTAGCAGCAACGACTCTAAGATTTAAATCATGTCCAAATATATAAAGTAAAAATCCACTTCTACTTCTTCCAATAACTTCTTGATAGTTCATTTGAGTTTATTGAAAAATACGTTTAATAACCTTGAGCGAACTTCGAAAATTGATTGATAATGCATTTAATTGAATATTGTTTATCAAATCAAACAAAATTGAATGTATACAAGTGGATTGCCTTGGACGGACTATCTTTTCCATTCTTTTTATTTCTTTTCATTTTCATTTTTATGGTTCGGTTTTCCACAACAACCAAAAATGGATCTAATTAATTTGGCTTTATTTTTTTTCTCAATTCCTTTCTTCCTTCCTTCAAAATTACTTTTTTTACCACACCTATTTGTCATTTTCTTTGACTCCATCTTTTCTTTTCTTTTTCTTTTTTAAGTAAGAAAGTAGGAGTGTCATGCGGACATTGTTATGATGCAAGAAATCTTTCAATTTTATTTTTTTTCAAATTTACTTGAAAACCAAAATTTTTCAAAATTATTTTTGATAATCAAATGTAGTTAATTTGGTTGTCAACAAATAATCAATTTAAATTGGTCCAATCGATTAATTCGACTAAGTTTGAAATATAAACAGCTTAACATATTGGAAAAAAAACCTATCCATCAAATAAAAAAATTTAAAATTTTAAAAAAGAGAAAAGGCAAAAGCTTAAAAGGACACTAAAAAAAAGTATGTAATTAAAAAAATAAAAAATAAAACAGGTGCATCGATGTGGACACTGCCAAACTGCATGCTTTTACCCAAATATATTGAGAAAATTGAAACTGAAATTGAAATCATCGAGACCATTTGCTTTGAAACACTTTACAATCCCAGATGGCAAATGAAAATGGCCGCTCTAAAAATCATCATTATGCACGAACAATCTTTAAAAAGCTGACTTGTAACCATTTACCTTTTTCAGCCGTTAGATTCAAAATCATTTTGTAAAACTCTAACGCCGTAGCTTTCAGTCCTTAGATCTGACACACAAACACTATTATATTGTACCTATTTTGT